>CM059198.1:72251291-72363318 GCA_030323885.1 Branchipolynoe longqiensis
TATTAAATAGGAAATGTGAGTAGTTATTACCATAACCCAGCCGTCGGACACTTTTTCTATAGGGTTATCAGTATTTAGCATCCCTGTCACAGAGACAGCAGAGCAGGGAGAACTAGACTCCTTCTACTCCTCCCATTTGATTGATTGATTTGTGGTTGCTTTACGCCGTGTCGGCAGCATAGCCCATATTCACGGCCCATTTGAAGCTCATGTAAAGCACCTTTAAACAAAAAAAAAGTTTACTCATGTTTATTTGTATCGGAGCTATCTAGTTCAGTTTTTTATAACTACCTTTAATTATGTGCAGCCATCCTACGTGTAGTCTCCCAATTAGATTTATTAATAGTTTCCATCTTGGCCTCTACTAAATTAAAATAATAGGCCTACTTATGGATAGTGCTTTCTCATTGACATGCTGGTATATAGACAACATGTTAAAGCTGCTATCTATCGTAGACACTGGTATATAGGTATACTGATCAAACGAGTATGCAGGTATTGCAGGTATTGCAATACCTCAGGGAGTTTGACGCCCCTGCCCTGCAGAGTTGTAAACCACTTCCTTGTGGTACAGGTTCTTGACAGAACCGAAGGCTAAGGGAGCAAACCCTAAACAGAAAACCATGTCACTGTGGCAGCATTAAGGGCGGTTCATGTATGGAACTCCCAACATCTCCCGACCAGCCACTGCAGGGACAAATAGTTTTGCGCCTGTCTTGACATGTTCTTGCCGGTGTGAAACCTCTATTTGCTCCCCGAGAGAGTGCCACTGGTAACTTGCAAAAGCCAACATCACTTCAACACTTTTGCAGGCAGCTTTCGGGAAATGTAAAACCGCACACAACACCATATGAAGAGCGACAGTCAAGTAATGAAAACAGTCCTTGTCGCATCGCGACCGACAGCATGATGATGATGATGATGATCAACTGAACAGGTTTATCTAACATAAAAGGAAAATTGCAGAAACTGTGTATTTCCAATGCATCATTCGTCATATAAGAGGCTACCGTTGTTCCTATAACTAATCAGTAGTGTTCCACATATCAATCGCATTGATTATTTCAAAAAGGTATTTATTATAAGCCATAGTATATTTGTATGCATGGCATGTAATTTGATAACTTTCTACAGTTCATCCCGATGTTAGACTGTTAAATTATTTATATATATCTGTCAGTTAGCTAGATAACTTGGTAGTTTGTAGAGATTAATTTGAGTATACAAACAGCAAGATCAATGCTGTGTTGATGCCAACGAAAACCCACCCTACCCGCTGACGGTCAAATAAAATTCAATTCAATATATATATGTCAACTTTATACTATAGTGCTACCCCGCTGGGAAATCAGGCCGCCGGTATTATGACCCAATTTCTAACTCAGTCACATTATCCTGATTCTGAACTAACCAGCCCTTATTCTATCCTAATAATGTCGAGTGTTGGGATAGGTAATGACAAGTATCAATTTTGTAAGTCATTGCTTTGACTTTGGTGCGATTAGAATTTCTGACCTTCTGCATGGGAATCCTGCACTCTTACTGATTCGACTACCAAGTCCGGTCATTTGTTATGCGTACGTTGGTATACGTCAATGTATGTCGATGGTCATCGTTATATGGTGTCGCTCATCAAGGGGTCGCGAAGTTTTGTGCATGCACACAACTTTCAACATGCGACAACATGTGGCTGTTACGTCGGGCATAAGTTATGCATACGTTAGACATACATTGATGTATGTTAGACGTTCGTTAGAGGTACATTGTTCATATGTAGCCCTACATTGACTTTTGTTAGTCTGACGAAGAGCCGGCGGTAATGTAGAGTCCGCGTATTGACAACATATTGACAACATTTCTAATGTATGTCTAATGTATATCTAACGTTTGTTTGGCATTTCTCCACTGTCTTGACATTTTTGAAGTATAAGGCATACGTCTAGTGCTCGCTTAACGTATATAATGTTCGCTGGCATTCTGTGAATGTTGCGTGAGCGTAAGCGAGCGTTTTGCAAGCATTTTTCTAGGGAAGCACATTAGCCATACTTTGGCCACACGTTGGCCATTCGCTCTGATATGTTATATGAAACGCTCTCATAAGCTGGCACATGCTGGCAATAGGTTGGACATACATTCTGCATACGTTCAGCAAACGTTCAGCACATTGTGTACATGGTATGTATACACTATACATACACCAGACATATGCTAGCAATAGGTCGGACATATGTTCTGCATATGTTCAGTATGTTGTGTATACAGTATCTATACGTCTGACTTAGCGCTCTC
Organism: Branchipolynoe longqiensis; assembly: GCA_030323885.1. NCBI lineage: Eukaryota > Metazoa > Annelida > Polychaeta > Phyllodocida > Polynoidae > Branchipolynoe > Branchipolynoe longqiensis. Next base: position 72,253,581 of record CM059198.1, read on the forward strand.
GCGTCAAAATGTTTGATGAATCTCAACGTATTGGGACCATTTCAGCCGTTGGACATACGCTGATGCAATACGTTGTAGTGTGACAGGTCCATAAGGTAGGCTCCCTGACAGCAGACCGCTAAGATTTACAGCATTTTTATTGTAGATATCTGGTGGCCATTTTCATATTAGGCTGACCACGACTATCTTCCATTAAAGTTCCATGGTCCGATGGTTTTGAGTTTCTGTCATCTTTCTGAGATACATCTATTAAATTACGTGTTATAATATAAATGACTTTAGTTTGAAGCAACTTATATATTAACTGGCTAACTTCTGAGATATTTGAAGTGTATGCTTAAACATGTAAAACTAATTTTGGCAGGCATGCCAAAACTACCATAGGCTTCTGCAGTAACAGGTTCTATCAAATTGACTCAGTGCTCCCTTCTATGTTGCAACATATCCTTAATAAGTGCACCAGTATCTAAGTTAGATACGTAGAATCACATCTAGATAATTGCTTTGGTTCGGACAATTTACATTCTCATGATACTTATAAGAACCAATGCTATGTGTAGCAGCTATCTGTATAGATCAAAGATTCACCCGGTACTTGTAGTACACTGGTGAACGACAACATAGTGTAAATACGAGCAAAAATAGCTTTAGTATGGAACATGAAGTAGAAATTGTGGTTCCATGATCAAATGGCTACATATATTGGCACAGATTTGGTGAAATGGGAGAGAATGCAAAAATCCAAGATGGTGGCCATAGAATGCCATCAATTTCAATTTTAAATCGTATTAAACTAGCTATTTTATTATATTTTTCAACTCAAAGGTAGCGGGTAAATATGAATACATCTACAAAGACTAAATGTTGCTTCTTAGATTGTGAAATTAGGCTCTCATTTCATTAACCCGCTTTTTCAACCATTTTTATATAGGGTTGGTATTCACCCATGTACTGTGAGTACCGGGTGAATCCTTTACCTACTATCTGTGCAGTGAGCTCTGTGAATAAGGTTACCGTGGGCCTTATAGATGATTTCCAGCACCAACGTACCTTCTTACGATGGTGACAAGAACTAGAGCCTAACGTTGTGGGTAGCAGCTATCGGGGCAGAATCAATATTCACATGAAGGTTTTTATGTGCATATGTCAGAGTTGAAGGGTTTCACCTTTTTATTTTGATCTTGTACAAATTGAGAAAGCTGTTAAAAACACCATTTTAACACACACCCCCCAAAACATCTTTTACACACTCACCAAATTCAAACAAGATTTTATTGATTACAGCTAAGCCAAAAGAATTGTTTCTGACAAGAAAAAAGTTGATAAAAAACCATTTGGGTAGATGTCTGGTTTCTATATGCAAATTTTCACTTTGTCACAAAATAATATAAACATATTTTAGATACATTTTGTGGCATAGATTAAATACATGTAATATTGCTAACAAAGTAACATACTTAATACACAGGGTCAACAAAAACTATTTGACTTGCTACCCCCTGGTGAAAATAGGGAAAAGTTATTAACAATGTAATATGGAAACCAAAAATGTCGAACACAGTCTCTCAGAATGACCCATATATACACAGTGTCTCAGTACGTCAGGAACGCTCTCACAGCCTCAGGCAGGGTTTTCTAAAGTGCGACGTTGACCTGACATCGCCAACTATTTACGCAAGGATCATTTGCTACTGTTTGTTTGGGTTTTACGTCAGAGTAACATCTAAGGTCATATCAGGACGGGTACCGATTTGTGAACAGTGCGCACTCATGGCGACTTTATATTCCTGTCCCACTAGGAAACCAGGCTGCTGGCACCATGACACAAAATCGAACTCAGTCACATTATCCTGACAATGAGCTAACTACTCCTTGCCCTGTCCTATTAATGCCAAGTGCCAGGGTAGGTAGTGACAAGTATAAATTTTGAACGTCATTGTCTAATATTTCTGAATGCCCAGGACACCAGATAATATTAAAAACTCTTCCCCTTCATATCAACTGTGATGCTGTTATTCAAATACCGACTATCAACTCAGTAACCAATACTAAGGAAGAATGAAGACAAGTCACTGAGATAAACAGTGGAGAAGTTGTGCTTTATTGGCATCAACTCCTGTCCACCTACCAGTGACTTATCATCCACACTCCTTACCTTCTGTCCACACAGTATCTCATTACTACTTTAGCCTGTATAGAAAGCAGTGCCTACAGCCCACGGGACAGGAGTCCTATGGCTGTGTACACACTCAATTGGAATATATGAATTTGCCTAGCATCAGACAGAGTGTCTGGGGTTCCTGCTCAAGAGTAGGTGTGTCTCCCTCAAGAGCCAGGAGTAGAGTCTTCTCTCTTCAGTGTGTCTGAAGCAGAATCTTGAATAATTAATGAATCTCACAATGAGGCTAGTGTGGTCAGAGAGCCAAGGTAGTGTAGGCGACTGGGCAGTCCTACAGTCAGCCAATCAGGCGCCCCCACAGCTGGGGTGGGAGCCAACCCCCAGTGGAGGTGGCTGTCACTCAACTCAGCTGCAGGTGGTGCCCTGAGTGCATATGCAAATGAGGCTGTGGTGGGCCCACCCCATGGTCATGGGTGAACAGGTAGTTGCAACAGTTACAATAGATCTCTGTTGATATGACTTTTTCTCCAATTGCACTTCCTATGGATGCATAGAGAAACATGTCAATAATCATGTACTGTCTTCTTATATAGGAACATCTCTTCAGTAATCTCAGGCCTCATATATAACATATATTTCACATCACTTATTATCATGTACAATGGGAGTGGGATACCATTGCTTTTAGTTTACCCCACTCCATCGCCCAAGAATAATAATGCTCTCTGCCAATATATAATTCTTAACCGAAAATCCATATATTTTTACAATTGGTTTGACTATGGATATCATATATAATGGGTTCTTCTTTGCTGCTGGCCCTAAAAAGGGGGAATCGGGGGTAAAAACTTAAATACGTCACAGCTTATCCTAGTTAGGCTTGCTGTGTTCCACATATATCCTATTTTAAGGCACAATTAAAAGAAACGATTGCACGTCAGGGTGGCTTTGAACATGACTAAGTGGAGAACGTTACACATGTTTCGGTGTGTCAGATTTAGAACAAAACCCTTATTTTTTCCTAGTATGGTTTTGAACTGCACTCACTAGGAGTAACTAAGTGCAATTTTATTAGGGCCCATCCACTTGAGAGTAGAACAGAGGACTTCTAAAATTGTGACACTGAAACATGTGTGACATAGAAAGGAAAAGTTTTTTCTTCAAGATCAAACAAACACCACAGAGCATGAAAAGGTATTATGCTTATTAGTTTTTGATGCTGTGGACATATTTCAAAGTAATCTTGGAATACTTCTATAACTTCTGATGTTATTGGAGTTGTAACGCATGTTTCATGTGACATGTAATGCATGTTTCATGTGACACTCAATAACTTGGCTCAGAAATTGCTAAAAGTATGCAAACAAAAATGAAGTTTTTGTTAAGGGTATTATTTTTACACATTACATGTATGCAAGTATGTCTTTTGAGTGTTACAAGTTTTGCTTATGGGTTCTTCTTCAGTGCTGGTCCTAAAAAGGGGAATCGGAGGTCAAAACTGAAATATGTTACAGCCTATGCCAATTAGGCTTGTTGTGTTCCACATACATCCAATTTTAAGACACAATTTAAAACAAAAACTATTTGGACCCAGACTGCAAGTCAGGGTGGCTTCGAACATGACCAAGTGTTTCAGCCTGACACAAAAACCTTCATTATGTAATATTTAGAAGAAGACCCTTATTATTTCCTAGTTAGGTTTTGAACAGCAGTCACTGGGAGTAACTAAGTGCAATTTTATGAGTGTTTGTCCACTTGAGAGTAGAACAGAGAACATAAAATTGTGACTCTGAAACAATCGTTACATGGAAAGGAAAAGTTGTTCCTTCATGATGAAACAAGCACCACAGATGATGAAAATATTTATGCTTATTAGTTTTTGATGCTGTGGACATATTTCAAAGTAATCTTGGAACACTTCCCTAAGTTCTGATGTTCTTGGAATTGTAACATGTAACGCATGTTTCATGTGACACTCAATAATGACTTAGATTAGACACTGCTAATAGCATGCAAAAAATGTATTTGTTAAGGGCATTATTTGTACACATTACATGTATGCAAATATTTCTTTTGAGTGTTATAAGTTTTCTTATGTAGAAAAAGATATTGTAATGACTTAGAGGATGAAGATGACAACAGGTGATGCATGATAGCGTCATAGCGCAACATCCTGTTTATGGCTTGTTTTGTTTGTTGTTGTTTTACGTCCTAGCAACATCTAAGGTCATATCAGGACGGGTACCGACTTGTGACAGTGCGCACTCATGGTGACTTTATAGTGCTGTCCCACTGGGAAACAGGCCGCCGGCACCATGACCTGGTATCCCACTCAGTCACATTATCCTGACACTGAGCACACCAGTCCTTGCCCTATCCTAATAATGCCGAGCGCCTGGCTAGGAAGCGACAAGTATCAATTTTAAAGTCATTGGTTTGACTCGACTGGGACTCGAACCCATGACCCCACGATCTACCAGCACGGGAGACGGACGCTCTAACTCATTCGGCCATCCCGTCTGGTCTTTATGGCTTGACACCACATCATCAGTAGGTGTGTAGATGCCCACAGTATATTTGAAAATCATGGTGAGAAGAGATTTGATCCATTATTGGATTTTGTATCGCAAAATAAATTTTCGCCATTACGCGTGTTTCTTCTTCATCGATGTGTGACAGGCCACACTAATAGCATCATAGCGCAACATCCTGTTTATGACTTGACACCACATCATCAGTAGGTGTGTAGATGTCCACGGTATATTTGAAAATCATGGTGAGAAGAGATTTGATCCATTGTTGGATTTTGTATTGCAAAATAAACTTTCGCTGTTACGTGTGTTTCACCCGTGACACAAAGTTTTTATTTCACTTTTAATGCATTTTAGGAAATAATATAACTTTTGTGTTCAGAACTAGGCATCTATGATGCTATGCCATTTAAAGCAGCAGGGTTTTTCCTGGCTTGCATGGTTGGATATTGTGAAAATTGAAGGTGAACACGTGTTTCATGACGTGACATCTCATGAAACACGCATTATGCTCACTTTCAAGCATCGTTGTTTTACACACAGACACTCAATAGTCCTAAAATTAGTTTTCTGACATTTTTGCATAATTCACTCAATGAGACAAACCGACACGAGACATGAATATGAATTTAATATAACCAATATTTATTAATAAAACAAGTCCGTGACCTCAAGGAAGTCGATCATACGTGTTCTGTTTGCTTATTCGGCGACATGGCCTAATCTTAACTAGTAGAAATTGAGATACGAGAAACAGGATATACCCAGATGCTTATGACTAGTAACAATTCAGTTGCTTGTGGTCCATTAAGGAACCAGTGATTCTTCTCTGTATGATAATTATACGGTACAACATTGAACAACTTACGCTAATTGGTGGGTCTCATTCCCCGATACCCAGCGCTCAACCCCAGGGTCGGTGGGTGGGAGAGCGAACCTGCTGGTCTGACGGTCGAGGGAAAAGTGACTCGTTTGCGTACCGCGATGACGCAAGAAACCACAAGGTTCTGGTTGCCTCGTTGAGCAAATTACCCATGTTAGCCTCGCCAACATAACTAATTCACTCAACGAGACAAACCGACACGAGACATGAATATGAATTTAATATAACCAATATTTATTAATAAAACAAGTCCGTGACCTCAAGGAAGTCGATCATACGTGTTCTGTTTGCTTATTCGGCGACATGGCCTAATCTTAACTAGTAGAAATTGCGATACGAGAAACAGGATATACCCAGATGCTTATGACTAGTAACAATTCAGTTGCTCGTGGTCCATTAAGGAACCAGTGATTCTTCTCTGTGTGATAATTATACGGTACAACATTGAACAACTTACGCTAATTGGTGGGTCTCATTCCCCGATACCCAGCGCTCAACCCAAAAGTTGACCGAGCGCTGCGGGGGCGGCACTTATGTGTATCGACTGCAAGTATACTTTAACAGCTGAGCTCTTCCAGGTACCTGCTGACATGATGTCATTTATGGTCAAACCTGCCCCGTCACAGGCTTGAGCGGCACCTCTACGCAGACTATGCAAGGTGAAACCTTTGTTACGACAGAACAATTCAAATGATACTAATTTTAGCGCTCGAGCTAGAGCGGCAGTGGTAAGAGATCGACCACAAGGCAGTAGGAAGGCCGGGCCATCTTCGGGTGGAGAAATGGTTTTAACATAGTTGAGCCAGGCCTTGACCGGACAACAGATTGAGCCTTGGAGAGCCGGCAACCGGAAAACTACTGGGGATGAGGATGCAGCCCTGGTTTTTGTAGAGCGAACAGTTACTGAGAGAGAGTCTATTTTAGGTTCGATATCCTTAAATTTAAGCACGTGTGGATTATCTACCATGGAGCTCGAGTCAGGGACTAAGTTACTTTGCCGCAACAGAGTGAAGTAGCCTATCAGAAAAGCGGTAATTAGGACTACAGGAGCAGGTGTCATGTTATACAAGTACCCTATTATCTGCTTAAATTCAGAGGTCGTGATTGGGGGAGCCCTTGCTGGTACATGCTTTGAGTTTTTATACAAACCACGTTTAAACGTATTAAGTTCAGGCGCATCAAATGCAGATCCATCACCCGGGCCGCCAACAACCCAGATTTTTACCGAGCTGAAATAATTCATACACGCTCCTGGAGACTTGAGCCAGTCACTAAGGAAGAGAATAAATGACAGCAGATCATATACAGACGGGGCATATGGATCTACTTTATGTTGTAAGCAGAATCCGATAAACAACGAGATGTGCGCCGCCTTGTTCTTCCAGGTTCTGGGAGCTAGTGCACTCGTATATGCGTGGATAACTCGCTGGTGATGCTTTACCGTGTAGCCTGGAAGATAGAGCCAAAACATTTACTATCTTCCAGGCAAGACAGGAAATTCTAAATTCTAACACGGTCATGTCTATTTTTACATTAATCTGCCTCAAGTTCAACGTGCGGCACAAGTCTTCAGCCTTCGCCCTACTTGTCTCGGAATGGGGAGCCCTACTCAGTGCATCTGCCAGAACCAGTTCCTCCCCCGCTTTATGTGCAATCTCCAGTTCACAGTTTAATTTAGCCGCTATAAGCCAGATCTGGCGTGCACATGCACAGAGCACCTTGTCCCTGCCTCGCCCCGATTCCAAAACTTGCTGCGACGCAACATTATCAGTATTTACCCTGATGAGGAACTCGTGCGGGTTCGGAGGGAGAAGGTATTTTAATGCATGAACGAGGTTAAGGGCCTCCAAATTATGTATAGGTAATGAACTGGACTGTAGTTCTTCGGAATATTCTGCAATGTAGAAACTATCGGGTGAAAAAGCGCCACCGGCTTTCAGAGTCGAGTCGCACTCGATCAGCCAGACTTCCCTAGGTTTATTAGGGATCAACTGCAGGCCATTGTAAGACGCCGCAAACTTCTGAAACCACTCCAGATCTAATAACAGATCCCTATCAAATTTGTGCTGACCGACATACGGCGAAGCTCGAAGAGCCTCCAATACTCGATTCGAGAACCTCGTGGCCGGCTTAATACACTTTGCTAGGTGTTGAAGCTTGCCAGCCAGGCTCTGCATCTGCTTCCTTGATGCTATAGATTTCTTTCCCCAACCTTGGCATTCATCAAGTACATCTTTAATCTTTTGCTGTGGCAGCGTAACTGTCATGGCCACAGAATTAATCACGAAACCCAACCAGACTATTTCAGTAGCAGGGGCAGAGCATTTTTCAAGAGCTAGAGCCAAACCTAACTTCACTGTCAGCTCATTAAACCGACTATATGCCTGCTCTGCTTTCTTCCTAGTAGCTTCCACCCCCACAAAATCGTCGAGATAGCACAACGCAAAATACCCCTCTTGTCTGAGGAGCCAGACAATCGCACGAGTAGTTCGTGCGCAGGCGAGCGCCGACGTCCGGCACCCAAAGGGCGGAGCTATGTCAACGTAGAATTTCCCATTAATTGAAATCCCTAACAACGGAGTCGACAGTGGACAGACCCTGATCTGCCTATATGCTCTAGCTAAATCAGCACCCCACATCCAGGCATTAGGGCCTAATTTAGTCAGTCTATCCGACAGTGTAGACACTGAAGGCAATGTGAAATTGAAAGGGGCGCCCAAGTAGTACCCCTTTACAATGCCAGCATTTACACTCCTACCTGGAGGGAAACTTAAGTCAATTATAATTCTTTTATTCGTCGAGTTCTTTTTAGGACGTGTCATCATGGGGCTAATCTGACACCAAGGCCGAAAGGGCAATGCTTCGAACGGCCCCAATAAAGCACCGTGACTAAGTTCCGTATTAATAAATTTACAGATATGAAAATCAGCCTCAGCAGCTTCCCAATGATTTTTAAGTGTTGGGGTCGGTACCCTGGTCGCGGTGTAGTCAAGAGGCCACCCAAACTCCAAATGCTCTACTAGCAGTGTATCTGGATAATTTAACAACAATGCCCGCCAGGCCGGAATATTCAAACCCGGCGGCACCGTAATGCGAGCTTCCGCATAATTAGGGAGACCTGTCATCCTTACTTTATCATAAATGTCACGATAAATCCCCATGTTAAACCACGCCTCTTCTACACTAACTGGCCAGAACGATAGTAGCGAGTGCCTAAACAAAGCCGGACTCGGGGGAGGGGTAAATTTATAACCCGACCTCTTAACGGGCATCGATAAAGCAACTTCAATCGGGGCATCAAACCAATCAAACGACATTTCCTGCAGCGGTACATCATGAGCAACAAGGTTACTAGCATAGTCACAAACCCCACTTAACTGCAACGCATCCGTATAGGCCGACGGCACAACCACATGCGGTGCAAGTGGGGAGACAACTGATACAAGTTGAGCCGGCAGAACCCGACCAGCGAGCGAACATTCACCCGACATCTTGTTTACGTCTTGGTCAGGTAGCTTCACCACCTCAACCTGACCCAGTTCCTTCACTAGGTCAGACCGAGAATCGATGCCAACATGGCTCACTGTGATTGGCTGGGCCTCGTGGTCCACGTGGTGGCTGGGTCACGTGGTGGCGCGCTCTGCGGCACCACGTGGCCACCGTTGTCACGTACACCCACAACGTTATTCAACAACACATTAACAGGCTCAACCACTGGTACAGCGGGCGCAACCACGTGGGCGGGCAAAGTAACATAATTAGACATATTACTAGAACCTACCACATCCGTTCCTAACTGCATATCGCTCCCAGAGCACTCAGACCGATCATTAACACACCCAGACTTATCGTCTGATACAACAACAGATGAATTAGTACAAGACACCAGACTTACAGTAGCACTATCGGCAGTAGTGTCTGAAGATGCTTTTTTATCTAAAAACTTTCTCTTCTTCAGACAATCTTGCTCCCTATGACTGAGCACACGCTTGAACTTGTACGCGCACCACGCACAAATATGGGGCGAACGATCTGGGAGGACACCGTGAGAAGAAAGATTCCCGCAATCCTTCCCCCAATTCCACAGATAGCATGGTTTGCCATCGCTATCACGACTGTATTCATCACGAGCATTGATAGGCGAGGGGTTCACAGGCGCAGCGGCAGCCGCTGCTGCTGTTGCTTCTTGCAGTGCACGGTGTTGATGGTACTGCTGCCTGCTCACCTCATGGCCATGGTGCGACACTGCGCGCGCCTGCAGAGCCCTGACCGACTCAGTGCAGACGTCCCTCTGTATATCCTTAACAGCAGCAAGGTTGGCCCACCCTTCACGCAACCTGCCATCAGCAACCATTAGAAACACCTTCTCCGACCACCTACGGCAGGTAGCCCAATCCCAAGTAACGGCCATTAATGCCAAGTCCTCCTCATGTTGCAAAATAGCCAGGAACCACGCCTGCGGGAAGCTAGGCTGTGCTACTAACAGCCTCAGAGCAAAGAAATACTCCGCCCACGTCGCCTCCCCCAAAGCAATCTTCTTGCAACCGTCCCCACGTGTTATAAAGTTATGAGGTAGTAAGCTCGTACCTTTCGGCTTCTGCAAAGCCTGCGACGACTCCAATAAGAACTCTGTGGTTAGTGGCGGCTGCGGGTGAAGCAGCTGATACCGGGGCGTCGGGTGCGGCGAGGCGTACACCGGGGCAGCCTGGTGGTAGCGCGCAGGGGTGACCACGTGGCGTGTGCGAGCCACAGGTGTCCCAGGCGGAGGGGTGCACGGCACCGACGGAGCTGGGGGGAGGAACTTGATAGAACGCAGCCATCCTGGCTGTAGACGACCGCGATACTGACGGTGGCGGTCCCATGGGAAACGGTGACATGGGAGGAGGAGTGGGAGCACACACCGGCCTGAGTGTCTCTGGTTGAGGCGGGCGAGGAGCCACCTGACTAGCTGCCGGTGACTGGGGCGGACGTGGAATTCGCGGGCCTGGAAGAGCTGCAATCTTCTCCAACGCATTAAGCCTTGTAACAACACCCGACATCCTCCTATTTTCTTGCCTCAACCTCATTATCGTCCCTTGTTGTTCTGCCAACTCACGGACCGCCGGCGTCCCAGGAGGTACTGGCACCTGCTGTCCTTGCCGCCCTGAGCAGTGCGCCTCCTGCTCCGTGTCCGAATCTTCCGACGACACACGCATTCTGCACGTGTCGCGCACTTTCCTCCTCGGCTGCCTTCTCGGGCTTAGAGAAATGTCCCTATTCTTAGTAGGCAGTCTACCTCTTCTCTTCTTTGCCGGCGCCATATCTCCACAGGCAGAACTTATAACAGCTTCCAGAATGTGCGAATAACCAAGAAACAGGAGCGGCAAGAGAGAGCGAACCTGCTGGTCTGACGGTCCAGGGAAAAGTGACTCGTTTGCGTACCGCGATGACGCAAGAAACCACGAGGTTCTGGTTGCCTCGTTGAGCAAATTACCCATGTTAGCCTCGCCAACATAACTGTTACAACTTTGCAAATAAACTAGTTATGTTTGAATATTTTGGTCTACAATGAAGTATTTTCCAACACAATGAGTACAGTTTCACCATTCCCATTTTTAGCTGTCATATTTGCATGAAAAATGAATCTATTTTTGCAATAAAAAATAAACCAAACATTTTTTTCTCAATGGATTGCTGTCATTGCTTCTTTGCGGTGTAATGAAAGGAATTTTCTTAATTTAGTATGAAAAGGACAATTAATTTAGACGAAAACAGTTACAATGTGAGGGACCAACCAATTAGGACCAGCAGCAAAGAAGAACCCATATATATTACGTTGGCTGGTTGTTGGAGTTTTACGTCCTGGCAAGATCGAAGGTCATATCAGGATAGGTACCGACTTGTGACAGTGTGCACTCATGGCAACTTTATAGCACTGCCCCACTGGGAAATCAGGCCGCTGGCACCATGTCCCGATATCCCACTCAGTCACATTAACCCGACACTGAGCGAACTACTCCTTGCCCTATCCTATTAATGTCGAGCACCAGGCTAGGAAGCAACAAGTATCAATGTTATAACGTTTTACTCAATGTTATAATGTTTTACTCGACCGTGAATCGAACTTCCGACATTCCACACGCCAGACTGCGCTCTCCCGATTCGGGAACCACGCCCCATATACATCAGATCAAGAACGAACCAGTGCGTTAAGGTTGGTTAGCGCAACACGCTACATACGGAGGCAGGTCCCGGAGTGGAACCCAGCTCCCACCCCGACCACCCTTAACAGCCAGGACACAAACCTAGCTGACCCAGCACCGCGAGACCCACCCGCCGACACCAACACCCGCAGGGGCGGCCCTTCCCGAGCCACGGCATGTGGGGACGCGGCTCCCCCCGACTCTCCCGCCAAAACAGTGCCACATGGGGACGCTTACCCCTCCCCCCCCGCCGCACACCCTCAGCATGACCCCAGCGGACGCGAGCAGACAAGGGAGCAGCTCGCCGCCTCAACCGTCAACCCCCCCTAATGATATCCGGGGCCTTCACGCCGGCCGCCCCGCCTCAGAACTCGCCGCCACCCCAGACACTAATGGTGACACTAATGGCCATTAGGCAGCCGCGCACGACGGCACCTCACCCCACGGCCCACGCCGTAATGGCCGTTACAAACTCCAAACGGCTGAAACCTGGAAAAATAACCGCCTCCAAACCCCCAACCCACCCAACACCCAGCTACACCCACCCCACACGCCCCAAACACCCCCACATCATCCCTCCTCCCCCGAACCACACCCCCCCGACCTGCAAACGGCCAGACTCAAGCGCAACAACCACCCAACCACGACAACCCTACACTCACCGACTTCACACTAAGCAGTACACAAGATGTGCCACAAAGCGAAGCCGAAAACCATCTACTAACTTCGGCCACAACCAACGACGCCGATAACCACCGCACAACATCAACTATAACCAGCAACGACTACAACCGACGTCCAACTTCAGCCTTAACAGACGACGCCGACAACCACCCTCACGCATCCCACCCACACGCACATCCGCGGTCGTACGATACGAGCCCGCACGCACAGTGGTCGCTTGCATCCAACCACTCAGCCGGCCCGCTACAACTGGACGACAACTCGACATGGCCCACGATGACGCTGAACCGCCTGATGCCCTCCTGACATTCCATGATTTGGCCCACGCATCCGAAGATATCGACGATATCAATGATGACAGCGGCAGCCTGGCCACACCCCCCTACAACCCTCCTCACACACCCCTATCATATAAAAACATACTTATAAAAATCTGGCCAACATCACTCCCGCTCATGGAATAATGACGTGTACAAATACATATACGACGAGGTCAGAAGCACCGGCCTGCGAACCACATAGTCGCCAGGATACCGGTCCCCTCTGACATACTCATCGACCACTGGAGGGCGCTGCTGGATGAATACCACGATGACCAGCTCCTCGACTTCCTTGAGTTTGGGTGGCCGGCAGACTATACCGCCAACAGACCACCCATCCCTTCAAGCGACAACCACCGCGAGGACCCCACCAACCTCGAGTGGATACGTCGCTATGTCCGCAACGAGCTGGGCCGGGCGCCCTCCTCGGCCCCTTCACCCAGCACAGACGAGCCCGATGATGACCGGCGCGAAGAAGAACACCGACGAGCACCGGGTCATCGTCGATCTCAGCTACCCGAGGGGCGCGAGCATCAACTCCGGGATAAGAAAGGGATACTACCAAGGGAGGCCGGTCACATACACCCTCCCAAATATCACCAACCTCACAGACGAGGTCAACCGGTTAGGCCAAGGCGCATACCTCTGGATGATCGACCTCGCCAGGGCATACAGACAGCTCCGGACATGCCCCTTGTCTGTGCCGTTACTCGGCATCACCCTCGACGGGAACATCTACTTTGACACCGCCCCACCATTCGGCTGCCGTACCTCCTCGATGGCCTGCCCACGCACCACCAACGCGGTGGTATACCTCGTGCGCCGGTAGGGTCACTATGTACTATGCTACCTCGATGACTTCGTCGGGGTGGCGGTCTCCAAGGAGGATGCGGTAAAGGCATATCTCAACGCCATCGATCTCACGGCCGACTTAAGCCTAGCCCTCTTGCCCCACAAATGTGTACCCCCGACCCAAAAGATTGAATGGTTGGGCTTCAGCGTCGACACAATCAACATGACTGTCCGCATCCCTCCAGAAAAGCTAACTGAGGTTGTCGACGAGTGCACCTCCTGGACGGCCCAGACCCGTGCATCCAGGAAAGACCTACAGTGCTTGGTGGGCGCCTGCAACACATCGCCAAGTGCATCCGGCCAGCACGGAGGTTTATGAACCGCATCCTCGAGGCACTCAGGAACGCCCCCCACACCGGCAGACATCCAGTCACAAGCGACATGCATATGGACATCTCATGGTTCCTCTCCTACGCCCATGCCAGCAACAGGGTTGTCCTGCTCCGCCCCCTGCCCCTCCATGAATGGGTCATCGAGTGCGATTCCTCACTCAAGGCGGGCGAGGCACACTCCCCTTACAGGTATATATCAGAGAGCTACCATGACGACTTCCTCCAAGAGCGCCATACCATACACCAGCTCGAGGCTATCAACCTCATGGTGGCTCTCCACGCCCTCGGCCCCTCAAACCCACAAAACGACGCAATCCTGGTAAACACCGATAAACAGGCCTCCCAGAATGTCCTCTCCTCCGGTGCGGGAAGGGATCCTGTCCTGTGTGCCTGTGCCAGGGCCGTCTGGAGGTATGCTACTCTCTACTCCTGTGAGGTCCACGTCCTACACAAGCCCGGCGCCGACATTGCCTTCGCGGATGCACTCAGCAGAGCCCCATTCGATGACACGGCACATTGCAAGGCTGACCAATTTGTCGAGGATATGGACCTCGCACGGATAAGGGTCCACCATGATGACTCACTCCTTTCTAACACCTAGCCTGGGGAGATCGTAACTTTGCCTCTCTCTCCCCAGGCACCCAACAAGAACACGAGGACATCGCCCAACCCTGGCGTCTGGGACCTGGAGAAACAAACGAACGCAGACGGGCATATACCATCGACACGCCCGCGCCAGGTCCTACAACCCGACTTCACCAACACAGCTCGACGTCGCCTCCTACATATTACACCTGACCGCCACCCTGAGGTCGCCGGGCGCGGTGATGAATTACCTCAGCGCGGCCAGGACGTGGGTCTCACTACGCGCCGGTAGAATCCGCGGGTTCGACACATATATTGTCTAGATTCTCAAGCGGGGAGTCTTCAGGGCATCCCTCCACGTCGCCCACCAGGCCCCCCCCTGCTGACCCTACAACACCTGAAAGCAGTCGTCCAATACTTCCAAGCTGCCGGACGCCGAGCCCGCGTCCTGACCTCCACCATACTGCTTGTATACTTCACCTTGCTACGACAAGGGATCTTCCTGATCACAGGACGGGCGGACGACCACGGCCACACGATCCGAGCCTTGGACATCCTCCACTGCCCAACACACCTCACTGTGTGGGTCCGATCCTCCAAGACCTCCAAGTCCACCTCCCAACCGTACCCCATACACGTCCCCCTTATACCGACCTCCCCCTGCTGCCCTGTCCGTGCCTGGCTGCGATATGCCAGGACAACAGATCTACCGCCTTCGGGCCCTGCGTTCGTCACACAGGACGATGGCCCCCTCACCGCAAGGACCCTCACCGCCGCCCTACGGGGTTCCCTGGACCACAGTGGGGTCCTGCGACCGGACGACTACACACTACATAGCCTGAGACGAGGAGCTGCCCAGGCCTGCGCACACGCGGGCGCCCCACTACAGGATATCAAGGACGTTGGCCATTGGCAGTTGACGGCCATCCATCAATATGTGCGACTGGACGCCTTCACCGTCGCGACCCTGGCACTCTCCACACTATTTGGTTGAGGCCCGGGTCACGCAGAGACTTTTGACCGCATGCCCTATTCACTCTTCCTTATTGACATGACCCACACGACCCTTATGTACTATCCTAACCTGTTCTCAATTGACTTAACTTCTACTGTCCCTATGACTAACGGATCCACTATGGACCATATGAGACTCTTCGACTGATATCTGCTCCATTGTTCACTGCTTGCCTCATTGATTATCGACATGACATTATCCTTATTCTTCTACTCCATGTACATTCGCTCCCACCACTCCTCTATATCAACCCCTCAATAAACCTCCATACTATATCTCCGTCTTGGGTCCTGAATTATGTGCACATGGCAATCTGGGAAGCTGGGTCATAACTACAGGAGTTTTGGCAAGTTTGTCGAAATTAGATTGGGTTATTTTAGTTCCTAAGTTATCCTTTTTTTGTATATCAAATTTACTTCAGACTAATGAGTATTATGGTATAATGGTTAACCTGATATGTCTTTTTTTAGTTTTTTTAAGCTGCAAAAATTCAAACGCCATCGGACTATGCCACTTTAAGCCTTGGTCACAAATGCATTACGGCGTGCTTGCGGCGACTATAAGTCACCGCATCAGCCAGATCGTACGGTGATCGTACGGTGGGTTATGGTCGCCGTACGGTGACTACGGTTTTTTGCTCGCTGCAAGCGGTTTCAGTTAATTTTAAGTCAAAGTTATCTTAACTTTGGAAGATCGCAATGCCACAGGCTGGAATCTCGCCGGAATCCCCCCACTTTCTTAATGTTAACATATTAATATGTTTGTATAGAAATTGTGAATACAAAAATGTCTCAAAATGTCTTGTCTGCGGTTGTGTGGAGACAACAACAACAAATAAGGTGCGTGCGGTGACTTACGGTTTGTTAATAGATACACCGCAGACTGTAACACCATAGCATTTTGCATAAACTGTAAGCCACACCGCAGACTAGCACCGTACGGCGACCGCAGTATTTGTGACCTAGACATTAACGTGGCCTAGTCTTATTGTTTTGAGTTTCTGCCATAGTTTCCTTTATAGATAAATGTATTATGTGGATCGTTGTATTGTAATCTACTTTACATTAGTTTCAATTCACTTTTATCTTTAATATATTAATAAATGGCTAACTTGAAAGATATTTGAAGCAAAAACATGCAAAATTAGTTTCCCTCCCCTACAACCGGAAATGCTGGCATCAGTGTTCACAAGTTCTCTTAAAGCTGCGTAGTCCGATGAAAATATAAAATTTTCAAAAGCTAAAGAATTATCTAGATTTGATTCTACATATAAGAGATGGCTACGCCATCGTAGGAGAAAAGAGACAAAGCGAGGAGTGGTGGAAGCCTCCGATTTATTGACCGAGGCTCTGGCCAAGCAATATACCGCCCTACCTACTACAAAGCTTGAAATCTAGGCTCATGTGATGCCAACTGTATGTACAGGCGCATGACCGGAGTGGTGTCGCACAAAAAGGTGTCCCGGAACGCAGTAAATCGGCTGAACCGGTGTATGAATAAATAAATAAATAGCATGCATAATAAAAGAGAAATAAATATCACAAGAATGCTCCACCCCTTTATATTCATATAATTCGTTATATCTCACATAAGAGATGGCTACGCCCTCGTAGGAGAAAAGAGACAAAGTGAGGAGTGGTGGAAGCCTCCGATTTATTGACCGAGGCTCTGACCCAGCCGGCTAAACCGGCCCAGGCCCCCAACACTCCTACGCTAATCCTCCACTGACGCGAGCGTCGCAGCCACCCGCAAGTCATTTACAATACATGTCTGGAGAGGGGTCTTCAAGTTCGCGTAGACCGTTTCCGAGGCCCAATCGCCCCGTACTTTGATCTCCTCAATAGTAGCCCCTGCCATGGCTAAATAAGTACAGCCCCCCACGTCTCAAAGAATGAGAAGTAAAAAAGCACTCCCCCAGGCCAGCTTGCTCAGAGAACAGTTTAAGCATACCCTGATACGCTTTATAGGTCATAGGTTGGGAAATGTGTCCAGGACCAGGAATCTGAAAGGCTATCTCCCTAAAATGCTGCGCTGTCCAGAACACTGCACATAGCGCCTGGTTCGAACAGCGTGCCACAAATACCTCCAGGACTCGCTCGGAAAACTGGATGGTCTTAGAACACCTAATCTTAATCAACATCCCCCAATCGAAGAAAGACAAATCCCTACGTAAAAGAGACGAGTCTGACTCTGTCACCTGTGACTTGCGCAACAAGGCCCTGAATGAGCAGAGTATAGCCACGCGCCATGCCACATGGCCCGGGTTCAGTGTGAGCAAAGCAAAAATGCGCAAAAGCATTGATGGCAGTATCGGCGGGGCCTGCCTCGGCGTGTCCCCCTTTTTGCGTCTAATTCCCTTCAGGGTGGCATGGACTATATAATCATTGTAGTTAATCCCGGGAGATGAATTCTGTTTAAAAAAGTAGTTCAGGTCCGACAAATAATTGATCACCGAGCGGTAGGTTAAAGTTCTGGCCAACCAAGTAGCATGGAGCGCCACTCGCTCTGACGAGCAGGGAAAAGGGCTGCGATTATCTGCATACTGATCAACAAAATCCAAGTAGCAACGTATCTGAACAGTTCTGGTAGTGACAGAATTTGGTGCGTAGAATAGCCGCTCATAACCCTTCTGCTCTGCCCTCAGCTCCTCCCGACCTGGAACGACATGGGCGGATAATCAAAAAGGTGTGAGCAACACATCACCCTCCCGACGTCAACTGCTCTAATCCTAGCTGTACTACTCCCAGTGTCTAATCTGCTCAGAGCGTCACAAACTACATTTACTCTAGTATTTATATATGTGGAAACAAAGGTAAAATTATTCTCGACAGCCAACCTAAAGAGTTGGCACATCATACCCATAATCTCTACCGACCTGGATCTCCCAGTGTTAAGAGCTGCCTGCACTACGGCACTATCTGTGATGAAAATGATCTCTGAGTTACCCCAACCCGAGGACCATCGAAGAGCTGCCTCCATCACACCTCGCATCTCTTTCACATTTATATGCTCGTCTCGTACCCCTTTGGGGAGCCTAGCATGATGGTGTCCCATAGTTTGCTCCAATATTCCATCATCCTCCGCCTCAAATGCTGCGACAAGCCAGTCATTTCCGTGGGTCGCACCCAGACCCCAATTCGAGGCATCACTGTACACGGAGGTCACAGTTGCAAATTTTCCGAGCATCGCCACCTTTCCGTTAAATGTCACTGTGAAAGCCGCCCACCAGTTAATTTCCTCCCTAAACCCAGCATTCAAGCGGGCCTTATAGAAAGGTTCGCGTACAGTGGCTATAAGATCATAAATACGCCTGCTGAAGGTGCGGCCCCACCTAATCACCTTAGCGCAATGAGCTAGATTGCCAGCCAGACTCTCGAGCTCCCGGCGCGTCGCTTTCTTGCGCCCAAGGAAAGAATGCAAAGATAGGCGCAATTCGATAAGTTTATCCTCTGGGAGTGTAAGCTCTAGCGTATCGGAATTCACATCTATCCCGAGAAACCTAATCTTCCTAGCAGGGGATATCAATTTCTTGAAACTAATATAAAACCCCAGTCTACGCAAAATCGCAATGACCCGGGCTTGAAAAGTTCTAGCTTGGTCCTCCGTCGTTCCGATGATGCAGAAGTCGTCTAAATAATTGACAATCCTGCTCACCCCCTCCCTGCCCGCACAGCAGACAATAAAATCAGACACCCGTGAAAATATATATGGGCTTGACGAAAGTCCCATGCAAAGTCTCGCGTCCATCAAATACGTCTCTGTACTACCGCCGGCAAAAGACTAACGGATTCCTTGCCGTGTCCGATGTTCGGGTCTAATATGGATTGCTCTATATGCATCCTTGGGCGTTGGAGTGTATCGAGGTATCCAACCACACTAACTATGTTATATACAGTGATTCGTTCTCTTGCCTCCTGGCTGTTGCTGGACTGAAAATGAATCACCCTATTCTAGCAACCGTCATTTATAAAATGAACCAACTGACAACGGATGGTATGACATCCACCTGTGCTGGGTGCCTGGCCATGCCGGCATACAAGGAAACGAACGAGCTGATCGGGCTGCGAAGAAGGCCCTGAACTGTGGTCTTGAACCGTGTTTGATCCCTCACTCTGATCTCAAACCACTAATAGCCACCCACATAAAATCCAAATGGCAACATACGATGACAGAGACAGTCCAGGTAAAAATGTAAAATTTAAGACCTAAATGCACTGGGATTGGTCCCACTGCTGCACTGGTCACAGCTGGTCCAGTGTATTATTAACAACCCCACCCCAAAAACATAATTCATAAACTCACATAACTAGCTACATTAGAGTTACACTAGAATTTTCCTAACAAACCAACATTTATATACCGCTTGCCTAACTGCAACTGAACATTAAAACTTACTACAAGTTTACCAACTGAATACAGAAGATAACTTCTGCTTACATTCTAAATACTATGTAAATACTCACATTGATCTGACTAATATTGATCTGGTTATATGACACTACTGTACCATATTGTTATGGAACTTTTGGGTTTCAGAATTTCATTGTGTTACATGGTGCAAATTGTCTATTCAACAGGTATTGTACACCTTATTCTATATACCTTTTGTGTAAATAACCCTGAATTGAAAAATGGCTGGAAGACCAGTGCTTCGGCACTGACAAAAGACTTATTCAGCAGAATAAACATATTTACCAAAAAAACACACCAAAAAAACCATGAGTGGGATGAAAACATTAATAAACTTAAAGAAATTGAACCATCTGTGGGAAAGCCACCACAGACTCATGCGGGAGGTCGGCGGGACCAAGTGGTCCTTAGTCGCTGCCGTGTTGGCCACTCGTGGCTTACACATGCTTTTCTGCTCAAGGGGGAACCTCCCCCTGAATGTATTGGGTGTCAGTCCCCACTGACACTCAAACACATTTTACTAAGTTGCGTTGATTTTTTGGCCCTGCGCCAACAGTTCTACACTGCAGACAGTATGCATGACCTTTTTACTAAGGTAAAACAGGAAAACATTTTAGCCTTTTTGAGGGCAGCTGGACTGTACCACCTCATATAGTTTACTAAATAGATTCTATCAATTATTAATAAAACTTTTCTTTTTCTATGGGAATTTGTTTCCCTTGACCACAAATATATGATTGTGAGCTTTCTAATTTAATGAGTGTCTATTGGCACATAATTGATTGTCTGCTTTTACATGTAAAAGCGATGGTTTGAACAAAAAACAAACATTTCTCGCCATGAATATGGCCTATGCTGCCGACACGGCGTAAAACAACCACCAATCAATCAATCAATCTATAATCTCCCTCTCCCATGCTGCCTTCCCCCTCTCCTTTGCTATGTTATTGGCTACATCACAATTCTCGTCGACAACCTGAAAGCCAAATACAATGCCCTGCAGAATAAAGAGTGTATCAACATCAATGTCGGAACCGCATACCGCTTCAGCAAAGAAGCGACAAGGTTTCAATTGGCAGGTCATTCCAGCTAAGTCAAACACACATGCACAAGTCCCGCGCCTACAGTTAATGTCAACAGTAAAGGTCCGAGCAGTGGCGTCATGGTCCTTCCTCACCGCTACCTGGCAGCGGCCGTCGCCCTCCTGGCGCGCCGTCAGCAGACCGTTGTATCCCGCCTGGGCCACTGCCCTACACACCTCTCTCCAATGTTCGTCTTCAGAACTGGGGCAGCCCTTCGCGATGGCGCCCTGTGATGTCACCGTGGTACTTCTCGGTGATTTAATGTCAACTGTCAACCCCAGCTCGCTATTAGCCGGCTCCCTTGCGACCCGCTCCCCCTTTAGCCGAGTATTCAACATTGCCTGACCATGCTCGTAGTCCCATGCTGTGCCATAAACCGGCTCAGTCTCCATCACGGGTCACCGCCCCTCCATCTGCGCGCCACCGCGACCTCTCATATCAAATGTGCCCTGATCCACAATCGTGTGTGTCGTCGTCTCAGACTCAGCGAGCGCGGAACGGAAATCCGTAATCTCTGTCCTAGCCAGCGACGTCTTATTACATTTTCTTCGTCAATCTTTACAAGTTACACGCTTATGTCCTCTCCCACCACATTTTGAGCACTTGTGATCATACCTGCAATCACCCTCCTTTCTCGGGCAGCCTTGCTCGCTGTTGTAGGTGTAGCAAGCAGTGTTTTGTCTGCCTCCTCGCACGCCGCGCTTCCTGTTGCTATAGCCCGTATTGGTAGTCTTCTGCTTCCTACTGCCCTCATGGCCATAGTGAAGTACACTCTTTCCCGTATTTTTTTCCGCCAATTTTCGTATGGCCAGATCATAATCTGCATGGGCGCTGTCCTGATATTCCCCGCCTCGCGCCCTATGCGAAATAAAATATATATGTTCCAGGAGCGCACGGTGATCTTTTAACGACATGATAGGGATTTCCAGTGCCCAGGCTGCCGTTGCACATACGATCTCATGACAGTTAAGTTTTTTGACATCCTTCTTAGTTTTGAGGAAATGTTTCAGGGACCACTTACTTCGCAATTTCCGTTCGGCGCTCGTACTAAAGCTACTACTCGCTGAGCGACGTCGTCTCCTGCCATCCCGTGACCATCTTCGCGACTGTCCGTACGTCGAATATCCCAATTCCAGGATAGTTTCTTGATGTTCTGTCACTGGTTCCTTTCCCGATCTTTCCTCGATAATCTCGACCACGCCGGCATCCCGGTCCCGGTGCCCAAGCGAATCCGTCGTTTCCTTCCGTTGCCCCATCTTCCTCTTCTCCCGCAATGATAGAAGCCTGTCGCGCTCCTCCTGCAAGCAGCGCACCTCATCCTCTAAACGTAGTTCGTCGATTTCGCGCACCATATCTCGCCGTAACTCCTCGAGTGACATCTTGTTCGAAGCTTCTATCTCCGTAGCACCCTCAGCCACTCCCGATTTGGCCATCCTAGCTGTCAAACTCTGTGTTGTTCTCCCGACCTCCGATGCCTTTTTCATACCTTTACATGAGTCCTCTGCCGTATCGTGGCTATTGCCGAATCCAGACTTGTGACTAGTTCCAATTTTCTGCCTGGCTGAGATCAGTGTAAAAATAACAGGCATACTGTAAAGCCTAATGTGACCATGCAACCACCATTCCCGGTAATGGTCATATGCACTGGTGTCAAGCGTCAATAGCTCCAAGGCGTAGTCTTGAAAAATTTCAAGTTGTCAGTAATAAAATCAGTGTAAATAAATACTAAAGCTACTACTCGCTGCAATACTAAAGCTACTACTCGCTGCAATAACAAATCCAGCTACAGCATTTGTTGAGACACTCAGGGACTTGTACTTACACCAGCATATAATGGATCCAACCCACTACCGGGCAAACCAACAGCCGAATACGCTAGACCTAGTGATCACCAATGAAGAAGGCATGGTGGACAATGTGGCCCTAAATGCACCTGTTGGCAAGAGTCATCATACATGTATCACATTTGATTTCATGTGCTACACAGAACGACCTGCAAAGATAACACCAAAGTCTCAATATTGTCCAGCATACTGTGACCGAGAAATTTCTTTGACATTCAATATGTAATGGCTGCCGTATAGGTCATGCACCGTAATGGCCGCCGTACAGGTGTAGCCAGTGATGGTGTAGAACTCTTCATATGTTAAGCCTTTTGAAATTATCCTAGCAATTTCGTCAATCGTGTGCCAACTATTGTAGTAGCAACCTCAAGCCGTGCATATAGAGTCAGTAATATATAGTAAAGCTCAACGATACTCGTCACTACGAAGCTGTCGGTGGTCGACGACAGAACCTTCTAGAGCAAGCAACAATATATCAATACAGTCCTTAGAGTTCAGATTTGTCCGCACTCAATGTAGCTAGGCATGTATTAAAGTCTGAGTCAGAGCGAGGAGACCTAGCCACAGGTAGTTTGAACTGTAAATATCTAGATAAATTACGTTGTTTTTACACAAATACAGACACCCTAATGAATAAGCGACTAGAACTAGCTGAGGTTATTTCGGAGTATAAACCTGATATCATCGCCTTAACAGAGATTTTAAATAAAAATCGAAGCATGGACCCAGAACAACATGAACTGGTAATTCAAGGCTACGATCACCATACTAACATTGATAGAAATCACAGAAGGGGAGTGATCCTGTACACAAGATCTCACCTTAATATATGTGCAAAGGAAATTCCAGGACAAGACGCCTTTGAAGAGTCGCTATTGTGTGAACTGAACTTAAAGGGGACAGACAAACTCCTCCTGGGTGTTGTGTACAGATCGCCAAGCTGCTCGAAGGAGAACCATGACCACCTGCGGACCCTACTGAAGAATGCTATGGAGTTAGGGACAAGTCATATCCTTGTCGTAGGAGACTTTAACTACAGTGAGATCAACTGGAAAGTGGGGACGATGCCAACTGCAATAACAAATCCAGCTACAGCATTTGTTGAGACACTCAGGGACTTGTACTTACACCAGCATATAATGGATCCAACCCACTACCGGGCAAACCAACAGCCGAATACGCTAGACCTAGCGATCACCAATGAAGAAGGCATGGTGGACAATGTGGCCCTAAATGCACCTGTTGGCAAGAGTCATCATACATGTATCACATTTGATTTCATGTGCTACACAGAACGACCTGCAAAGATAACACCAACGTTCCAGTACCACAAGGGAAACTACACAGCCATGAGAGAAGATGCTGCCAAAATGGACTGGAATCAGGAAGGTACAGATCTGGATGAAATGTGGCTCAGTTTCATGAACAATATTAAACTTTTGGCAGAGAACCACATTCCTAAGTCGAAACCGCATCAGATAAACAGACCTATATATATGACAGCCAAGGCCAGAGAAAAGGCAAAGACAAAGAACAAGACGTTTCGCACTTGGCGCAGAACACGAGACGGTAACGACTACCGAGTGTACACCAAGGCTAGAAACCAGGCCAAGTGGGAATGCCAGAAGGCAGAGAGGGAGTTTGAGAAAAAACTTGCCAAGGAATGTAAGAAAAACCCAAAGGCGTTCTTCAGATATGCAAACTCCAAGATGAAGACAAGATCCGGAATTGCACATCTTACCAGAGAAGATGGCAGTCTCACCGCTACAGATAAGGACAAAGCAGAAGTGTTAAATAAATTCTTCTCTTCAGTTTTTACGAGAGAAGACATAACCAATATGCCAAACATCCCAGATACTAAAACAGATGTGATCTTGGAAGATACAGATTTTACCATAGACGAGGTAGCTAATAAGTTATCCAGATTGAATCCAAATAAATCTGCAGGCCCGGATGGAGCATCCCCGAGAATCTTGAAAGAACTACACACTATAATAGCTGAACCACTGTACAATATATATAGAAAATCAATCGACCAAGGGAAACTACCTAGAGGCTGGAAGATCGGCTATGTGTCCCCGATCTTCAAGAAAGGCGACCGACATCAGGCTAAAAATTACCGACCCGTAAGTTTAACCTCAGTCATATTTAAAACACTGGAGTCTATAATACATGATAAGATCATGCACCATCTCGTCCAGAACCAACTATTGACAAAGTTCCAGCATGGTTTTGTCAAGGGGAGATCTTGTGTAACCCAGATACTGGCAGTTCTAGACAGATGGACAGAAGCACTGGACAATGACAGCAACGTATATTCAGTGTACTTAGATTTTGCCAAAGCGTTTGACAGTGTGCCCCACAAACGCCTACTCATGAAGATGAAGAGCTTCGGTATTACTGGAAAACTATGGACCTGGATCGAGGATTTCCTTCATGCAAGAATACAGCACGTAGTTATCAATGGTGTGAAATCCCTACCAGCGTTAGTGTTGAGTGGTAGTCCGCAAGGAAGTGTTCTGGGACCCCTACTGTTCATATGTTTCATTAATGACATGCCCGAGGTCATCCTTGCATTCATCCAGATGTTTGCGGATGATACAAAGCTGTATATGGAGGTTAACAGCCCTGAAGATCAACAGGCGCTACAAAAAGACCTAACTACACTTGAAGACTGGGCCAACCTGTGGCAACTACATTTCAATGCACAGAAGTGCAAGGTCATGCACCTGGGTAACAGAAATGAAAATCTCAGTTACTACATGCACCAAGATGGAGAAGAAGTCCAGCTCCAAGTGACAGAACTAGAGAAAGATCTTGGCATATACATGGACATCGGACTCACCTTCTCATATCACAGTGAACAAAAGGTGACCAAAGCGAACAAGCTTCTAGGCATGATACGCCGCTCGTACACGTATCTAGACAATGACACGGTGAAGACACTGTACACATCACTGATCCGGCCGCACCTTGAGTATGGCAACACGGCTTGGACACCGAAGTTCAAGAAGGACATGGCAATGATCGAGAGTGTACAGAGACGTGCTACAAAGTTATCACCAACCATAAGAGAACTACCATACGAAGAACGTCTCAGAATTCTCAACCTACCCAGCTTATACTACCGAAGGGCCAGGGGAGACATAATAGATGCATTCAAACACGTCACTGGAAGATATGCGGTTGATGCTAGATACCTGAAGCTGGCCAACTGTAAAACTAGAGGTCATCGATACAAGCTGAAGAAGGAAAGAGCAATAAAACCTGTCAGACAGCTATTCTTCAGTAACAGGATAGTAAATGCTTGGAACGCACTGCCTGAACATGTCATAGAAGCGCCTTCCGTCAACGCCTTCAAAGGCAGACTGGATAAGCATTGGAGGGGGCTGCAATATTGCACACATCCGGTACTCGATGCATTTAATCCTAGTAAATCAAATTTTGACATGCATCGACCTGATACAGGCTTATAAGCCTAACAAAATCAGAAGCGGATGAGTATGAGTAAAGCAAACATGACATGCACTCATTCCGCCTCCATTTCTTTTAACACTACACCGGCAGCTCTGAAGAACAACGCCCACCGCAAACTGGGCGATAATACAAGTCAGACTACCACACGACACAGCCACCACTCCAAAGTTCCCCCCTGGGCGAACAGCAATTTGTGCGTATTATCCTGGAAAGAAAGAACGCATTAGTTAGCTGGTTGTAGTCAGTCATAGTTCATGTCCTCGTGCATGGCTGGCCGAGCTTGAAATCTAAGCTCATGTGAATGTACAGGCACGTGACCGGAGTGGTGTCGCACAAAAGGTGTCCCGGAACGCAGTAAATCGGCTGAACTGGTGTATGTTTATTTATCTAATAAAATGGCAAACTAATAATAATCATCGGACTGTGCGACTTTAAGCAATAGTGTGTTCCTTGTGAATGGTTTTATTCATTTCTTGGATAACACGACTCATCTATCAAATAGAATTAAGACATATTTAGGCTCATAGCTTTTAATGGGATTTTAACATTGGATATTTTTCGTACCCTTCACCTAAATCTGTCCTCTAGGCAGTCATGCGCACTCATCCGGAACGGGGGGGTGTGAGGATCGGGTGGCGGTGGGGGTGGTCGTGGGCTTGGAGGTGGGCGTGGGGGAGTCGGTGAGGGTAGAGGGGTATGCGTCAAGTGTGTGGAGGTGGTATGTGCGACTGGCCTCCTTGCCCACTGGTGCATTAAGCTGAAATTCCATTGAAGCTAGCGTTCCATTAACGAATTGAGGCATGCGATGTCCGACTTGCATAAGCGACGCGCGTTTCTAAGCTTCCACATTTACATTTAGCAGTGCAAACTTGCCAAATTAATTTGGGCAAGAACGTCAAAACTCTGAAAGCACTGTTTCTACAGTAACGGTCTATTAATTCGACTATGTCTGCAGTAACAGGGTATAATTAGCTCGGGAGTTTGAATCCCAGCCCAGTAAAACCAATAAATTACTAAATTGGTACTTGTCCGGCTTACCTGGCCTGGCATCACTATAAAGTCACAATTAGTACGCACTGCCACAGGACGGTACCTGTCCTGATGCGTGATATGACCTTATATAATATCACTGGGTTCGGCCATCGTGAACACCAGATAATACTACAAAACTCTTCCCCTTCATTTCACCTGTGATCCTAAATCCTAAATCAATATAACCAACTCTGGAACCAGTACTTAAAAGAGAAAGGAAAACAAGTCATACAGATGAACAGTGAATAAGTTTTGCTTTATTGGCATCAACCCCTGTCCACCTACCTGTGACCTACCACCTTCACTCCTTACATGTTGTCCACACTATGTCTCATTACCTTACTTCTATATAGGAAGCAGTGCCTTACAGCCCTTGGAACTGGGGTCCCTTGGGTGTTGCACTCAACTCAATTTGGAATATGTGAATGTGGATAGCATCAGCCAGAGTGTCTGGGGTCCTGCTCTAGAGTAGGTGTGTCTCCCTCCAGAGCCAGGAGTAGAGTGATCCCTCTTCAGTGTGTATGAAGCAGAATCTTGAATAATTAACTAGAATGAGACTTGTGTGGTCAGGATAGGCCAAGGGGGTCAGGTGACTGGACATCCCCCAGCCAGCCAATCAGACACCCCCACAGCCTGGGGGGGGGGGTGACACCCCCCCCCCCCGTAGGGGTGGCTGTCACTCAACCCAGCAGCAGGTGGTGCACTCTATGCTTATGCAGATTAGGCTGGTGGGTCAGCCCAGTGGTCATGGGAGGACAGGTGCCTGCAACAGTTACAGATATATATATATATATATATATATTCAAAATGTCCTTTTTCTCCAATTGCATTTTTTTTATGAATACATAGAGAGACATTTCATCAACCTTAACTGCTTCTTACATAACACATTTCTTCCTTAACCCTAAGCATCATATATAACATATATTTCACATCACTCATTATCATGTAAAATGGGAGTGGGATTCTATTGCTTTTAATTTACATAACCTTGTTCCCACTCCGTCGTCCAAGAATAATAATGCTCTCTGCCAATATATAATTCTTAACCAAAAATCCGTATAATTTTACACTTAGACGTTGCCAGGACGAACAACTCCCAACAACGAACCAATTAAAAAAAGGGGGTAATGGAACCTCAGCTTTAGTGTTTACAACAGGTGAATCTCACCGGGGAAAAAACGCACCCCACGGCGTCGTGACGACGACACGGGTGGGACGGCCGGCCCTCGTTGACGGGATTCCCCTGGACACTTTCCGGCTCAAGTGTTGACGTCACGCCGTCGTCACCCCGGACCAGATCGCTGGACTTGTGTCTGCTTCTTCTTTATTTTCACCGATCTCGGAAGAACCACTCGACCCGAATCGCGGTGACCTGACAACGTGACGCGACAGACTGCAGAGTGAGCGGGGTGTGGTGGTGTAGACGTAACCTAGGAGATTGATGCAGGAGTAGGCAGTTGTAACTTGTAACTTTGTAAGTTTGTAGGCAGGGCGGTGTCAGTAAGGGATTAATACCTAGAGCAGACGACATTTGTAACTTACGTGAAGATCATTAGTATGCAAGCTTTAACGTTGACTTCATGCTTTCCTGATTCTCCAGTTTGAATATATACGTGCATACATAGGAATCAGGATACATGAGGCTGTCTCAAAAGGTGCTAAGCAATATGGGACAAAACTTTGTCCATAGTAACGATCAACACACTATGACTATCTACTTATGCATTTATTTGTTCATGATAAACTGATTTGTTTTTTACATGGCATTTCATAATCCCAATAGAATACATATTGATTTGAAGCAAATGTCCTTGTGTTTTCAGTGTAACTGTTTCTGTGCTGTTTTGTGTCAATCGTTACTGTGGACAACAAAACGAAGAGTTAGCACCTTTTGAGACAGGCTCACTACATACATACATACATACATACATACATACATACATACATTCATGCATACATACATACATGCATACATATATATATATATGTCCTACACGCATACCTCCATAGATGCTCACATAGATCCATAGATACACAGATACATGTGTGCATTCATGCATACATAGATACACACATACATTCATAGATACATACACAATAATATGCACATAGATACATATATACATTCATACATACACACATCTACATAGGTACATACATGCATTCATACACACGTGCATAGACACATACATTTAATCATAGATGCATACATATTATTATACACATACATACAATGATACATAGCTGCATGCATACATAGATACATGCGCGCATTCATACATACATAGATATGCCTAGATACATGCACACATACATCTAGCATGCACATACTGTACACATAATATATATAACCATCAACATACATGTAGTATATATAACATACATATATACCATGCACAATATAGGCTTAACATACATATAGCACAATCATAGCATACACATTCTATGCATGTTGCATACATATAACAAACATGTGACACATATGACATACAAATAACTAACATAGCATACAAATGACATACATATAATTAATCCTCAGTATACATATAACACTTACACACCATACATATGGCATACACAAAACTTGCATATAACATACATATATAATATACTTATAACTGACATAAACAATACATATGTATACTGTATAGAATACTTACAACATACATGTTTACAACATACTGATAACATACTTATAGCATACATATAACATAATTGTAATATACTGATGACATACTTATGGCATACTTACAACATACAGAATAACTACAATACATCATAACACAATTGTAATATAATTATAGAATGCTTAATTAAGTTCCCAATTTAACTTAACGTTGCATAGTCTGATGAAAACATAAAATTGTCAAAACCAAAGCAATTATCTAGATTTGATTCTACATATCTAACTTAGATGCTAGTGCACTTATTAAACATTTGTTGTCACATATAAGGGGATACTGAGTCAATTAATAGAACCTGTTCCTGCCGAAGCCTATGGTGATAGAGTTTTGACAAGCTTGCCAACATTAATTTAGCATGTTTCCATTTCAAATATCTCAAAAGTTAGCGATTTAAAATAAAAGTTACTTCCAACTAAAGTAAGGTAGATTATAATGAACAACCTAATATGTTTATCTCAGAAAATGAGAGAAACTCAAAACCATCGGACTATGCAACTTTAATTAACCAGTGACTTGGCGCTGAAAAACGACTATGTTCAGAAAATAGTTACCCCCCCCCCCTCCTAAATTAAGGCTGGAAATATTGCGCCAGTAGGCTCTATCATAAATATAATCGAAAGCACATGACTAACATTGTGCTTTATTTTACTTCTACGATCACATACCTCGAATAGCAGCAACCTATAGTGCGGTCGCACTGACATTATTTCACCTTCTATGCGCATGCGCTTTGTATAATATTGATAATTGTCCAGATAAGGAAAATTAAAGCTGCATAGTCCGATGGTTTGGAGTTTCTGTCACTTTATGAATTAAAGTTGCATAGTCCGATGAAATATCAAATTTTCAAAACCAAACCAATTATCTAGATTTGATTTTACATATCTAACTTAGATACAGATGCACTTATTAAGCATTTGTTTCTGTGTAGAAGGCAATACTGAGTCAATTTAACAGAACCTGTTACTGCAGAAGTCTATCATGTCGGAGTTTTGGCAAGCTTTCCAAAACTAATTTTCCATGTTTGCACTCAAAATATCTCACAAGTTTACCATTCAAAATAAAAGTAACTTTGAACTAATGTAAAGTAGATACTAGTGATCGATTTAATATATTTATCTCATAAAAAATATAGAAATTCAAAACCATCGGACTATGCAACTTTAAATATATTAGGTTAATCATTACACCCTACCTTATTTTAGTTTGAAGTAACCTTTATTTTAAATGGTTAACTTTTCACATATTTGAAATGCAATCACGTACAATTAGTTTTGGCAAGCATGCCAAAACACTGACACCATAGGCTTCTGAAGTAACAGGTTCTATTAAATTGGTGCGGTATTCCCTTCAATGTTGTGACAAATGTTTGATAAATGCACCATTATTTAAGTTAGGTATGTATAATCAAATCTAAGTAATTGTTTGGGTTTTGAAAATTGTATGCTTCATCGGACTATGCAGCTTTAATATAAATTATAATCGAAAGCACATGAATAATATTGTGCTTTATTTTACTTCTACGATCACGTATCTCGAATAGCAACTAATTGTAGCCTGGTAGAACTGATACTATTTCACATCCTACGCGCATGCGCTTTGAATGCTAATACTATTGATAATTGTCCAGATAAGGTGAATTAACTGTTTACACTACAAACAATTACCACCCCCCCCCCCCCCCCCCTCTCCTCCCACACACACCTCGTGGTGCAGGTGCTAAACCCGCGCATGTGGACCCCGTGCAAAGGAGCGGGCGAACCTGGGTTACCCAAGTACATGCCGGCTGGCCATCACCATGGTGACGAAGCAGACGACTAACCAGAGACGCACTTCCGGTTGAAGACAAACCGTGGAACTATTCACGTTGCACCTGCGCACCGGATATATAGGCTAATGGTGGATAGGATGAGCATTGAGATTGTGGTTGTGATTGTGTTGATGCACCATTCTAAGACACTTGGCTACGCATAGCAATCTGTAATAGACAATTCCGTGAGCAGACGACATTCCTCTGTCACTGTATGTAGAATAATCACGCACACGGCGTTCGCCACCAGACGACATTTGGCTGCTTAAAGCAAAGCGTGACTTGCACTAAATCCACACACCAATCAGAACACTTCTAAAAGTTCTATCACGCCACTGCCTCTCTTCCTTCCTCTCGCCGCCATTGCACATGTATACCGTACATGTAGTATATAATATAGAAGTACATATAGTGTATATAATACACATGTACATATAAACTATAACTTATAAGGGTCATTCGTCTACAGGAGTTTAAAGCTGCATAGTCCGATGAAGCATTACATTTTAAAATCCAAAATAATGATATAGATTTGACTCTCCATATCTAACTTAGATACTGATGCACTTATTAAACATTTGTCGACAGATAGAAGGGTCTACTAAGACAATTTAATAGAACCGGGTACTGTTGAAGCCTATGGTGTCAGAGTTTTGGCTAGATAAAGGATCCACCCTGTACTCGCAGTACACGGGTGAATACCAACCCTATATAAAATAAAAGCTGTCGAAAAAGCGGAGAATTGAAATGAGAGCCTAAATCCACCATCTAAAAAGCAATACTTATTCTTTAAATATGTCTTAATATTTCCCCGCTACCTTTGAGTTGACAAATATAATAAAACATAGTTTAATAGAATTTAAAGGTGAAATCGACGGCGTTCTATGGCCGCCATCTTGTCTTTTTGCATTCTCTCCCATTTCACCAACTCTGTGCCGATATAAGTACCCAGGCATTCTACTTCCTGTTCCATACTAAAGCTATTTTCGCCCGTATTTATACTACGTTGTCGTTCACCCATGTACTGCGAGTACAGGGTGAATCTGTTATCTAAGTTTTTGGCGTGCTTGCCAAAATTAATTTTACTTGTTTGAATTTTGAATATCTCAAAACTCAGCCATTTAAAATAAAAGTTACTTCAACCTGAAATAAGATAGATCATAACAATCAATTTAAGATATTTATCTCAGAAAAAAATGACCAAAACTCAAAGCCATCGGACTTTGCAACTATAGAGGGAGTGCACATGACGTCATTACTTAGCAATCAGCTGTCAGCAGGATCCCATCTTGGATTACGAGTACCCTCCCTAGCCATGTTGTGAATGCATGCAGATGCAGTAAAACAGAGTTGTCTTGTGTTATGGGAGGTTCTGGGCAGTTTACATCCAGTGTGTTTACTTACAGCACTTTAGCAACAACTTCTGAGGCCAAACTGCTCAAAACAGTGACGAATAAACCAACAAATCAGTAAATAACCACAGTGTAGGCAGTTGCAAGCCTTTCTGTATGTCATCCAATATGGCCACCGAAAGTTGCCTCGTGACTTCATTACACCCCATCTATATATAGATTGTGCTGCTATAATGCTCAGGTCATGTGTGGTCAACCGTGACGGCAAAGGGTGCACGCGCACACACACACACCCAACGTGACTCGGCAACTGAAGTGGTCCCCCCGACTAGGAAGTTGGTTTACGGAGCAGTCTGGGCTTACCCCGGGTGAAAGCTAGACAGGCGGTAAGGTAGTTAGTTACACACCCCGTCTCCGATCGTGTGCAGGGCTGAGGAACACTTGGATGTTTGATCTACACTGGAGTGGGCTAGGTTTCCTTTCCGGTCGTGTAGTTAAACGCTTTAATCGTTAGAGTGAACTGCTGTAATTACCCTAGCTGCAGTGACGACATCATATCACTATCGTGTTGTGGCGGTGGAGGGGAACAATTCATTCCACATCCGGCTAAGCTAGGCAACGGACCGACGGAATAAGGCTTTTCAAGAAGTACATTTAAGAAACTGTGCCGAGGTTTACGTATGCTGCGCATGCGCCTACAGACCCTGTACACACCACATCACCACCTGTGTGCGCATTGCCTGTAGGACCAGGCCTAACTGCACAGACTTCAACCGAGGTAGCAGGCCTATTTAGGCTCATACTCGCAACATGGCTCTAGGACGATCTGCTGTCGTAGCCGTCTGGTGCTTGTGTTGGGTGAGTATCGTGTTTTATTGTTTAATAATGCCCGTCCTGATATGACCGTACATGGTTCCAAGACGTAAAACTCCAACAACCAACCGACCATTTTTGAATAATTACAACGATGATTTTCATGGTGACATAGATAAAGGATCCACCCTGTACTCGCAGTACAGGGTGGATACCAACCCTATATAAAAGCTGTAGAAAAAGCGGGTAAATGAAATGAGAGCCTAATTTCACAATCTAAGAAGCAACAAATATTCTTTTTATATGTCTTCATATTTCCCCGCTACCTTTGAGTTGAAAAATATAATAAAACATAGTTTAATATAATTTAAAGGTGAAATTGATGGTGTTCTATGGCTGCCATCTTGTCATTTTGCATTCTCTCCCATTTCACCAACTGTGCCGATATAAGTCCCCATTTGATACTGAAGACAGGCATTCTACTTCCTGTTCCATACTAAAGCTAATTTCTGCTGTATTTATGCTACATTGTTGTTCACCCGTGTACTGCAAGTACGGGGTGAATCATTTATCTAGGTGAAAGAGTGACACCACCTATAAACAAGTTGATTAAATCACTGATTTAAGGAGGTGGCACTTCTTTTTTTTTTTTTACTAAAGTCTATTTTATTCATCGAATAATATCTCTTGTCAGCGCCAGAGCAGGGGTCTTCCGGCAGTACAGTGCAATTCCTTGATACATAAATGAAACTACTATCAGCTATAATAGTAACTGCATGCAAATCCTATTTAATACTAAAAGTATTATACATTTTATAAATGAAGTATCAGCTGTAGTAGTAACTGTGTACAATTCCAGTCCAATAAAAGTATCATGCATTCAGTGAATATGTGTTGCATGGCTCTAGAATTTTCCTTAAACATTTATTTTCTTCTTTCCTTTTTTTCTAAAGACATATATATGGAAAAATTATGGAATAACTTCCCAGATTGTCCCGAAATCTCCTTGAATTCGAAAACTTAATAGAAATATAACAGGCCTGTCGGATCCCTATACAGTTATATGTATTCTCAAGGCTATCCTTGCCCTGACCCTTGTAATACATATATATATATATATATATATATATATATATATATATATATATATAAAAATGTGCTCAAATGCATTCCACAGCCCCACACACTGAGCCCCTTCCCACCCCTAGTAGTAGTAGTACACCCTCTTTCACAATCCCAATACACACCAGCCTAACATTCACCTTAAAATTGACACAAAACCTGTGCCCGCTGCACTGTCAGGCTTCCCATCCATTCACTAGGCCACACAATGCAAGACACTAACAATTACTAATTAAATGACTCAAACAGTGATTCAAGTGAGGGAAGCCAGCGACGTATGTGGGAGAAAGAATAATTTATTTCTTATGTCATGAACGGTACAGGCAGGGATCAGTCCAAGGGGTCGATTTCGATGGGAGCCTCTCGGATCGCCGGAAGCTCTGAGGCCGCTAGAGCCGACCCAAAACACAAAGGCTAAGGCTCGGGGGCCTCAGAAGGGGCCAGGCGTGGTGTAAAAATATACGGATTTTCGGGAAAGAATTATATATTGGCAGAGAGCATTATTAGTCTTGGGCAATGGAGTGGGGAGGTTATGTAATCTAAAAACAATGGTGCCCCACTCACATTATGACATGATATAAGCTATGTGAGATATATGTTCATACATGATGCCTAAAGTTAATGAAGAGATGTTCTTATATAAGAAGCAGTTCATGGTTGATGAAATGTTCCTCTATGTATTCATAAAGAATGCAATTGGAGAAAAAGGACATTTTTTGGTATATACATATATATATATATAATTGCAACTGTCTACAACTACCTGCCCCTACCGGACCCAGGGCCAAGCACACCAGCCATACCACATTCCTTAGGGCGACACCCGGGCCTCCACGAGCACCTCCCTCACCATGGGGGTCAGCATCTGCGGGGTCAGCGGGCCTGCGAGAGGGACCTGATCGTCTTGGACGATGAGATTGCGACCCGGAGCCCCCTGGGCTCCGGGCTGAAGTCCCGGCGGTGCACCGTGTGGGGGCCTCCCCACCTGAGGCTGGCGGGGGAGAGGATTGTCGCATCAGGGTGAAGAAGGCGATGATCACCGCCGCCCAAAGGACCACGCCGCGGTGTCCTCGGGCGCGGAGGTAGTCGTAGATGTGGCGGATCATGGGTGGCATGATGGAGGGGGCACGCCTCACGGGCGCCGGGAAGAGCCGCTCGCCGCCCGGCGGACGCGCCCGGGAAAGGGGACGTCGAAGGGGGTGGGGTAACCGCCCACCTCCCATAGCCAGGAGCGCGCGCCGGAGAAGGCATTTGCCACCGAGGATGGGAACGGCGCCAGATGGTCGACGCGCCGGTCGAGCATGAATTTGAGGTAGTGCGTGGTGTGCCTCGAACGGTTGTGTACGCCGAGTTGGTGTCCGGGGATGCGCCGTTGTCATGTGCCATACATGGGCGGTGGAGGCTACCCCGCCTGCCGTCTAAAAATCTGCCGATGGTTTCTTTGCCGTTCCCTTCTCCCGGGAATGTTTTGAATAGCACGCCGCCTCGGCGTGGTTTGTAACAATACGCCTAACGTATACCCGCAGACGTGTACCAGGTTCTGGCCCCCCATGCCGTGAGATTCGCCTTTTGCTGCCTTATCACCCAAGTCGGGATCTCGGTTCCACGCTGTACACGGGGCGCCCATCGCTGCCCTGTCGTAGGCACACCGTACTTCTGTAGCCGCCTTGGCTTCGCGGGCCGCCGGTGTGTGGGGGACGGGGCGTCACCGACATCTTGTGTCGATGTTCCGAGCTGCTCCTGTGTCTGCTCGGGCCGGGGCCTCCGTGTGGCGTGCTTTGCGGGCCTACCGACCGGTCGTGATGTTTGTCGTGTTCTCTTCATTTTCTGCTTTCACTTGGTGGTTTTTTAACGTGGGTGATGTCTCGTGGGTGCTGTGGGTGGAGTCGGGGTCGCTCTGGTTTTCGTGAAATGTTGATACATTGAGGACGCGAAACCAAATGGCCAGGTGCGGGGGGAGGTTTCGGTCAGTGTTCGTCCAGGCCGCTTGGGGCGTGGTGGGTACCCGGCTCCCCTCACCGAATCAACCACAATTTGGAAATTATGTGCCAATGCTATAAGATTCACGTCACAATATATCCCCCCACACTAACAAGACACTAACATTCACTGTTCTGATTTACTTAACTATCCTCTGTAACCATTATACCTTACCCTTCAGTATATAATAACTTGAATTTATGGGCAAATCGGTGTACCTATTAACTAGATACCAGCATATTAATTCGATCCACTGATTTAGATATTGACTATCTCTCTCTCTCTCTCTCTCTGTGTATATAACTCTTTTTTTTTAATCAGGGAAAACATGTTTAAAGAAAATTCCAGAACAATGCAATACCATACAGCGTATAATCACCAAATGTATTATATTTTTATTATCGAACTGGAATTGTATGCAGTTACTATTACAAGTGATAACTTCGTTTATAACATCCATAATACTTTTATTATCGAATGAGATTTACATGCAGTTACTATTACAACATTTCTGTAACAAGTCTTTTTACTGTATAGCTGGAAGACCAGTGCTCTGGCGCTGACAAAAGAATAAATGTATAAAGTACATTTAGTAAAATATATATAATATATATATTTACCAGGGGAGGGGACCTAAACACAAATTACGGTATTAAATGTTGATGTTGTAAACAGTGAAGGAAGTGCAGTACTAATCTTAAGATATGATAGAAGTCTGTAAACTTCTTATGTTTTATATATATACATAAATATATATATATATATATCATAGGGATATATACCATAGGGATGGTCGAGTGGGTTGGTTGCCCACATCCCATGCGGAAGGACGTGGGATCAATCCCCGGCCGAGTCAGGGCAAAGACTTAGAGCATTGATTCTTTTTCGCAACCTTCATTGGCGCTCAGCTCAATATAAAGAATCCTGCAGGTTCGAACCCTGGCCGAGTCAAACCAATGACTTAAAAATGTATACTCGTCGCTTCCTAGCCAGGCTCTCAGCATTATTAGGATAGGGCAAGGACTGGTTGGCTCGGTGTCAGGATAATGTGACTGAGAGGGATATCATCAGGTCATGGTGCTGGTGGCTTGGTCTCCCAGTGGGGCAATACAATAAAGCTGCCATGAGTGTGCACTATGAAAAGTCGGTACCCGTCCTGATAAGTGATATGACCTTAGATGTTGCCAGGACGCAAAACTCCAACAACCAACCGACCAACCAACCAATCAATGTCCCCACACCAATACCCCTATGAGGTTACTCGGCCGCTGTGAGCACTCCATGCTACTACAAAACTCTCCCCTTCATTTCACCT
The DNA here is from genome assembly GCA_030323885.1 of Branchipolynoe longqiensis. Taxonomy (NCBI): domain Eukaryota; kingdom Metazoa; phylum Annelida; class Polychaeta; order Phyllodocida; family Polynoidae; genus Branchipolynoe; species Branchipolynoe longqiensis. Next base: position 72,292,008 of record CM059198.1, read on the forward strand.
GTGATGCAGTCATACTAACCAAGATAACCAACTCTGGAACCAGTACTTAAAAGAGAAAGGAAAACAAGGTTCACAGATGAACAGTGAATAAGTTTAGCTTTATTGCCATCAACTCCTGTCCATCCCCCTACATGTGACCTATCACCTTCACTCCTTACCTGTTGTCCACACAGTATCTCATTACCACCTTAGCCTGTATGCCGAAAGCAGTGCCTACAGCCCATGGGACAGGAGTCCTCTGGGTGTGTATACACTCAATTGGAATATGTAAATTTTGCTAGCATCAGACAGAGTGTCTGGGGTTCTTGCTCAAGAGTAGGTCTGTTTCATTCAAGAGCCAGGAGTAGTGATCCCTCTCCAGAGTGTCTGGAGAAGTTTCTTGAATAATTAATTAGAAGGAGATTTGTGTGGTCCTGATAGGCCAAGGGGGTCAGGTGACCGGATCTCCCACATCCAGCCAATCAGACACTCCCCTACAGACTGGTCCGTGCAATGCCCTAATATGGGGGAGTTGCTGCCCAAACCAGCCTGCAGGGTGTGGCTCTAAGGAATGTGGTATGGCTCGTGTGCTTGGCCCTGGGTTCGGTAGTGGCAGGTAGTTGTAGACAGTTACAATTAGATATATATATGTATATACCACAAATGTCCTTTTTCTCCAATTTCATTCTTTATGAATACATAGAGGAACATTTCATCAACCTTGAACTGCTTCTTATATAAGAACATCTCTTCATTAACTTTAGGCATCATGTATGAACCTATATCTCACATAGCTTATATCATGTCATCCTGTGAGTGGAGGGGCGCCATTGCTTTTAGATCACATAACCTTGTCCCCACTCCAAAGCCCAAGAATAATAATGCTCTCTGCCAATATATAATTCTTTACCGAAAATCCGTATATTTTTACACCGCGTCCTCTGACAATGACATCCCTGATAACATCCACTGAATTTAGGGAGTATGTCACGCCCCACCTACAGCACGGCCGTGATACGCACACATGCCGCAATTGTAACTCACGCCCTAGATTTTGATTTAATTGGTTTATCAAAGTTTCTCTCCACCTAGTTACTCCCGCAGCGATTGTCTCTGAGACAGGGCTGCTGAACAACCCATTAGAACAAGTGGCGAAAGGGTGGGTAAATGAAATCAACACATAAATTCTTAATTTAATAAGCAAAATATATTCTTCATATACATCTTCATATTTACCCGCTCCTTTTGAGTTGAAAAAGATAATAAAACATCCAGCTTAAAGGACTTTAAAAGTGAAATTGCCTTATTCTTCATCGCCATCTTGTATTTTTGCATTCTCTTCAATTTCATCAATGCTGTGCCAATATAAGTAGCCACTGGACACTGGAAGGGTATGCGGGTAATGCAGTACCTATCTGCTAAAATACCTCAGGGAGTTTGATGCCCCTGCCTTGCAAAGTTATAAACCACTGCCTTGTGGTACAGGTTCTTGGTAGAACCAAAGGCTAAGGGAGCAAACCCTAACAGAAAACCATGCTTCCATGGCAGCATTAAGGGCGGTGAGGAAGGGAACTCCCAACATCTCCCGGCCAGCTACTGCGGGGACAAATAGTTTGCGCCTGTCTTGACTTGTTCTTGCCAGTGTGAGACCTCTATTTGTTCCCCGAGAGAGTGCTGCTAGTAACTTGCAAAAGCCAGCAGCACTTCAACACTTTGCAAGCAGCTTTTATGAAATGCACAACCACACGAAATAGCGGCGGTTAAGAAATAAAAGCAGTCTTTGTCACATTGCGACCGACAGCATGATGATGATGATGATGATGATGATGATGGACACTGGAACCAGCAACTCCACTTCCTGTTCCATACTAAAGAAATGTTTGCCCATATTTAGACTACCTTGTCATTCATCCCTACTCTGTGTACGGGTTGAATCTTTGATCAACTCTTGACCCTGCTCCCCATCCTCACCACAAGGGCATAGCTTCCATATATACAGGTACGCAGCTGTGTACCACCTGAGATTTCAACTATTTGTATTGTTAAAATATATGATGTTTCATAGCGTTTTATTTCATTACGTTTTATTCCATCTGCTCGCTATTTGAACATCCCAAGCTAGGCCCCTGCGCCAACCAATGACGTCACTTCCGTGTTGGCTAGTTCACTGCTGGTTCCCGCGTCAGCTCCACTGGTTTCTGGTTCTGGCCACAGGGAGGGGGGGGGGGGGGTGGTAGTGATCGAGTAGTAGAATACTAGTTTGTTTATTGGAGGTTTGACATCCTAGCAACATTTGATGTCATATCAGGACGGGTACCAACTTGTCACAGTGTACCCTCATGGCAACCTTTATAATGCTGCCCCCACTGGGAAAACCAGGCCACCAGTGTAACAGAATGACTTCTTCCCCCTCCCCCAACCCCCCTGAACAACTCCCCCGTCCCCCGGGGGGAACATATCCTAGGATAACTTCCCCCCCACCCTGGATAACTTGCAGTCGCGAGCAGTCACCAATATTTAGGGGGGTGGTTGCCAAGTCGGCGACTGCTCGGCGACAAAATTCTCACGCTGTTGTCACGGCAGTCGGCAAGTCCCAGATGGGAAGGCTGGATGAGTTAGAGCGTCCGTCTCCCGTGCTGGTAGATCGTGGGTTCGAACACTGGTCGAGTCAAACCAATGACTTAAAAATTGATACTTGTCGCTTCCTAGCCAGGTGCTCTGCATTATTAGGACAGAGCAAGGACTGGTGTGCTCAGTGTAAGGATAATGTGACTGAGTGGGATACCAGGTCATGGTGCCGGCGGCCTGGTTTCCCAGTGGGACAAAACTATAAAGTCACCATGAGTGCACACTGTCACAAGTCGGTATCCGTCCTGATATGACCTTAGATGTTGCTAGGATGTAAAACAACAACAAACAAACATCCCATCTGGTCTGGAATCAGAGGGGCTGGTTTATATCGCTACATATGCCTGAATCAACATGTAGGCCTACATCCCAGCCACAGCTCCCTCCACAGTCCCCACACACAAGTGACCTAATTCACATATGTGCCTTTAGAAACTAGGAATAGCAAAGGATGTGCTATACTTATTCACTGATATCTTGATAGCAAAATGATATTCGGTGAAAATCCAAATCATTGTGAGCTAAATCTGTTGTACATTGAAATGAGCTACATTATAAATGATATTATCTTTTAAATTGAAAAGTAGGTAATGCTTAGTGATACGGAGTATATATAATTTCATAGAATGAACCTATTGAGTGTGTGTAGCCTGCTAATTGTTGGTAAAGCATTGAAAATCGCAGGGCCGTAGCTAGCTGGGGCCGGCTATACTTAAAGTTGCATGGTCCGATGGATTTGAATTTGTTAGTTATATTTGAGATAAATAGTTCAGGTTGACCATTCTATCCTAATATTCATTAGTTCCGAGTAACTTTTATGAAAAATAGCTAGTTTTGGAGCAATTTGAGCTGAAAGAACCCAAAATAATTTCGACAAGCTTGCCAAAAGTCCTGTGGCTATGACCCAGATCGTCATCTCGCGATGACCACGTGATGTGAGATGACCTACTAATCCTGGAACCTGACAGGGCTGTAGGTAGGTATTTCTGTTCGGATTTGGAAAATTCATAAGATTATTGCTTCTGATTCATTGGAGCTTCAAGTGAAAATATAATTTTAATGTTTGGACCCTTTTTGAAGATAAGGTGCATGTGTGAACGGGGCTATATATACTAATATACATATATGTGTATATATATATATATATGTATATATATATATATATATATATATATATATATGAGCCTGTCTCAAAAGGTGACAACTCTTTTTTTTCTGTCCATTGTAATGATTGACACAAAACAGCACAGAAACAGTTACACTGAAAACACAAGGACATTTGCTTCAAATCAATATGTATTCTATTCGGAATTATGAAACACCATGTAAAAAACAAATCAGTTTATCCTGCACAAATGCATAAGGCGATAGTATGTTGATCGTTACAATGGACAAAGTTTTGTCCCATATTGCTTAGCCCCTTTTGAGACAGCCTCATATATATATATATATATATATATATGTGCTAATAATTTTATTATATGACTATAAAGGGGCGGAGTTTATATCCTATTCGGCTTTATCTAACTTTAATTAATTCCTCGCTATTTATTATGTAAGTCTTATTTATTTGTATATATTTGCTGCGGGCCTGAACCCGCCCCGCCTGACTGGTGCCACGTCCGTCTAGCCATAGCCCATCCTGCACGCGTCACGATCACATGAGCTCCTAATTTTTTCGACCACTCCTTATTCGACCACTCCTTATTTTATTCTCATGAGTCGTAGCCTATTTTATATTAGTATTGGCCGATCAATATTTTATTTTTTTTGGTCCATATATATATATATATATATATATATATATATATATATATATTGATCAGCCAATACTAATATATATATATATAAATTTCTAAATTTAAATTACCCAAATTGATTAATTATATTTATAGAATTGACCAAACAACATTGAATATCCAACATGGAGAGGAGGGCCACCATCCACCTCATTTCCCCTTCCCCTCTATGATCCTGCACAGTCGGCCTACTTGGTTTGGGGGAGGCTAATGAGGTCACAAGATTGGCCTAATTGGTTAATGGTCTCCCTGCATAATGGGTGTTTCAAAGTGAGTGTCCAAAGGGGTGAAGTTATAAATTAACTTGTTATTCAGTATGTTCAGTAAGTTGTTGTTTTAATTTTGACAAAATTATATTTCATCGGACCATGCAACTTTAACATGAGACTTTAGATTTGGAGGGGTGCAAGGGGTGAAGTTGTTCCGCCCCCCCCCCCCACCCCCCACCCCCCGCAAGAAAAAAAAAGAAGTTCAGTTTAAGTTTAAATACAACAAAAGATGTGACAATTTACTGTTTAATGATATTAATGTTTTAAGTATATAACCTCCCTGAAATTGCTGGAAATGGCATTTCATATCCTCTAGATTTCAATTTTAGGCTTTGGGTTTACATTGTCATTACTAGGTTTCTTAATAGTTGAAGATGAATGCCAGGAAGACCAAAACAATGGTTATAAGTAAAAAGACCGATAAACCAAATATCAATATAACCATAGATGGCACAAACATAGAACAAGTATCCAAATTCATATATCTTGGACAAAAGATTACAAATGATGGGAGATGGGAGGAAGAAATTAAGAGAAGGATAACAATAGCCCAAACAACATTCTCCAAAATGTATAGAGTGTTAACATCAAGTAAGATATTAATACATACAAGGAAGCATATTCTTCAGTGTTATGTGTGGTCTACTCTAATGTATTGGGCTGAGACATGGACAATCTCTAAGAAAATGTACAAACACTTAGCAGCATTTGAGATGTGGACTTATCGAAGGATGATGAAAATATCATGGACAAAGAATCACCAACAAAGAAGTTCTCAGAAAACTTAAAAATAAGAAACACTTGTTTGCAGACAAAGAAACTTATTTATTTTGGCCACATCATTCGTCAGAGTTCAATATACCGTACATTGTTGGAAGGGAAGGTGAATGGAGGGAGAGGGAGACCAAGAACATCATGGTTTACAAATATTTCAAAGTGGACAGGCTTGAATTATTCACAGTCTATCAGAACAGCACACCATCGGGACAAGTGGAGAACCATTGCATCCAACCCTCGACTAGAGGAGGGAACTATTGATTGAGTGATTGAGATTTCAATATAGGTCTTCACTGGATGATAGTTGTTAAACCTATGTATCCTAATCATTGTCTGCTGAACCCGAGGCTATGTCCTGGTTGGACTCGTCTGTGTGACATGAGCTCATATTCACCTCAAAATTAGTTGCACTATCTTGATCCGCCCAGTATCTGTCAATCCTCCATTAGAACGCCTTAATACCGAAGGCCTCCACAACATAATGCGGGAAGCTGTTCCACACATCGGTAACTCTCTCAGTAAAGAAAAGTTGCCTGAAGTGAGTTTGGGTTCTTCTCTTATATAGATTTATTTCTTTTTGGTATATTAGTTGATTAAGCGCAGGAAAGTTCAATCCTGAACAATTGATCTTCCTCATTCCACAGCTCCCTGCCCTATCCTGATAATGTTGAGTACTCGAGTGCCTAGGTAGCGATAAGTATCAATTTTTAACTAATTGGCTAGACTCAACCAGGGTTTGAATCTGCATGTCCGAATCCTACGATTTACCAAGATGAAAGAGGGACGCTCAACTCATTGTGCATAGATGTAATTAAATTATGTTGTTGTTCTTCTCTTGCAAATATGTCATTGAGTTATGCTATGGTTCTTCCCCATCATATATATATATATATGTCATTGAGTTATCTTCTGGTTCTTCTCTTGCATATATATATATATGTAAGTCATTCAATTATGCTCTGGTTCTTCCCTTGCATAAATGTCATTGAGTTATGTTCTGGGTCTTCTTTTGCAAATATGTAATTGAGTTATGTTCTGGTTCTTCTCTTGCCTATATATATGTATATATATATATATATATATATATATGTATGTATGCCATTGCGTAGATGTCATTGAGTTATGTTCTGGTTCTTCTCTTGCTTAGATGTCATGAAGTTATGTTCTGGTTATTCTCTTTCTTAAATGACATTGAGTCATTCTTCAGTCATGCCCTGTTATAGCCATGCTTATTATATTAAAAGTGGATAGTCCTATGAAACTATTTATCTGTCAGATTTTCGAAAACAAAACCAGAACACTTAACCTAAATTTGTTCCTATGTATCCAACTTAGACACTGGTACATTTATTAAACATTTGGTACATTTATTAATCATTTCTTGCTGCACAATGGGAAACAAAGTCAATTGAATTAAATTTTAATTCAAGTCAATTTAAGAGGAACTGCTAATGCTGAAGCCTATGATTTAATTTCAAGTATATATCCCAAGTTAACATTTAAAAATAAAATCTACTTCAAACTAAAGTAATATAGATAGATTATGATGATCAAGCTAAAATAAGTTATCTCAAACATGGCAGAATCTCAAAACCGTGGGACTATGCAGCTTTAAGAAATGTAAGCGTATATTGAAAGCTTTTTGCAATAGGTTTTAGTGACCATTAGGACCAACCCAACTGTACAAGAATCCGAGAGGAGGAGATCATGGTTGACGGAAACAAGCTGAACTCTGTTCCGGAATTCACCTACCTCGGAAGCACTATATCATGTGATGGACAGATTGATGCTGAAATACAGAGGAGGATGGCCAAGGCTAGCGCATCTTTCGGCCGACTACGCCAGAGACTCTGGAACAACCACCATGTGTCCATTCGGGTCAAAGGAAAGATCTACCGTGCAATCGTGCTATCCACCCTACTATACGGAGCCGAGGCCTGGACAGTGTACAGACGACAGGTGAAAAAGCTGTATGCCTTCATGATGCGACATCTGCGTTCAATCATGAGGCCTCACTGGAAGGACAAGTGGACAAATAAGGAAATAACTCGAACGGACGGGGCTGCCCTCTATGGAAGATCTTCTGATCAAAAAGAATCTCCGGTGGACTGGACACCTCATGAGGATGTCATCAGACAGGCTACCAAAGCAGATCCTCTATTCTCAACTGTCTTCTGGTTACTGAAAGAGAGGGCGCCCTCGTCTCCAGTTCAAGGATACCATCAAGGGAAACCTGAAGCTGAGAGACATTAAGACCGACTCATGGACGCAACTCTCACAGCAGAGAGCTAAATGGAGAGTGGCAGTCAAGTAATGAAAGCAGTCTTTGGTGCATCGCGACCGACAGCATGATGATGATGATGATGATGATGAGGAGGAATAATTATATAATATATCCAAGGAGGTCATAGAGTATGTCATCTAAGAGATATTTCCTTTGCTGTGCACTGTTCAAAAAGGGACAGGCAGTATATTTATTAACTTCTTGGTGGGCCTTTCCCAAAATTAAGTTATCGCTAGGATATTCCTTCTTGCTGTCAGTTAGGTTAACAAATATTTGGTTTAATCAATTAAAGACGATTCAGTATGATATTTAAAATACAAACGGGCACAATCCACTTATAGGAGGATGTCGTGTTAGTATGGTTCTTTTGGCGTGTGTGTGTCTGTTTGCACATGGGTGTGGTATTTTGTTAATCCTTCAAATGGCTGCTTCACAAAGATCTAAACCATGCACTTGGGTTTTTGCTAATAGGCTAATTCTTTGTAACACGTGTCCACGTGGAAGTTTTATTTCTGATCTAAATTTCGGCTAGAATAAGTGTTGCCAATTCCTTCGGAACATGAAGCATATAACGAAATCTATGTATATCTATCTGTACACGAGACAGGTCAAACCAAAGGGCGTTGTCTGCTTTTCGTGATATGTTTCTTTTTAAAACACCAAACCATTTTCGGTATATTTTTAAATACTTTTTTGTTGGAGGTTTACTTCCTGGTAACATCCAAGGTCTTATCAGGACGGGTACTGACTTGTGACAGCACACACTCATGATGATTTTATAGTGCTGCGCCACTGGGTGACCAGGCCAACTGGCACTATGATCCAATATCCCACTCAGTCACATTATCCTGACACTGAGCTAATCACTCCTTGCCTTATCCTATTAATGCCAAGCGCCAGGCTAGGTAGTGACAAATCTAAATTCTGTATGTCACTGGTTTGATTCGGCCAGGATTTCAACTCCCAATTCTTCCGCATGGGAAGCCTGTGCTTTTACACACGAACACCAACCCACTCTCCTCAGTCAGTCCACACTGGACTGTCTATCTCGTGAAACCTCTTCTCTTCCTACCCACCCTCACCTCCGCCTGATTAGGTGAAACAAAGCACCGAATCAGACAACAAGTACAGTAATTGACGATTATCTCTTGTAAACCACTAATACCTACAAAGCAATGTGCACAAAAGTGCACATGTCAGAGCAGTGACCTAGTTTGTCTTAAGCTAACATTCCATATATGCCGTATGCGAATGCGAATATGAATGCGGCAAAAAATGGAAAAGCATGTAAATGAACAGTAGTGCTTCCATATGTCCGAATGCAATTATGAATACAAATGTGAATGCGAATGTGAATACAGCAAGTGGATTGACCCATGGACCGATCGGTGCGAATGCAAATGTGAATGCTGCCCCATGTACACTCTTACTCAAAGTCAAAGCCAAAGCTTGGTTAAACCAATGATCGGTTAATCCAAACAACTTTCTAGGGTCCCTTCAAGTTTGGTTGAACCGGGTTATGCTGTACTGCCAAGCACCAGGAAAGGTGGTGACAAGTATGAATATTGTCAGGTATTTTGTTTGGATTGAACCCACGACCTCACTCACGGAGAGCGGACGCTCTAACCAGGCGACCATCTAGTCTGGTGGTAGTAAGGAAGAGAACTGCTTTTGTTTGGCAATGTTGAGCGTCATGGTTCGATAGCCAAGACCTGAGACTATTTGTGGTGAAGGAAGTGAAATTTACGACAAAATGGTGACCTGGCTGTACTGGATAATAGACTGACTCTGTGGTGGAGTGTTAGAGAGTCTGACTTTGTCCTAGGTCGGACTCCTAATCTGAAGGTTGGTGGACTGATTCCCCATGCCCCCACATCTGCTAATTTGGATTTCGACCGCTCTGTATAACTTACAGCATCATCAAAAGCCAGTTGCTCTCATACGATGTCTATGTGGTGTGGGAGGTTAAAAATCCCTTGGGTCGGTAAAAGTGTAGGCTCAGGCTTTCTATCGACAAACTGTCTAATGGGGGAAAACAAGTCTATTCAGACTTATCCAGGATAGGCAGCATAATTCTTCAAGAAAAAACACAACATATATACACACATATATATATATATATATATATATATAGATGTATATATATACATATGATGTACAATGTAATATGTGAGTATAAGGGCATGGAAGGGAATTACTTGTTATGTATATACTGATTTATCCTATATTGCATCTCCTTGACCTCTCGAATGTGACCGGATATGCCACTACTGGCCTTCCTTGTCCCTAACGGACGCGCCACAGTCAGTCGAACCGGAGGATTTGAATTAATCCTACTCATGTTCAGTATATTTACTATGCATTAACTTATCTATAATTAATACTACTCATCTACAGTCTATATATACATCTACCGTAAACAAGTTAAAAATTGTTCCGCGAATGACAATATGGCGGCAATATGGCGGCACCGGAAATGGGAGAAGTGGCTGCAGCACCCAGCTTCGCAGCAAAAATACACACGTAAACGATTCGTTCAATATTAAATAAGAAATACACAAGCAGTGATGGAATAAATAATAATAAAGCGGGCACCGCCAATTTATATTCATATTGTGGTGGTCTGCAATGACCTCTCAGGCAAGTAACCACATAGACAGGTAGGCGTGGGGAGTGTATTGATATCAGGGAGCCTAGGTGGTGTAATGGTTAGCACACTGGCCCGGAATGCAAAGAGATGTGGGTTCGGGTCCCGCTCTAGGCACAATATTTCCCATTTTCATCACCCCCACGACACTGGTTGCCGTGATCAGGATCCTGTGCAAGCTTTGCGCTGTATCGTTGTTGAACCTACCCTGTGTATGTATGTGTTAGTGCATTGCCTGTATGTATGTAATTGTAAGCATTACAAGACTTACAATTCCAGGGGGACGAGTGTGGTGGTCTGCACTGACCTCTCAGGCAAGTAACCACATAAACAGGTAGGCGTGGGGAGTGTATTGATATCAGGGAGCCTAGGTGCTGTAATGGTTAGCACACTGGCCCGGAATGCAAAGAGATGTGGGTTCGGGTCCCGCTCTAGGCACAATATTTCCCATTTTCATCACCCCCACGACAATATAATAAATTATATTACAAATAAATTTGTCTATGCACTAAAGGTAGAAAGAAAACATTTAATTAGAGTGTGGGTACAGCCATTTAATATGAGTCATGGCATATGGCTGAACAAATAAGGTCCTCATCCCCCACACCTGCCATGCCCGCGAACAGGCGGAGCATTTCCTGATACACCTTGTACGACAATGGTATGGACTCCCACCCCCCAGGCAGTCAATCTAAATGCCATGGCAGACAGACTGGCAGGAGTCTGAGCAAAATGATGCTTCGTCCAGTATACCACGCAAAGGGCGCAGTTTGGCGACCTCGCAACCGGCATCTCCAAAACCCTCTCAGCAAACCTCTTGACAACAATAAGCATTCCCCAATCAAAAAATCTAAATGTTCCCTGCACAGGGTGGAATCAGGTTCCGGAAGGAGCACAGGACGGCCACCCTCCAACAGACATGGCCAGCATTCGTTGTTAGATATGAAAATATTTGAATAAGCAATGGTCGAAATGCTTGCATTGCGTTTGATTCGTGGCGGAGGAGGACCCCCCCCCCCCCCCCCCCCCCCCACCCCACACACCTCCTTCATCTCCCTCCCTCGCCAACCATCACAGACACTTGCCACCCGGACCGCACTCTGTCCACACCTCTCTCTATCTCCTCTCCACCAGCCTTGCTCCTCCTTGATATGTCTGAAAAGAGTTCCTGGAGGGGGGGCCCACCGGCATTTCACTTTCTACTCTTACTCTGTCCATGTCTATGTCTCGCTGGTTGGTCGCCATAGAGTAGATAGACACGGTCCTTTGACTCAACTCTCCACATTTCTCTTTCTTACACTCTACCATTTTTTTTTATCCCAGGCATACTCCTCCCCCTGACCAGGGCAGTTGTGTACATGGGTGGGGCCCTGTACCTTTATGTTTTCTCTCGCTTGTTCTCATTGCTGGAACAACCGCTGCACCCATCTTTACCCATCCTTCCTCGAAACCCTTGCTGCTGTCGACTGGATACAAGTGCCAACTACCGCTCAACTACCGCCGGACCGAAGAGATTCGGGTCTGCCTCAACACTTCACCGTTACAACGTTGTAAAGATGTCCCCAGCTTCTACAACACTCCCTACTGAAGTTAAGTCTTCAACCAGAGATTAGGCCAATTTATTGGAGCCTCTCTATTAATGTTGCAGTTCTGCAACCAGTAACCATCGTAAGGTTACAAACCACCCCCAAAGTCAAGTCAACCATCACCACCCCCGCAGCGCCCCTCCCCTCTTATAAACCCGCCCTCGCCACTGCCGCCAGCCACTCCTCCTCCAGCCTCCTCCTGCTGCACCACTCTACTCTTTCCACCCACCCACCATTACTTCTTTTTTTTTTCCCTTTTCCTTCCCCTTCTTAGGGTGGAGGGCTCTTCGGGGCTTTCTCCATCACTGACACTTATAAACTCTTAACCTAGACATTCATTACCTTCTACATTGTCCTCAACATTTACCTTGACATTTGATATCTACATTGACATTTATGCTCATTAATACTGACGTTTATTCCTGCTATCATTTATTGTGAATAAATTGTTTTTCTCCACCCACGCCTCCTCGTTCCTCCTTCGTCGCATATCGAGGGGAGGAGTGGCGCTGCCGGCCTAGGGGCGTTCCCCTTTCCCCAGCGAATTCCCTTTTGAGTTGCATCGATTACATAATCACCATAGGAGATAGGCGGAAAGCCACTTCTCTTTAAGTAGAATGAAAGGGCGCTAAGGTAGTTCAGGATCGATCTATAATTCAAGGTTCTTGCTAAATAGGTTGCATATAAAGCGACTGATCCAGACTGACACTGGAAAGGCAAGCGGTTTACCGAGAACTTGTCCACAAACTCAAAATATTTGTTTATCTGGACCTGCCTGGTCGTCCAAGACGACCTCGCGTAATAACCTTTTGCCAAGCGCTTCTCCTCTGTCCTTAGTTTCTCACCTGCAATGAACGGTCTCTCAAACACCCTGGAGCAATACATATAATCTGTAACGTCCACAGCCCTAATCCTAGCCGCACTATCTCAACTATGCAATCTACTGAGGGCATCACAAGTAGTATTTATTTTAGTGTTAATGTATGTTGATATGAAAACTGGATCGGGCGCTATATACATGTTTTATTAATTTTTATTATTATTATTATTATTATGTCTAGCGTGCTACTGACGATACAAAAATCGTCCAGGAAGTTGACCACCCGGTCGAACCCCTCCGTCAGGGCACAATGTTCTACAAAGTGTAAGAGCTTTGGAAATATGAACGGGCTAGAGGACAAACCCATGCATAGTCTATTGTTGACTAGTAAGTCTCGCCCTCCTCTCCCTCAAACTTCCACTTGATGCCCTGCTTGAGGCGATCACCCGGGTGGATCGATGAAGCTCTATATGTGTCCTTTATGTCGATCAAGCTTAAGAAATCGTCCTGCTCTAGTAGATCAACAACATTTTAAATTGTTCCGCGAATGACAATATGGCGGCAATATCAAGGCATCAGAAATGGGGACTGGTGGCTGCAGCCACCCAGCTTCGCAGCAAAAATATGCACGTACACGATTCATTCAATATTAAATAAGAAATACACAAGCAGTGGCGGAATAAATAATAATAGTAATAAAGCAGGCACCGCCAATTCATATTCATATAATAAATTATATTTAAAATATATAACTATATATTACTATATTTAACTATATGTCACTATATATAATTATATATAACACTATATAATTATATATAACTATATTCAACTAGAAAATATATATGTAATCATATATAGCAATAGATAAACTTATCTATATAACTATAACTTTTATGCATTATTCTGTGCCACTCCTTTATATACTATTTGACATATTTGCACACATGTCCCAATCTGTGAGGTTCTGTGCACACAGTCAATTTTACTTCCTGGTGTATCCAACTATTCCCCCCCCCCCCACCACCACCACACCCCCTTCGTCACCCTCTGCAGAGTTGTGCCACCAGACGCGGTGGCCGAGTCGATAGAGCGCAGGCTTATCGTATGGAAGGTCGGGAGTTCAAATCCCGGTTGAGTTAAAACGATGACTCACAAAATTGATACTTGTCATTTCCTAGCCTGGTGCTCGGCATTACTAGGATAGGACAAGGACTGGTTAACTCAGTATCAGGATAATGTGACTGAGTTGGAAAATAGGTAATGATGCGGGTGGCCTGGTCTCCTAGGGATGCAGCACTATAAAGTCGCTATGGGTACGCAGTGTAACGAGTCGGCGTGCCTCCTAATATGACCTTATATGTAGCCAGGACGTAAAACTTCAAGAAACCACAGCTGGGCTGCATTGCCCCCCCCCCCCCGTCCCCCGTCTCCACCACCCGCCACCACATATGTACACACACACATACACGCGCACACACACCTTCATCTCACATAGCAAACCACTATACATGGTAAGCCAACACACATTCCGGACACCACAGTTCTTTGTCCGGTGGTGTCCGGTAGTCAGTCCGGTGAGGTGTGACTGGAGCTTTACACGCCGTATCGGCAGCATAGGCCATATTCACGGCGCTTGACCAGAGGGGATGGCCGAATAAGTTGAGCGGCTGTCTCCCGTTTTGGTAGATCGTGGGATTCGAACCCACGGCTGTATTGGCCACTATCAGCTTATATATGTGCTCTATAATCCATTATGGGAATATAAACAAGGACACTACCGATCTTCAGTTCCCTATGTAATAGTTAGCACTTATCCTATCTAGCTGACCCTGTTATTATGACATAGACCACGGTGGCGCCCCCTGTGAGCGGCCCTGTGCACTGTATGCCAGCTGCGCCTGGCCTTAACGCATTCAATTTATATATATATATGTATATATATATATATATATACTATGTTTGTTGTTTTACGTCCAAGCAATATCTATGGTAATATCAGGAGAGGTACCGACTTGTGACAGTGCAGTCATGACGACTTTATAGTGCTGTCCCACTGGGAGAACAGGCCACTGGCACCATGACCCGATAACCCCTACAGTCACATTATTCTGATTCTGTCCTAACCAGTTCTTCTCCCATCCTATTAATGCTGAGCATCAAGCTAGGTAGCGATAATTAACAATTTTGTAAGTCATTGGTTTGACTCGGCTGGGATTCGAACTCCCGACCTTTCGCATGGGAAACTTGCGCTCTACCGCTTTGGTCACCGCGTCCGGTACTTATATACATGTATTTGTGATGTATAACGCATTATACGAGTATAAATGCAAGGGGAACATGTACTCTATATAATCAATTCTTCCTTTGGTGCATTGGAGGAGTGCCCCCCCCCCCACCCCCCAGGTGTCGGAGTAATTAGTGGGTGGGATCCCCTCGTGTCACACACATTGGAGAAACTTATATACAGATATTTTGAGTGCAAACATGGAAAATTAGTTTTGGCAACCTTGCCAAAACTCTGACAGTGACACCATCGAATTCTGCAGTAACAGGTTCTGTTAAATTGATCCAGTATTGCCTTCTACGCAGAAACAAATGCTTAATAAGTGCATCAGTATCTAAGTTCGATATGTCAAATCAAATTTAGATAATTGGTTTGGTTTTGAAAATTTGATATTTGATCGGACTATGCAGATTTAACATTAAAGAGATATAGAGCGAAAGCACTGATTGCTTCTGTCTTGTGCCATGATATCCTAGTCAGGCAACACTATGAAGCTATTACTAGAAGTCCCAGATAGTCAGATACATAACAAAAGCTACAACACGATTCCCACTTTTTATAAGGCTGTTTTTGTCCCAGGGCTTTTCAATGACTCTTCAAGACCGAAGACAGCTCTTTTTATAGACAAAATACAGAAATCCTATTGCCATCCTTATGAAATTGTGCATATTGCAACCTTGCAACCTTGCAAGGATGCTGGAATCATCTACTGACCATCCAGAAGTTAATGAATCATGGAGAATTCAGCAACAAAGGATCTAAAAAATACAATTTTTATTTGCAAAACTAAGATTACAAAGTTAAAACATATGATTCCAAATTGTCAGGCAATTATAATTATTGTCTTCATGACTTTTCATGACAATACACCCCACCCCACCAGTTAATTTAATTACATCGATCGGCAGAATCTGGAACCACCCTATTCGGGTACTTTCCCCGAGTGCCTGTCATTTGACATGCTATATCTTCGTAAAGAATGCATGGACAAATAATGAAATGCCTGATTAAAACATTGTTTTTCTTATATTTTATGTAACGACAGCACAAATCTTGAAGGGAAATTTGAATGTTTAAAATACCAACATTTGAGTAAGTCTTTTCCCAGGAAGAAATATGTGTCAGTACACCCCACCAGCTAAGCTATTGACATCTATCAACTAGTGACATCTATCGGCAGAATCTGGAACCACTCTATTCGGGTGCTTTCTCCTTAACTGGCGGGGTCTATTGGCCCTTAACAACAAATTGTAAGGGCTTTACAGGACTTCATTTTCAAAATTACCAATTCAAGTATATTGTAGGTTTTTAAGGATGACTAAGAACTCTGAACCGAAGCAGAAGGTTATATATATATATGGTTGGGGAGTGGTTGGGGGATTTAGGTCCTAGCAACACCTCAGGTCATTCCAAGAGCAACTACCGACTTGTGGCAGTGTTTTTTTGGATACCTTATAAGTTATAGTAAATGCCCAAATGGTGGTGGTTAGGGGGGTGGGTGGTTGGGATTTTTATGTCTTAGCAACACCTTCTCATACCAGGACGGTATCTTACTATCAACTTGTGGCAGTTTTGTTTGTTTGTGAATACCTTATATTAAAATTGTGCATGGTGATAGTCGTGATTGGGGTTTTTATGTTTCAGCAACACCTCAGGTCATACCAAGACAAGTACCGACTTGTGACAGTGATTGGTTTTAGGTTTTTTCGATACTAAATACTAAATGCTTGAGCCATAAGCATGGCGGTGCTCATGAGGGTTTTTCAGGCCCCAGCCATGTCAGGCACTAATAGATAGATACTGGGGTGTTTGTAACCTTACGACGGTTACTGGTTGCAGAACTGCAACATTATAGAGAGGCTCTGATAAATCGGCCCAATCTTTGGTTGAAGAATAATCTTCGGGTGGGACGGTTTTAGAAGCTGTGGGATGTCTTTACAATGAGTCGTTGGGGTGGTCCAGAATCACTCTGTTCCGGTGGTAGCACAGCACTTGTATCCAGCAGACAGCAGCAAGGGTTTCCGAGGAAGGGTGGGTAAAGATGGGTCCAGCGGTTCCAGCAACGAGAACAAAGCAAGGGAAATATAAAGGTAAAGGGCCCCACCCAAGCACACAACCTTTGTGAGGGAGAGAAGTATGCCTGGGAGGAAAAGAGTCTGGACATGTTCTTGCCGGTGTGAAACCTCTATTTTTCTCCCCGAGAGAGTGCCGCTGGTAACTTGCAAAAGCCAGCAGCACTTCAACACTTTTGCAGGCAGCTTTCATGAAATTGGAGAGCGGCAGTCAAGTAATGAAATCAGTCTTTGTCACATCGCGACCGACAGCATGATGATGATATATATATATATATATATATATATATATATATATATATCCCCTTGTTGGTATTGGACCCGATGTCTCCTGCCATTTTGTATGCGATATAGGCAAATGTTTGTTGAAGTAAACTTAGATGACTGTGGACATGTTTCGATGTGCACACAATTATAAGACACCGTCTGTGAATATGTTAAATATCTTTCTATGGTCCAAAATAGAATATTTCGGATGAGCAACCATGTGAGGCCATGCAGAACTGACAGTAGTGCAGTGGTGCCCCCTCCCCCCCCCCCCTGCTAGCTATGAGTGTGGGGGGGGGGGGGGGGGGGAGGGACAAGTGGGCAGTAGCCTCCTCCCCCACCAAAAAAAAGCCCCCCAGTATGCAACCTCCCTGGAATGGAAGTGTAGTGGTCTGCATTAACCTCTCAGGCAAGGAGCCGCAGAGACAGGTGGGCGTGTATACGATGATGACATCAGGGAGCCTAGATAACGTAGTGGTGAACACACTAGCCCGGAATGCAAGACATGTGGGTTCGATTCCTGCTCTAGGTGCGATATTTCTAATGTTCATCACCCTCACGACACTGGTGCTGCGACCAGGATTCTGTCCAAGCTATGCACTGTATGCTTGTTGAACCTACCTACCCTGTGTATGTATATATATGTAATTGCACCGCTTGTATGTATGTAATTCTAAGTATTAAACTACTTATGGGTGCAAACCATTTAAAAAAAGACTTACAACTCCAGGGGGACAAGACAGTGTAGTGGTCTGCACAGACATCTCAGGCAAGAAGCCACGTAGACAGGTGGGCATGGATAGGGTGATGATATCAGGGAGCATAGGTGGTGTGATGATTAACACACTAGCGATATAGCGAATGATAGACAGGAAGTGTGAACACTTATTTGTCTCTCTTTTTTTCTTTTTTTTTGTCCATTAGTTGTCCCAAGCAGGGGAAATCCCAGTCACAGACGACTGGTCTTCCCCACTCCACTGCTGGTCAATAGAAAGCCCGAGCCTACACTTTTACCGACCCAAGGGATTTTTATCTTCCCAGACCACATAGACATGGTATGAGAGCAACCGGCTTTTGATGGCGCTGTAAGTTATACACAGCGGTGGAAATCCAAATTGGCAGAACTGGGGGCACGGGGAATTGAACCGCCGACCCTCAGATTAGGAGTCTGACCTAGAAAAAAAGTCAGACACTCTAACCACTCCGCCACAGAGAACGCTACTAGCTTTGAATGCAAGAGATGTGGGTTCGATTCCCGCTCTAGGCTCAATATTTCCCATTTTTATCAACCCCCAGGACAGCCGGAAATGGCATTTCAGTGGCTCTAGATTTAAAAAAATGTTCTACGAGGGCATAACCCCAGAACCATCTAGTGCTTTACGCAGTTGGCACTCGTCCCTTCCAAGAATTTATCTGGCCATCCTAAACACTAATTCCTATCCGGCTATGGGCGTGTGTGAGCTGGACACATTCAGGTACAATCAAAACAAAAGCAGGAGCCGTGCACATTGTTTGTGTGGTATCTCCTAGCAACATCTAAGGACGGGTACCGACGTCATATCAGGCCGGGTACCTTCTGCCAGTGCACACTTATGGCGACTTTATAGTGCTGCTCGATTGAGAGACCAGGCCGCCGGCACCATGACCTGATTTTCGACTCAGTCGCATTATCTTGATACTGCGCTAACCAGTCGCTGCCCTATCCTAGTGATGTCGAGCGCCAGGCTAGGTAGATAAAATATTCACCCCGTACTGACAGTACTACACGTACATGGTGAATCTTTTATCTACAGGCTAGGTTGTTACTAGATACAAGATTCACCCCGTACTGCTGCAGTAGGGGTGCAAACCAACCCTATGTAAAAGCTGTCGAAAATGCGGGTCAAAGAATTGAGAGCCTAATTTCACAATCTAAGAAGCAACATTTATTCTTTACATATGTATTATTGATAGCCCGCTACCTTTGAGTTGAAAAATATAATATAATATCTAGTTTAATGCAATTTAAAAGTGAAATCGACGGCGTTCTGCGGCCGCCATCTTGTCTTTTTGCATTCTCTCCCATTTCACCAACTCTGTGCCTACATGGGTAGCCATTTGATACTGGAGCCACAGTTTCTAGGTCATGTTCCTAGGCTATTTTCGCCCGTATTTATATAAGGCTGGTCTTCACCCGTGTACTACAAGCACCGGGTGAATCTTTTATCTAGGTTGTTACAAGAATCCATGTGATTAGTTATTTGTTTGACTTAGCAAACGAACAGACAAATAATTCCCACACTACCCCTAGCAGTCTCACGCCCTCCCGTCTCCCTCAGACAAGAGCAAGATTAAAAGTTGCATACTCCGATGTTTTTCAGTTTCTGATAAACATATCAGGTTGATTGTTATAATCTACATCACTTTAGTTTTAAGTAAGTTTGCTTTAAAATGACTAAAGCTGTATTCACACGGGCAAAATCTAAAGCGATCTACAGAAGGCGATTTATATTAAGCGATCTATGCGCGCATTCACACGGGCTGAGTTTCAAAGTGTGTCGCATTCACACGGGCAGTGCTTTGAATCGGTTTAAGGCGGAAGTGGATATCTGCGCATGAGCAAGTCCAGGCTAACCAGCGCCAGTTTGGGTTCGTTGACGTCGGTCGAGAGAGTGTGGGTTCGACCTAGATATGTATGGACTGAATCGTATTGGTTTGGAACAGTCAAAACTTCTGCTGGGCAGTGAAACCCTAAAAATAAATGATGAAAAAAATATATGTGCACCTCTAGCAGGTTCATAAAGCAAATTTACCGGAAAGTCAACACACTCAGGTCTCGACTGTCACGTTTCCCTCGACTGCGCATGCGTGTGATGTCATAAATAAAACGTTTCAGCGGAGATCGGTTCCTGTAGACCACCTTGGTAAGTGTTTTACATTAAACAATTTATATGAATCGATTCAGCCCTAAAATGCCTCAGCCGTGCATTTACATGGCAAATCTGAGTCGAACTACGCAAGTAGTTTTGCGTGAGGTGTTTTAACTCGCCCGTGTGAATACAGCTTATGTTAGGACTTAGATTATATTTGAAGTGTAGGCCTAAACATGCCAACATATATTTTGGTGTGCTTGTCAAAACTTAGACGTTAGCAGTAACGGCTTCTATTAAGATGTATAATCTACATCACTTTAGTTTCAAGTAAGTTTGCTTTAAAATGACTAATTTAGTACTTAGATTATATTTGAAGTGTAGGCCTAAACATGCCAAAATATATTTTGGTGTAGCAAGCCCTCCTGTGCAACAACAAATATGTAAGAAGTGGACCAGAATCTAACTTGGATATATCAGTTCAAACCTTGATAAGTGTTTTGCTTTTGAAAAGTTGATGCTTTTATCGGACCATGCAACTTTAAAGTTGCATAGTCCGATGGAAATATCACATTTTCAAAACCAAAACAATTATCTAAATGTGATTCTACATATCTAACTTAGATACTGGTGCACTTATTAAACATTTGCCACCACACAGAAGGGGGTGCCGAGGTAATTGAATAGAACCTGTTACTGCAGAAGCCTATGGGGTCAGAGTTTTGGCGTGCTTGTCAAAATTAATTTTGCATGGTTCCACTTCAAATATCTAAAAAGTTAGCCACTTAAAATAAAAGATACTTCAAGCTAAAGTAAGGTACATAATAACGATCAACCTAATGTATTTATCTCAGAAAATGTCAGAACTCAAAACCATCGGACTATGCAACTTTAAGTAAGCGGTAGTAGAAACAAGTTTGCACGAATCATGAACAGGGAAGCAGTTTGTTCACTGCAATAGCTTTTGAGAAGATCAGACGGGATGATTGAATGGGCTGAGCCAACGCTTCCTGAATGAAAGGTCACGGGTATCGAATCCTGAGATCTAATCCAGGCCGAGACAAAGCAATGACTTCAAATTGACACTTATCGTGTCCTATCTTGGCACTTCATATTGCTGTTTGTTTATTTGTTTGAGTTATGTAGGCACTATTTGCTTCATTTCCATGTATAGGCCTTCGGACATATTAAGAACAGAATGAAGTGTTTTAAAGAGTGGTGGCCGAATGAGTTGAGTTTTCCCACCATCTTGGAGGTGTTTTTTCATTCCCTGTCAGTTTATCAACATTAAGCCAATATAGATATACAACTGTGCACTGGAACCACCACATTCTGGGTTAATTCCTACTGAAGCAGTTTTTGGACGGATTTAAGATTTGTGAATGCACAAAACTTTCGATGTTCCACAACATGTGGCTTTTACGTCGGGCGTACGCTATGTATACGTTAGACAGCGGAAACGTACAGGCCGCATATTGACAACGTATGTATAATGTACATCTAAACATATGGATAACTTATAGGCCTGTCACACTACGACGTAACGAATAATGTACATAACGTTCCGTGATCGTAATGACGTTGTCCTCTCTCGTTGAATGACGCTATCACTATGCTTTACCGACGTTACACTCTCGTCAACTACGCTGCATCCACATTCAACTTGTGCCCAAATTTGCATACTACGCCGAGAAGTTAGACGTTTTTCAAGTTCTCCCTATGCTGACGTCGTTACGTTGTAGTGTGACAGGGCCTTTAGCCATACATTGGCCATACGCTCTGCTACGTTGTGTATATGGTATGTATACGTCAAACTTTGCCCCCCACACCGAAAAGTTTGACACATCTCAACATTTGAAAGTGATTTTAGCCATTGGGCTTGCGCTTGCGCGATGCGTTGTAATGTGACAGGGCCATTAAATTGGGACCTTAAATGACATAGGCCTACATGATGCAGTTTTGTGTTCACGTATTGATTTATTTCCCCCTTTTTTGTGTGTGTATATGAGAAGAAAAATTAGTCGTGAATGCACTTACCGTAGCGGATGATTGATTGATTACTGATGGTGGTGGTTGTTGGGATTTTACGTCCTGGCAACATATATGGTCATATCACGATGGCATTGCTGATGGATTAATGCTATGTCAACAAGAAGGGCCATATATTCGCAGCACAAAGCTACGGTAGTGGTATCTATTCTCTCAGTCTTGGTAATCACATTCACATGCATACTTTGACATTTACACGAAAATCCAAAATGGTGGTCAAATCAGTGTCAAATGAGAGTAAATATTATCTTTGGCAGGTGAAATGTCCTAAAAATGTCAAGCTTTGTGTGGAAAATATTTGATTTTGGAGTCAGATTGGGTTCCATGCTATACTGATATTTATTGGGTGTGAGCAACATTTGCCTACTTAAAAATGTCTGAATATGTTTATTTTCAATTATTCAGATGCAAAAGGACATACACATTGAGGAAGCTTGTATATAAGACTTTGATAGCATTTTGATTTTGTGGTACTGATGTCACAGTATGGGTACAGAACTTCTGAGAACGACCCATCAATCAAAAAGATATGGTAGACTTGGTACAATAGGCCTACCAGCCATGAATACAAAAGCCTCACACTCAACAAAAACACTGCGGGAAGGACGTCTTTCTGTCCAGGGGGTTTAGCTCTCCAATACAATGCCTGTTTACATAAGAAAACAATCAATTCAACTCTACAATACAATGCCAGTTTACATAAGAAAACAATCAATTCAACTCTACAATACAATGCCAGTTTATATAAGAAAACAATCAATTCAACTCTCCAATACAATGCCTGTTTACATAAGAAAACAATCAATTCAACTCTCCAATACAATGCCAGTTTACATAAGAAAACAATCAATTCAACTCTTCAATACAATGCCAGTTTATATAAGAAAACAATCAATTCAACTCTGCAATACAATGCCAGTTTACATAAGAAAACAATCAATTCAACTCTCCAATACAATGCCTGTTTACATAAGAAAACAAAATTTTAAAAATAAAAAAAAAATAATAATAATAAAGCCATTAAAACAATCAATTCAACTCTCCAATACAATGCCAGTTTACATAAGAAAACAATCAATTCAACTCTACAATACAATGCCAGTTTACATAAGAAAACAATCAATTCAACTCTACAATACAATGCCAGTTTACATAAGAAAACAATCAATTCAACTCTTCAATACAATGCCAGTTTACATAAGAAAACAATCAATTCAACTCTCCAATACAATGCCAGTTTACATAAGAAAACAATCAATTCAACTCTACAATACAATGCCAGTTTACATAAGAAAACAATCAATTCAACTCTCCAATACAATGCCTGTTTACATAAGAAAACAATCAATTCAACTCTACAATACAATGCCTGTTTACATAAGAAAACAATCAATTCAACTCTGCAATACAATGCCAGTTTACATAAGAAAACAATCAATTCAACTCTCCAATACAATGCCAGTTTACATAAGAAAACAATCAATTCAACTCTCCAATACAATGCCTGTTTACATAAGAAAACAATCAATTCAACTCTTCAATACAATGCCAGTTTACATAAGAAAACAATCAATTCAACTCTTCAATACAATGCCTGTTTACATAAGAAAACAATCAATTCAACTCTTCAATACAATGCCAGTTTACATAAGAAAACAATCAATTCAACTCTCCAATACAATGCCTGTTTACATAAGAAAACAATCAATTCAACTCTCCAATACAATGCCTGTTTACATAAGAAAACAATCAATTCAACTCTATAATACAATGCCTGTTTACATAAGAAAACAATCAATTCAACTCTGCAATACAATGCCAGTTTACATAAGAAAACAATCAATTCAACTCTGCAATACAATGCCAGTTTACATAAGAAAACAATCAATTCAACTCTCCAATACAATGCCTGTTTACATAAGAAAACAATCAATTCAACTCTATAATACAATGCCTGTTTACATAAGAAAACAATCAATTCAACTCTGCAATACAATGCCAGTTTACATAAGAAAACAATCAATTCAACTCTGCAATACAATGCCAGTTTACATAAGAAAACAATCAATTCAACTCTCCAATACAATGCCTGTTTACATAAGAAAACAATCAATTCAACTCTACAATACAATGCCTGTTTACATAAGAAAACAATCAATTCAACTCTGCAATACAATGCCAGTTTACATAAGAAAACAATCAATTCAACTCTGCAATACAATGCCAGTTTACATAAGAAAACAATCAATTCAACTCTCCAATACAATGCCTGTTTACATAAGAAAACAATCAATTCAACTCTGCAATACCATGCCAGTTTACATAAGAAAACAATCAATTCAACTCCCTACAATGCCAGTTTACATAAGAAAACAATCAATTCAACTCTCCAATACAATGCCAGTTTACATAAGAAAACAATCAATTCAACTCTTCAATACAATGCCTGTTTACATAAGAAAACAATCAATTCAACTCTTCAATACAATGCCAGTTTACATAAGAAAACAATCAATTCAACTCTCCAATACAATGCCAGTTTACATAAGAAAACAATCAATTCAACTCTCCAATACAATGCCAGATTACATAAGAAAACAATCAATTCAACTCTCCAATACAATGCCAGATTACATAAGAAAACAATCAATTCAACTCTTCAATACAATGCCAGTTTACATAAGAAAACAATCAATTCAACTCTCCAATACAATGCCTGTTTATGGTGAAGTCACACTACGCCGCTTCTCCCGGCGACCTGTCAGCGTTGAAAATAAAATCTTGCACGTCGAGAAAAGTCCAACTTTTCGGCGTTTTGGGGAAAAAATTCGGCGTCAGCACGGCGCGTTATTTACGCGCGGGCAACGGGTGTCGATGCGTGAGGAAAAAAAAAAAAAAGGTTTGGCGCGACGCCTTCATCTAACCTTAAATGTTGCTAGGGCGTAAAACAAAAACGCCCCAGTTTGCCGCAACGTGTGAGCAACAACCCTCCCGCGCGCGCGCCGTCTTCCTAACGTTCCCATAACGTTATTCCGGCGCGTCCAACGCATCGCGATGCGCGCCTAATGCCCTTACCCATATATTTGCGCGCGCTGCCGGTCGTTGTTTTTTTTTTACACGCTTATAACCTTGGGCGACCGGCAACGCGCCGACGTTGTCCGCCGACCATCAACGTCAAAGATAGTGTACCGAAATGTACCGACGCCCGCATAACGCATCCCCCAGCGCGTCCCGACGTTTCACTTATTATCGCCCCAAAACACCACACGTCGCCGTGTCGTCGGCGAGAAGCGTCGTAGTGTGACTTCACCATTACATAAGAAAACAATCAATTCAACTCTCCAATACAATGCCAGCTTATATAAGAAAACAATCAATTCAAATCTTCAATACAATGGCAGATTACATAAGAAAACAATCAATTCAACACAATGCCAGTTTACATAAGAAAACAATCAATTCAACTCTCCAATACAATGCCAGATTAAATAAGAAACCAATCAAACTGCATTGTGTGCAATCATTCAAAAAGAAGCTTGACAAAAGGTGTTAAACAGCAATGCCAGATGAACCTCAGATTCCAGGATGCTCCCAGCTATTGCCAGCGGATTCATATTCATTGCCAGCGGATTCATATTCATTGCTGCACATGACAAAACTGAACAGAGCACCCTCACCACATGTAGGCCCTATTTTTTCTGGTGGTTGATTTGCTCATTCTTTGTTTCAATTTCTTGTTTTCATATTAAGATATAACAAACTAAAATATGGTGATCATCTATATATAATAGTGTGGAGAAATAAAGGCGAGATATGCCTTAATGGTTTGTGATATATGGCTATTTAATTGTGCTGTACTTATTATTTTATCTTTTATTTTGTTTTGCAGGTGCTTCTTGCTGGAGTTGTACAAAGTGGTAAGTCAACATCGTTCATAGTTCGCTTTTTTCTATACCCAGCGGATTATATCCAGATACATGACATAAATTATACACTAGACACACACACTAGCTAAACGAGACGTGGCCTATAGATATGGCCTATCAAAGAAACCACCAATCAATCAATTACAACCAAATATATCTCATTTAAAGAATTACATAAACCGAGAATATGACTTGTACCAAAAATAGTTTAAAGACCACAGACGGTAGGCCTACCTATTGCTTTACACACTCAAATATGTGATCACGAGATAATATATTGAATTACGGTGTCGTTAGGCCTCCCTATATTATTCAGAGATATCTTAGAATGCTTATCTGTGTGTGAACCAGAAGGCGAACATTATAGTGTTATTGGGGATGACGAAACTAGGAAATATTGTGCCTAGAGCAGGATTTGAACCCACACTTCTTGTCATTCCGAGGCTAGTATTGTAAGCATTAGGCCTACCATATCTCATACCCCAGTCACATGAGGCCTGCGTTTGCTTACGATCGATTAGCGACGTCAAAACGTCCTCATTGTGCCCTCCTTACGCCCTCCTTAAGTGCTGGCACCGTGAGGACGCCAACCTCCCGGCGTCCATTTCGGAAATTTTGGACGCAAGGAGGTTGCAGCTGCTGCACTTGCAACCTCCTTGCGACCAGTTTGGTTGGCGCCATGAAAAAGTGGTTGGCGACCTGGCGCCGACCTGGCACTGCCAGGTCACCACCAGGTCACCGACCCCTTGGTTGGCGAATTGGCGCCGATCTGGCACTGACCTAGCGGTGCCAAAATATGCAATGCCATGCTCACTGGGTGGGCGGCACTATGGTGCCAACCCGGCGTCGCCCCAGCGCTGATATGGCGACGGCCTGGTGACGGCTCGGCAACGGCCCGGCGCCAACTTGGCACCGATGCGGCGCCGCCCTGTTGCCACGATGGCGCCGACCATGTATTTGCATCAATGTATCGAATGGGACGCTGGGAGGTTGGCATCCTTTTGGGCATAAGGAGGTTGGCGGCAAACGCTGGCTCTCATGTGACTGGGGTATAAGCTCCCTGATGAAATCACCCTATCCATGTGGACCTGTTTATGTGGCTCCTTGCCTGAGAGGTCAGTGCAGACTACTACATTCATCCCCCTGGAATTGTAAGTCTTTTATATGGTCTACATCCATAACTCATGTAATGCTTGCAGTTACATACATAGGTCCTATATACAGGCAATACACTTATATACAATGTATACACAGGGTAGGTTCAATAACCATACATGTAGCTTTACAGGGTCCTGGTCATGGCAACCAGTGTAATAGGGGTGATGAAACTGGGAAATATTGCGCCGAGAGCAGGATTCGAACCCACATTTCTTGCCATTCTGGGGTTAGCATGCTAACCATTACTCTACCTAGGCCGCCTGATGCAATCACCCTATGCCTAACTGTCTATGTGGCATAGACAGTTACAATAGTAACTGCTACAATAGTAATGATTACCAAAGGCCACATACTAGTTTAGCACTAAAACTAAAGAGAACGGCCTATGGCGCATTGTCTAACCGTAGAAATACATTAGGTAACCACTTCAAATTGCATAACCCCAAAACTTTGAATTCCTGTTATATCTTTTATTATAAATATGTAGTACTAGTAGTCCCCATTGACCTCATGACCAGACAGTATGGCCGAATCAGTTGTGCGTCCATCTCCCGTTTTGGTAGATCATGGGATTCGAACGCACGGGTTCGAACCCTGGTCGAGTCAAACCAATGACTTTATACTTGTCACTTCCTAGCCAGGCGCTCGGCATTAAATATTAGGATAGGGAAAGGACTGGTTGGCTCAGTGTCAGGATAATGTGACTGAGTGGGATATCAGATCCCAGTGCTAGCGGCCTGGTCTCCCAGTGTGGCAGCACTATAAAGTCGCCATGACTGTCCACTGTCACAAGTCGGTTCCTGTCCTGATATGACCTTAGATGTTGCCAGGACAGAAAATCCCAATAACCAACCACAGACCTCACTTAAAACTACTAATGGGGCTGTCACACTACGACGCTTCTCGCCGGCGACCAGGCGACGTGTGGTGTTTTTGGGCGAAAATGGGTGAAATATCGAGAAACGCTGGGGGCGCGTTATGCACGCGTCGGTACATTTCACTACACGTTGGTACACTATCTTTGACGCTGATGGTCGGCGCAAAACGCCGGCGCGCGCTCGTAGTCGCCCAAGGTTTTAAGCATGTCAAAAACAACCCAACGACCAGCAGCGTGTGCAAATATATGGGTAAGGACGTTAGGCGCGCGTCGCGATGCGTTGGACGCGCCGGAATAACGTTATGGGAACGCTAGGAAGACGGCGCGCGCGCGGGAGGGTCATTGCTCACACTTTGCGGCATGCTGGGCTGTTTTTGTTTTATGCTCTAGCAACATCTAAGGTTGGATGAAGACGTCGCGACAAACCTTTTTTTTTTTTTCCCCAGTGCGTCGACACACGTTGGCCGCGCGCGCATAATGCGCCGCGCTGACGCCGATCTTTTCCCTCAAACCGCCCAAAAGTTTGACGTTTCTCGACGCGCAAGATAGTACTTTCAACGCTGACGGGTCGCCGGGACAAACGTCGTAGTGTGACAGCCCCATAAAGGGGCTGTGACGCTTCTCGCCGGCCACCAGGCGACGTGTGGTGTTTTGGGGCGAAAATGGGTGAAATATCGAGAAACGCTGGGGGCGCGTTATGCGCGCGTCGGTACATTTCACTACACGTCGGTACACTATCTTTGACGCTGATGGTCGGCGCAAAACGCCGGCGCGTGCTCGTAGTCGCCCAAGGTTTTAAGCATGTCAAAAAAAAAACAACGACCGGCAGCGCGCGCAAATATATGGGTAAGGACGTTAGGCGCGCATCGCGATGCGTTGGACGCGCCGGAATAACGTTATGGGAACGCTAGGAAGACGGCGCGCGCGCGGGAGGGTCGTTGCTCACACTTTGCGGCAAACTGGGCCGTTTTTGTTTTACGCCCTAGCAACATTTAAGGTTAGATGAAGACGTCGCGCCAAACTTTTTTTTTTTGTCCCCAGCGCGTCGACACACGTTGGCCGCGCGCGCATAATGCGCCGCGCTGACGCCGATCTTTTCCCCCAAACCGCCGAAAAGTTTGACGTTTCTCGACGCGCAAGATAGTATTTTCAATGGGTCGCCGGGAGAAACGTCGTAGTGTGACAGCCCCATCAGATCATTTAAGAATTCTGAATGAAAGCATTGTTCATAACACGATGTAGATTGTGTAAGACTATAATATTATTATTTCCCCTTTGACTTGTTTCCCTGACACTCTCCCCTCCACCATTCTCTGACTCAGAAAGCTGCAGTGACGCCCCCTGTGAGAACGGTGGTACTTGCACGGACACTTCAAGTACTGTATACACCTGCACATGCACCGAAGGGTTTACGGGACAAAACTGTTCAGGTAAGTTCACCACTTTTGTTTATTAAAAGAAGAGAAAATGAGCAATTTGAGCTGAAAGAACCCAAAATAATGTTGGTAAGCTTGCCAATACTCCTGTAGCTATGACCCGGTGTGGCGGTCTCCGATGCCACAAGGCTGATATGCCAAATGTCGCTTCTGCGCATGCGTCAGAATCCAACAGCGTCGTCTGCGCATGCGTCAAAACTGAGCCAGTCTCAAAGGCCGTAATCGATTAACACGACCCGGGCGACTCGGGTCATCCGAGTCGTCAGAATTTCAAATCGAACACCGCGAGTGGAGTCGTCATGAGTGCGCGCAGTTACAAATCGGTACCCGTCCTAATATGACCTTAGATGGTGCCAGGACATAAAACTCAAATCCTATTTTGCTGTACGTATATTTGTTATTAAAATAAATAATTACGCGGAGAACCGTATTCGATTATTCGACCCGAGTCTGCAGGATGTGCGCATGCGCCAAAAAGTGGCTCGGGTGATTGGCATATCAGCCTTGTGGCATCGGAGACCGCCACACCGGATTGTCATCTCGCGACGACCACGTGATGTGAGCTGACCCTACTGATGTAGGTAGCCTGGGCCGCGTTCAGGGTATGCCTCCGACTCAACTCCGAGTCAGCTCCAAGACGCTTTTTGGCTTATTTGCGTTCAGGGTACCCCTCGGAGACGTCTTCCTTTCCAGGGAGAAGGCAAAAAGCATCTTCAAAATGGCCGCCATATTCAGTGGTTTCAGCCAATCAGAGCTCTTCTTTTTAATTGCAAACGGCTGCCCCCTATGGGGGGGCCACCATTTTCGAGGCAACTGACTTCTGAAGTCGTTCAGACTAGCGTGATGTTTGGAATTTCTCTGAAGCGTACCTTGAACACGGCCCAGGTTCCTTTAGAATGAAGGCAAGACTAATTAGGTCACAAAATTGGCCTTATAGTTTAGCGATCTCCCTGCCTAATGGTTGTCTCAAAGTAGGTGTCCAAAGGGATGGGGTCATAAATTCACTGATTAGTCTCTATATGTGT
Organism: Branchipolynoe longqiensis; assembly: GCA_030323885.1. Taxonomy (NCBI): domain Eukaryota; kingdom Metazoa; phylum Annelida; class Polychaeta; order Phyllodocida; family Polynoidae; genus Branchipolynoe; species Branchipolynoe longqiensis. Next base: position 72,322,743 of record CM059198.1, read on the forward strand.
CCCAAATCATTAATTAATGCACACGTATTAGATATAGAATCAAATGTAGGTAAGTCTTTTGGCTTTGAAAGAAAAAGTTTCATCGAACCTTGCTACTTTAATTACTTTCAATTGTGAATCCTATTAATATTGACACAATGCACTATGCGCATTACCATACATTACAGATGCGGACCTCTGTAGATCCAACCCTTGCCAGTCAGGTGGAACCTGTACGAGTAACGGAGGCATGTCATACACATGCAACTGCCCGCCGGACAAAACCGGAGTCAACTGCCAGGACTGTAAGCTTTGCCCCCTTTTCATTCTTTTGATAATAAAAGCTGACATTGTTTATGGCCTCAAAACGAGGTTTATTGTTTGTTGTGGGGTTTTTTGCAATCGAAATAGCGAAATAGCGAATGGTAGACATGAAGTGTGAACACTTATTTGTCTCTCATTTTTGCTTGAGTGCAAGTAAATCAGCAACACAAGGAATAATTAGTAGCATGTGGTGAATAAGGGGTCAAATTTCCCTGGATCATCAGCCCATGCTTTGATCATCAGCCCGTCTGTTTATTCTGCTCACAGCTATTAAGTGCATGCACTTGTTTTCGCCACTGTGCAGTAGTGGTCATAATCCATAATCGTAATTGATTTCCTTTATCAGTAATTTCTGTAATCTGTAGGCCTACATAGTTCTCTTGTACCATACAATTAGTAGTCCGGGAGCCAAAGGCCAAATTTAATTCATACCCCACACCGAGAGTTAAAGTTTTTTTTATTGGTGATTTTGGTAGACTGGGTGGTTGTCTTCAATTTCCAGGTGGATGACTGCTGGTCACCCTTGAGCAATTTTCGGGATTAACCCTTTTGCTTTGGGAGTACAAAATAAAAAATTGCCATAAAAATGGGGATAATGAACACAAAATGTCCTCTAGAACTGTTGTTATTGAAGATAATGAGATCAGGTGACCCATCAAGACGTGGGTCTTGGGGAGCTCTTCATACTAATAGGTGTTATATGCAAATCATTTAAATAATTAGGTCACCTAAGTTCAAAAGGTCACAGATTTTAGGCCTCGCCTAAAATCTTGAATGCTGTAATAAACACCCTTATATAGGCCAAAAACAAAACTGAATTGTATTATTTATACTGTAATCTGTTTGCTTAGATACCTTGCTATGATTTTAACGCACTTATGTTCAAATATATTTCATAGTGACCACCCTTTAGGAAACGAAAGACAACCTATGTAAAAAAAAGTGCTAAAATAGCTGTTTTTGCTAGCAAAAGGGAAAATGCCCACAGCAATGCTGTCCGTCAACCTAGAATAACAAATGGCCCCCTTCAAATACTTCCAAAGGGGAACTCAGAAAGGTTCCTCCCAAATGTTGACATTCAAGGTCAAATTTTGTAGGTCAAAGGTAAAACAAGTAGACAGTTAAATGCATAGGAAACCGCGTGTTTCAATCATGACTGTGCAACTTTACGATCAACTTGTGTCAAACTTCACGATCAATCTGAGCCTTTCCAATGTGCAATTCAATTTCCAAAAAGATGGAAGATGTAAGTCTGACAAGTAAGAAAAATAAACAAGAGGCCCATATTTAAAATACACTTATAACTAATGTGGGAATCCTACTGATGAAGATGAAATTGGTGACATGCATTCAAAATGTAATGTGTGGACACTGCCTATCATAGTCGGGGTATGCCATTATATGTTGAGAGACACCCTACACATATGTATGCTCAACTCTCCAGATCCTACAATATACAGGGTTTGTGACCCTTTCGATCCCAAACTGGAGACAAAAATACATAAAATGTATTTGCAACATATATGCCTACAACATTGATGATGACCTTTCATTATGGGAAAAATACTTCTTCAATTTTCTATGAATCATTTAGCTCTTTAGCCTAAGATATTCAGCACACTTTATAATTTTAATCTATTGGAACCAAAGCTATGCAATAACACACAGGATCTGTAGATTCAGATACAGAATGCTAGTATTGCCAATTATGATAGGGTCCAGATAAGATGGATTAGCAAGGAAGATATGTCTGAACCAATCAACTATTATGTAAACATCCATAGATTCAACAGCAAAAAGAACCATGATGTTCCAAGCCAAGCAGCAGTGAAGGGAGTTTTACCATTGAAACTACTTTCACACCAAGTGGTGGCTAAGAACCGTGTGTCAAAGATAGACATGTCATTTCTTGAAGATGTTGTCAAGAAGGATGACACTCTGGAGCTCAACACTTTGGCATAAGCAAGGACACCCCTTAGAACCGAAGACAAATGTTGTGTGCCAACCTCTCATCGACATGAAACCATCTGATCCAGATACAATACTGATGGCCATGGACCAGGCTCAATAAATGACCTTTGAAATAGGTCAGAGGTTTCTAGTTTTGACATGTTCCTCATGGGTGGGCACATCATACATCATCTCCAAGGCATATGGAATGGGATTTGGAGTGTCCTCTTCATTGAGTCAGCTTGTGTGCATTATGGACAGTGTAAAGGCAGAATAGTTGGAATTATCCTCAATACACAGGCCCTCAAGGTTTGGGCCCTCAGTAGACATTTATGTGGAGAGCTCCTGTCAAGCCCCCACTGATATGGAGCAAGGTGAAAAGAGTTATACCCAAACCCAAATCACCCACATGGAAGAAGGAAAGGCAAGACGAGAGGCTGATGCAAAGGAGAGAGAAGACATCTGCAGAAAGCTAGAGTTGTGCATTGAACCTTTGAATCCTGCAGACCACCCAGAATGGATAGTCAATATCATAAGTGGGAAGATTGGCAAAACTGAAGTCAACACTGTGGAAATTGAAAGGACACAAATGGTGGAATTTGAAAGGAAGTGGCCACGTGGGTTTTATGCCACCATTCCCAGGAAGGTACTTACCATGACTGTAAGCAAACAGGCACTTTCTAATGGGGACAACAGGATTACAGACATAAATGCAATCTATGCATGGGTCATTGGGCTGCTCTCCAGTTTGTAGGATATTGATATCAAGGATGTCCTCTCACATGAGCTTGCACCTATGCCAACAACAATGTTTACCAGCGATGGAATGAGCATTGCAACAAATAAGTCACAGTTGAAGAAGAGTCTCCAACTAAAGGTGTCAAGTAGAAATGCAGGAAAGACTGATATGCTGGTGATAGATAGTTCTGCTCTGCTTTGGGTCATCCATTGGCCAGAGGCTGGCACTGTTCGTGAGCTATGTTTCAAATGTGAAGCAACATTTTAACAAATGATTGCAGGACTATGAAGTGTACCTTATGTTTGATTGCTACCATGTCTTTAGCACAACATACGGAACCAGTAGTTCAAGAGAGGCTGGAGCCAGTTGAGTCCACCATCTCAAGTTAAAGACTATGTTGCCAGCTCAGAAAGTTGGACTAACTGTAACAGCAAGCAAGCAACTCATCCAAATAATATTTGAAGAACTGTGCCAAGACAGACTATTCCACATTGAAAGAACCAGTCTACTCAAGCTAGTGGTCACAGCAGAAAGCATCTGCCCTGTTGAAATTCAAAATGAAGCGATCAGAAGATGGCATGATCTCATAACAACCCACAGGGAAGTGCACAATATTATTGTCCAGCTGGCATTGCAGTGCAGTCCAGAAGACAAATCCATCACAGTGATGTCTGATGACACTGATATCTTTGTCCTCCTTGTTTACTACCATGATCAAACTGATCTCAATGTCCCAGTCATCATGGGACCCCCAATTAAAGGCAGGACGGCAATAGACATTGGTGAGACAATAAAACAACACAGGATGACTGTACAGGATCTCCTCCCAGCTCATGCCCTTTCAGGCGGTGATGCAGTTGCCACCTACTTTGGCATTGGAAAGGGAACAGTGATCAGAGTCCTTTGGGCGGGCCACAGCTTGTCTGCTGTTGGTGATGTTACCACGGACCTAGTAGATATCTACAAGCAAGCTACAACATTCATATAGACATGCTATTGCATGAAGAATATAGCAAAGATGTTGGAGATTTGTGTTCAACTTCACACTGCCAAAAATGGTAAATGCATCACCTCTTCACCCAGACTGTGTTCACTGCGCCCTACAACAGAAGTATTCTTAGGAAATATAAACCGAGCCCATTACCAAGCCATTCTGTGGAGTTCACTTGAGGAAAATGATCCACCTCAACTGAATCCCGAGGACTTCGGATGGAAGGAAGAAATAGAGACCAAGACACTCACACCTGTCACAATTCCTGAAGATACTGCATGTGTCCCAGATTGTGTTTTGAACATGATGAAATGTGACTGTTCTAGTGATCGCCCTTACAGCATCATCATTGATTGCCATTTATATGCATGGTCTATCAGTGCAAACTTGACTGGTATGGCGCAAGAGGCACAGACTCCCCCTCTCAGAATTATTAATCTCTCCTTGTACCCTACCCTTCATGCGTAACATATATGCCTGAGAGCACTATGCATGGATGCCAGGCTATTTGTGCATCTGCCCTTGTTGCTGTGGCCACTTTCAAGCACAGCCAAAGCACTATTATGTAAACAACTTTGTTTCAAACTGTATATAATCATGCCTCTATATGCTAATGGTAGGCCTCTGACCTGAGCCCACAGTTAACACTGCTGGATATTTGTATGTTAGAAATTGATGGACAAATATTTAAATACTACTACAGTGCACCTCAATTCACGGTGCTGATGGAGCTGGTCGGCATGAGCTTCATGCTGATGGAAGGGCTGGGCTCAACCTTTGAAACTGATACGCCTGATATGGCACATACATTCACAGCAGTCCTTGGTGTGCATTTGTCATGCTGACCCTGGCTGGGGCCTTCGCTTGAGCAACCAAACACCAACTGCAGCTGATTTCAATACACAATTACCTGTATGTGAATGGCGACACTATCTACTATGACCGCACTCAGCTGTCACTGATCCCTGTCTAATTGTCATATTTCATCAACTCAAAACAGCATTACCAAGAACCTAATAAGTAGACCCTACATTAACTAACCAGCCCCCTGTTACAGCATGATACACTAATATCATGCTCCCCCATTGAGATAACCGCAACTAAAACTGAATTCAGCCTAAGCCAACAACCACCACCACATCATGGCTAAAACCCAAATAACAGGTTTAGCTAAAACTGGATGCCCGCTAGGTGATAGTGCCGGGCAAGCATCCATGCCCAACAAAGAATACACTATACACCATGACATAAGTAAATACACAACCACATTCACACTAACTGGGGGGGGGGGGTCCTTTGGGGGACGGGGCGGACCGTTTTTCAGGGAGGGGGGGCAGACTGATGGGGGCCTGGGGCCCTTGGGACCGTGTCATCTGGGCACGCTTCCTTTAACAGATCTGAAGGGCCTGCCAGGACTCAAGATTGGCCACCTAAACATACGCAGCCTCACACATAAGATCAACCAGCTAAGAGCCGACCTACCCAGGTCTGGTTTTGATGTCTTTACTATATCAGAAACATGGCTCAATATAGCAGTCGAAGACAGACTCACATCTATACCAGGTTACCAATTTATAAGGGCTGATAGAAAAACAAAGCAACTTAGTGGGCGGACCAAGGCTGGTGGTGGACTAGGTATTTACTTTAAGCAAGGTCTCCATGTTGATGCAGGTAAACATGCTGAGCATAACCTATCAAATAGCAATATTGAGCTACAGCGGGCTGTAGTCAACAGACCCCATACAAAACTAATACTCATCGGCAATGTGTATAGACCCCCAAATGGCAACCTAAATGAGGGAATTGGGCAAATAAGTAACTCTTTGAATAATATAGCCAATATCGATAAATATGAGATACTTCTCATTGGCGACTTCAATGAAGAATATAATAGTAAGAGGCCTACGATGGGAGGGATAATAAAGCAACTTGCAGCTGAACATGAGTTGCAACAAATGATCCGGCAGCCAACTAGGGTAACTAAAACCACTAACAAAACAATAGACCTGGCACTTACCAATATCAAACATTGTACAAAGGCTGGAGTCCTTAACTATAACATAAGCGACCACAAACCAATATTTATAATTAAGACAAAAATTAGAAATGACAAAAGAATCACCACCCACTGGGGACGCTCTTATAAGAACTGCAATTTTAATGAATTGGCTGGCACACTCAAAGAAATAAACAGTGCCGAATTTCTGGATATGAGGGACCCCAACCTATGTTGGGATGTGCTAAACACAACAATCACTATAGCAGCTGACAGGCACTGTCCCCTAATTGAGATCACAACCAGAATCACCATGGGAGGTTACCTTAATGACGAACTACTAGAGCTTCAAAAGGATAGAGATTACTTTATCCAAAAGTTTGAGAAAACAAAAGATCCAGGGGATGAATTTATAGCTAAATGTATGGTCAGAAAGGCTAGGAGTGAAGTAAGAAAAGCCAAAGCAAGGTATTATCAAGTCCAGATAGACAAATTTAAACAGAATGCCAGAAAATGTTGGTATGAAATAAACCAAATCGAACCTAAAAATGAGACAAGAATCAGTGGCCTTGCAAGTGAAGAGACTGGTATTAAAATCCCAGACGAATTATTAGCAGAGGAAATCAATAACTATTTCATAGATATATGTGAGAAACTAGCTAATAAATTCAAACAGAAGGATGATCAACACAAAACCTTTCATGCCAAACTAAATAAAGAAAAGTATGACCTCCTGGAAACAACTCAGGATGAAATCCTTGATAGAACTAATAAAATATCGAACTACAAATCATCAGGAATGAAGGACATCAGTGCCACTTTGATAAAAAAGCGCGATCACAATACTGATTGCAGAATTTACACATTTATATAACCTAATAATCAGCACAGGCATCTTCCCTGATGACTGGAAAGTAGCCACAGTGACGCCCATACCTAAAGTCAACATCCCACAAACCTGTAGCGAACTACGCCCAATATCAATCCTTCCACTGCCTGGCAAGATCATAGAACAAATAATACATGACCAAATTAAGACATTCCTTGAATCCTCTAACTATTTGACCTACCAGCAAAATGGCTTCAGGAAAAATAGGTCCACCACTGGAGCACTGGCCTCTCTACTGGATGAACTTCTGTCAAACATAGACAAGGGTGATCTTACTATCGCAGTCTTCCTTGATTTCAAGAAAGCATTTGATACGATCGACCACAAAATCCTAATGCATAAAATAGAACGAGCTGGGCTGGGCAATAGAGCACATAGCTTCCTCACAAATTACCTCAGCAATAGAAAACAATACACAAAACTAAGTGATACCAACTCGACCACTCGAGAAATAAAAACAGGAGTTCCGCAGGGTTCCACTCTGGGACCCCTACTGTTTCTAATATTTATAAATGACCTACCTCTAGTTTCCAACAAAGCATCTTTCACATTATTTGCCGATGATGCAGCACTAACAATACATAACAATGACCTTGCCATAGCCGCAACCGAGGCTGGAATGGTGCTGGATGGAGTGAATACATGGTGCCATGAGAATAAACTAACACTAAATGGCACTAAAACTGAGTACATAATCTATGGAACCAAAGTGAGGAAGGCGAGGGCCCGGCCAATACAACTGCAGATGGGTGGCTTAGTGCTCCGTGAAGTGAACTCCTATAAGTACCTAGGCACAGCTCTTGACGCGACTCTAAGCGGTACCCAACAGCTGGCAAGACTTAACCAAACCCTGGCACTAAAAATGAACACATTCAGAAAAATAAGGACCTATGTAAGTGAGAATACTGCACTGCAGCTGTACAAGTCAACAATATTACCAATTATAGACTACAATGATATCATCTATCGATTACTAACGAAGCAGCAAGAGACCAAATTACAAAGAACGCAAAACAGAGCCCTCAGAACAGTATTCCAAGGCAAGATACTAAGTGTGGTTGAAATGCATAGCAGAGCAGGGCTGGACACTCTGGATGTACGTAGGAACCTACACCTAATGATGTTGATGTACAAACGTGCAAGTGATGACAAATACATAGATCGCACAACCAGGGTAACAAGAAGGGGGACATCGACTCTGCTCTGGGTGCCCAACCCTAATACAAATAAGTTAATCAGAGCTCCGATTTACAAAGGAAGTGTCATGTGGAATGAACTCCCAACCAGAACCAGAGAAGCGGGTTCAATCCTTGCCTTTAATAATGCATACAGAGCCCACCTGGTTATTCAGGCCCAAAACCTGGCACTGCAAATATATAATACGACCTGCTGAACGACCCATTGACTTCGCCCTCTCTCGTGCCTGCTCTCTCCCTGCGTGTCCGCCCCCCTACCCATGGGCCCCTCCCCCCCCCCCACCCCCATCCACATTTGACAAACAACTATTATAACTCAATGACTCGAAACCCACCACCACTACTCGAGACCCATTGCCACCACTGAATAACTACATCTTCAACCAGCAATGCACACAATTTCATATTGAAAGACTAACCGTTATTAAAACCAAATCTAACTGATAATCAAACACAGCATATGATTTGACCACTAGTGTAAATTATTGCACACTCTATCTTGATGCATATGCCTTGCACTATGTTGACTACCTATGCTGTACACTATGCAGCATAGGCTGCTCCACCACTTTCTTTTTATGTTCAGAATGGGTTGCGCTGCACGCAGCACAACGCATTCCACTTCCACTATGTACAGACCAAATGCGATCACTCCAACGGCTGGAAGACCAGTGCCCCGGCGCTGACAAAATAAGTATTCAGATGAATAAAATATTTTATCAAAAAAAAAGAAGGTGCAGTTGCAAAGATGTTGTTCACTTACCATAACCAATGTTATGTGCCTTCTACCTCTCAGGGTGTTCAAGGGAGGGTTAATTAAGTGTTAGAATTGATGTGAAAAATCCCAAATGGATAATGGATTTGTTCTTCATTTTGTTCTGAACCAAAATTGGGATAAATGAGAGGCTGGATAGTGCATCTAGGCCTACAGCCTGTTTCATGAATAGATCAAGACTACATATACTATCATTAGAATACATATTGCATTAAAATTTGAAAGAGTCACCTGTGAGCTGGTTCACTTTGAATGGTGTCAATGCTTTTAATATATTGCCAAGTGCAGTCACTTTCGGCTCAGTCCAGAAGAACTAAATTTGGTAAAAGTAAGTGGTATTGCAACAACAGTTATTATCTATCAAATCAAGTGCATTTGATTGACTTTTGATCTGACCCTCTTTATTCCATAAACCAAACCACTAAAAGTACCCAACAGCTATATCTGACTGAAAGAAGATAGTTCCATTAAGTGTGAATCTAATGCATTTGATTTTGTAAATGATAACTTTGTAGGTTTGACGATTTTCATAAACAGATTTGGTGATTTATAAAAAGCACATAATTGTTTAAACCCTTAACAATCGCATGCATACTTGGGCTTGCAACAAATTTTGAAAACTCCCTAGGGGTATATTGAGGCTTTTGAGGATACTACATTAAATCAAGCACAATATATCCAATACATGTAATATTGACCTTTGTTTATTAAAGCACTCATAATTAAAAAGGGCTCAAACCATGTGACTATAATCCTGTGACCCTTGGTAAGATAGGTAAGCATCTTAAGCCATGTCCATCAAAAAGAGGATGAAAGCAGTCAAGCTTTAATGAATCATTGGTTATTTAAGGTTGATTTACTGCATTATTGTGGACATTTTCCTTTATCCTGTAAAAAATAGCTATTTTAGCACACTTTTTTTACATATGTTGTCTTTCGTTTTCTACAAGGCAGTCATTATGCAATATATTTGAACATAGGTGGGTTAAACTAAGTCATAGGAAGGTGTCTAAACAAACAGACTAAGGTGTAAAAAGGACAGTTTAGTTTTGTTCTTTGGCTACATACGGGTGTTTATATCAGCGTTAGAGATTTTAGGCAAGGCCTAAAATCGTTGAACTTTTTACTTTTGGTGACCTAATTATTCAAATAATCTGCATAGAATACCTATCAATATAAAGGACTCTCTAAGACCCACGTTTTGATGGGTCACATGATCTATTATCTTCAATAACAATGGTTCTAGAGGACATTTTGTGTTCATTATTCGTATTTTTATAGCAATTTTGGATTTTGTACTCCGAACACAAAAGGGTTAATCCTGAAAATTGCTCAAGGGTGACCAGTGGTAATCCACCTGGGAATTGAAGACTACCACCCAGTCTACCATAATAATCAATAAAAAAAACTCGCCGCAGGGTATAACCCCTTGGCACCCAGACTATAGTGTTTTAATCTAGATGTACTAGTTCGGTCGATTTAGAGAGGTTTTACTGTATATCGTTTATGCACTGTAGGCCTATTATCTAAATTTACAAAAGCAACTATTTCTTGTTAGTTGAAACTGTTAGATAGTGATTTTAGTCACTACTATATCGATCACATGTTGCACAATGTATCTAGATTACCTTGGAGTAAATTGAAAAAGTAGTGTCTCGATACTGAAAATGTGTATATTCTAAATTACCAAAGAAATGTTGCCAATAATGTTGTTTTATCTTACATGAAAGGTTTGATGATTATTTCTTGTGGCTTATGGGTGACACATATTATGAGAATCCAAATGAAACATTAATTTGAACTATTAGTTAGTTACAAACATGCACATATATGTGGAATGTGTCAAGCCTGTTTACATTGATTCAAACTTTACTCACACATACCTCATAGGGATAATACAAACTGCTAGCACGATGCGTATTGTCAAGGTATCTCTGAGGATCAGTCATATTTTTGCGATATTTATGAAATAGTTGATTCTTCTCAGGATTATCCCCCTCGGCATTAATCACAACCAATTTGAATTCGAAATGGTTGATCCGTCATTGGAATGTCAATTCGACGGTAAATATGATCATCGTGAATTTGCATTGGGATACATCTGTTAACAATACACTGTAACAATTATTGTATATTCTAGTTGCAAATCGCTGTTTGTCCAACCCTTGTCACGGGTCGGCAACCTGTGTCACTATGTCTGGCACTAGGTACACGTGCAACTGTCCTCCAGAAAGAACGGGAATGCAGTGTGAAACTTGTAAGTGCTTCCTTCTTATTTGTCTTTTAATAATACAAGCTGACATTGTGTTAATGAGTTCAAAATGAGCGTATCGAATTGTGTCTGTTGTGAAGGATGGGGCAACGAAGGACAGACACTCCACCTCCCGCATGTAATCTAAAAGCTGTATTCACACGGGCAAGTTAAAACGCCTCACGCAAAACCACTTGCCTAGTTCGACTCAGATTTGCCGTGTGAACGCACGGCTGAGGCGTTTTAGGGCTGAATCGATTCATATAAATCGTTTATTGTAAAACGCCTCGCGAGGTGGTCTACAGGAACCGATCTATGTTGAAACGTTTTATCTTGCCCGTGTGAACGCATATGAAGCGATTTATGACGTCACACGCATGCGCAGTCGAGACCTTGGTTTGTTGACTTTCCGGTCGATCTAAAGCGCATATTATATAATTTAATTAATGAAACCGCTATCTATGCACAGATATTTTTTTCAGCATTTATTTTTAGGGTTTCACTGCCCAGCAGAAGTTTTGACCGTTCCAAACCAATACGATTCAATCCATACATATCTAGGTCGAACCCACACTCTCTGGTGCCAGCATCGTCGAACCCAAAATGGCGCTGGTTAGTCTGGACTTGCTCATGCGCAGATATCGATTTCCGGCCCAAGTACTGCCCGTGTGAACGCGCATCTAAATCGCTTCATATGATTCGCCTTGCCTAGATCGCTTTACATTTTGCCCGTGTGAATACAGCTTAAGCATGCCAGGTCACAGCTTCAGTCCGTCAACACGGACGGCAGACACTGATCCTAAAGGAGGATTTAACCACAGACGTGGCAGGTAGGCGTGGGTAGTATGGTGATATCAGGGAGCCTAGGTGGTGTAATGGTTAGCACACTGGCCCGGAATGCAAAGAGATGTGGGTTTGAGTCACACTCGAAGCGCAATATTTCCCATTTTCATCACCCCCACGATACTGGTTGCCGTGACCATGATCCTATACAAGCTACGCAGACGGGACGGCCGAATGAGTTAGAGCATCCGTCTCCCGTGCTGGTAGATCGGAGGGTCGTGGGTTCGAACCCTGGTCGAGTCAAACCAATGACTTAAAATTGATACTTGTCGCTTCCTAGCCAGACGCTCGGCATTATTAGGACAGGGCAAGGACTGGTGTGCTCAGTGTCAGGATAATGTGACTGAGTGGGATATCAGGTCATGGTGCCTGCGGCCTGGTTTCCCAGTGGGACAGCACTATAAAGTCGCCATGAGTGCGCACTGTCACAAGTCGGTACCCGTCCTGATATGACCTTAGATGTTGCTAGGACGTAAACCAACAACACACACACACAAACAAACACACAACAAAGATATCACAAGAATACACTATTTTGTGCGGCAGGTTTCTTTTTGTTTTGTTTTTAGATCATGAAAGGAGATGCTGATTTCACTCATATATACGTGTATTTAGATAATAATACCTAACTGATAAGATACTTTCATATCAGCAAGGTATCTTTTAGATGCAGTCAGATTTTATAATAGGCCTACACAGCGAATAACATACTTCATGTCAGCAAGGTATCTTCTAGATGCAGTCAGATTTTATAATAGGCCTACACAGCGAATAACATACTTCATATCAGCAAGGTATCTTTTAGATGCAGTCAGATTTTATAATAGGCCTACACAGCGAATAACATACTTCATATCAGCAAGGTATCTTTTAGATGCAGTCAGATTTTATAATAGGCCTACACAGCGAATAACATACTTCATGTCAGCAAGGTATCTTCTAGATGCAGTCAGATTTTATAATAGGCCTACACAGCGAATAACATACTTCATATCAGCAAGGTATCTTCTAGATGCAGTCAGATTTTATAATAGGCCTACACAGCGAATAACATACTTCATATCAGCAAGGTATCTTCTAGATGCAGTCCGATTTTATAATAGGCCTACAGCGAATAACATACTTCATATCAGCAAGGTATCTTCTAGAGGCAGTCAAATTTTAAAATAGGCCTACATAACTGATAAGATACTTCCATATCAGCAAGGTATCTTCTAGATGCAGTCAGATTTTATAAAGGCCTACACAGCGAATAACATACTTCATATCAGCAAGGTATCTTCTAGATGCAGTCAGATTTTAAAATAGGCCTACACAGCGAATAGCATACTTCATATCAGCAAGGTATCTTCTAGATGTAGTCAGATTTTAAAATAGGCCTACATAAGTAATAACATACTTCATATCAGCATGGTATCTTCAAGAGGCAGTCAAATTTTCATATTTCACTCATATTTAAGAAATAGTGTAGGTCTATTCTTCCCTGAACTATTAACTCAATGTTAATTACGACAAATTTCCATATCAGATTAATAGTAGCTATGATTATCTTGATGTTACACTGATGTAAATCATTGACAATGCACTGTAACCATTATCGTATATTCTAGATGTGGATCGCTGTATGTCCAACCCTTGTCCTATGAATTCAACGTGTATGAGTATCGAAGGCACTTCGCATACATGCCTCTGTCCTGACGGAACCACTGGAATGCAGTGTGAGACATGTAAGTCACACCTTTTCCCCCTCTTTTAAAGTTGTATAGTCCGATGAATTGGAGTTTCTGTCATTTAAAAAATATATATATATTAAATTAATTGTAATGATCTACCTTACATTAGTTTGAAGTAACTTTTATTTTAAATGACTACCTTTTGAGAGATTTACAGTGCAAGCATGTACATTTAATTTTGGTTAAGTAGGGGCCTATGCCAAAACTCTGACACCATAGATTTCTGCAATAACAAGTTCTATTAAATCGCCTCAGGAGACCTATTAGTTTTTATGTGGCAACAAATCTAATGAACAAAATATTTACAACAACAAAAATACATATAAATAATGAATTTTATCTGACAGAAAAGTAGTAATCGGTAACTTAGACTGTTATATATCTATTTGATTAGCATAGGAAGCCAAATAAAACATTAATTATAACTAAGAGGTTACAAGCAGGTGCTTCTGTTATTTACATTGTCATTAGAGATGGCAATTTGATTCACACATATAACTGATAATTCACTTGTATGATGTATATTGTCAAGGCATCTCCTCAATGCTGTCTTATTTTAGTAGGAGTTTTGTTTCCTATTCAAGAAATAGTTGATTCGTCCCAGGACTATCAACTGAATGTTAATTACAACCAATTTTATTTCAAAATGGTTGATCTTTTACTAGAATATCAAACCAACGGTAATTACGATCCTCTTGAATTTGCATTGGGATGCAATTGTTGACAATGTACCATAATCATTATTGTACTTTCTAGATGTGGATCTCTGTATGACCAACCCTTGTCACATGAACGCAACCTGTACGAGTATGCTTGGCACTTCATACAAATGCAGTTGTCCTCCAGAAAGGACCGGAATGCAGTGCAACAGCTGTAAGTCATATCTTTTTTCTTCTTTTCTTAATAATAAAAGCTTACATGTGTTTATGAATTACAGTCTACTTTATGTTCCAACGAGTTGAATTTTTATTTTAATATCAAGTCAATATTTATTATTACTATTACTATCACTAACTTGAAGTTACACTGATATAAATCATTGATAATGCATTGTAAACATTATCGTATATTTTAGATGTGGATCTCTGTATTTCCACCCCTTGTCATATGACGGCAACATGTGTGAGTAGCCTAGGCACTTCATACACATGCAACTGTCCTCCAGAAAGAAGCGGAATGCAGTGCAAGAACTGTAAGTGCCTTTTTATTCTTCTTGTAATAACAAAGCAGATTTGCCTGGAAATAGAATAGAATTAGGTTCTACGAGACTGGGAACATCTGTCACATGTCTTAAGCTAACAATCACTATTAATTCTAGTATGTGACATAGATCTTTATTTCAAGCTGCATAGTTAGATGAAAGCATCAATTTTCAAAACCAAAACACTTCTCTAGATTTGATCATACATACCCAACTTAGATACTAGAGCACTTATTAAGCATTTATGTTGCTGCATAGAAGGGGACACTTAAGGCCCAGTCACACCTTACCGGATTGGGGAACCGGATAGAAACCGGACACTGTCCTGTGAAATACTTCAATGTCCGGTTTATATATGGTAGGCATCCGGCATTTCCGTTCTCTTTCCGATGGTGTCTGGCTTGTACGGTGGCAAGTTTTGAACATGGACAAAACTTGTACCATGGCGCTGCCGGACTGACGTGTACGGTTGGTGTCGGTTTAAGTCCGTTTTGTCCGGTTCATGTCTGGTACCCATCAGTAATGTCTCCGGTTTGCTTCCTGAATAGTCTGTTGATGGTGTTGCGGGAATTCGGTCCATCGCTTTTTTATATGTTTTCGGCGCATCCATGAACAGTCCGGTACATGTCCGGTTGGTGTTCGGTCCATCCGTTTGACATTCGGTTTTCACCTGTCAGTTCACCGCTGCTTGTCCAGTTTATCCGGCGCTGTCCGGTTATCGTCTGGTTATCGTCTGGTGGCTATTCGGTAATGTACATTCCTTGTCCGTGTCCGTTTCGTCCGGCCTCCTTTGACCCGATAGCGCAACATTTCGACACATTTCGGTACATTTTGAACCAAACACCACCAGACTAGAAAATTCTTTGCCCGGTTGTGTTCGGTGCTCAATCCGGTAAGGTGTGAGAGGCACTTAAGCCAATTTAATAGAAGCTGCTAGTGCTGCAGACATTTGATGAGCTGGCCAAGATTAATGTTGGCATGTTTCCACTTTAAAAACACCAAAGTTATCCCTTTAAAATAAAATATTCATACAATGTCCAAACTTCGAAAATGCAATGAATTTCGGCACATTATATTTTGGTCAATGTGTGGGACAAGATGTTCTTGATAAAACATTCAAACAGGCAAAACTAAACTCACTAAATTTCAGTTTGCAGCTTGTGTTAGCCTATAGGCTATGCCTCTCTCCAGTGCTTTTAGAACTTTTTAATTACAAATAACCCCTAAGTGATCCAATCCCAACCTGTGTTACCAGAATCTTTCTTTTTTTTAATACGGATACCAAATACTTTGGGGGATAAATAAAACAAAAAATAACCCCTAAGTGATCCAATCCCAAACTGTGTTACAAGAGTCTTTCTTTTTTTAATACGGACACCAAATACTTTGGGGGATAAATGAAAGAAAAAAAGCTGGTGGTAATAATGCTAACGGCAATACTTTATTAATGCAGGGTTTTTGTTTCCCCCCTTGCAGCTGCAACAAGAATATGTAAAAAGTCAATTCTTTGTTAAAGTCGCCGGTTATACCTCACCCAGATACAAACGAATCCAGCATCAAAATCTCTCCAAACATACCTTTGCTTAGTTTGTTCAGTTCGATGCCACTGAACATGTGGGAGGAGAGTTGAGGTCTGATGTTTGAATGACATCATAGGTGGGATTCCCTCATCACATGACCTAGAGGGGTTCCCCACACACAGGGGAAGCCATGGCAACCACCAAGATGGCAGCCGCAGAAAGCTCTCAATTCAACATTTAAATGTATTAATCTACATGATTTAATCAATTATTCACACAACAAGTAGCTGATTATGATAAATAAACATTTGAACTTTATAATTATTATTTTAGATTGCAATTTCTAACATTTATTTCTCTATATGGTTGTCTAAAAGTGTCAGTGCTGCTGGACTAAATAAAACACAACAGAAGCAAGCAATGTCAGTGCTCTCCCCCCACATATTTAGTTGCATAAACTGAAAACAGGCAAACGAATGCTTGGAGAGCATTTATCGGAGTATGGTCGTCTCTCAGCGACCTATAGCTGGTCCCTTTAAATAAATGTTAAATTGGTGCTGTGTGCTGGTGACTTTCAAATAACGTGTCTCTATATTTCCTTAGCTGATTTGACTAGTTTCATCTCCAAAATACAGCCACATTGGGGGAATTGTGGTTTTTACCTAATTACACCGACATCCCTGTTCCTGTGACAGGGCTGTTGAACAACCCATTAGAAAAAATGTTTGAAGGCCAGATTATGGAAATAACCACATGATTTTGTAATCTAAAGTGTAAAAGATATATTTCAAGTGCTAATTCTAAGCAAAAGCTGCTTTGGTATAAGCAAGATGTAGTGCTCTTGGTTCCAGTGACAAATGTTTATCGATATATTGGCCCAGAGTTTGTGAACTGGCAGAGGATGAAAAGAAAAACAAGATGGCGGCCCCATACCGCTCTCGATTCGAAAATCTATTAATCTACATGATTTTGTCAATTATTCACCCCAAACGTAGCGGTCATTTGAACCATATATTTAGCGCCTTAGATTGCAAATTCATGTTTGTTATATCCATAACCCAGCTACCTGGCTCTTTTCCTATTAATTCTCATCATCATGCTGTCGGTCGCGATGCGACAAAGACTGCTTTCATTACTTCACTGCCGCTCTCCATTTAGCTCTCTGCTGTGAGAGTTGCGTCCATGAGTCGGTCTTAATGTCTCTCAGCTTCAGGTTTCTCTTGATGGTATCCTTGAACCAGAGACGAGGGCACCCTCTCTTTCTGTAACCAGAAGACAGTTGAGAATAGAGGATCTGCTTTGGTAGCCTGTCTGATGACATCCTCATGAGGTGTCCAGTCCACCGGAGATTCTTTTTGATCAGAAGATCTTCCATAGAGGGCCCCAGATAGCACACAGCCGTCGGCCCGACGGCGGCCGCTCTGGCGGCTGCCGCCGTCGGGTCGACGTTGTTTTGTCCAACCTCCCGCCGTCGGGGCGACGGCAGCTGCCGCCGTCGCCCCAACGGTGACAAACGCCGTCGCCCCGACGGCGACAAACGCCGTCGGGCCGACGTTGTTTTGTCCAACCTCCCACCGTCGACTCGACGGCGGCTGCCGCCGTCGCCCCGACGGCAAAAAACGCCATCGACCCTAAGCCTAAAGCGACACTGTCACTCTAGTGTCAATACGTACAGGTGCAAAAATATTAGTTTTATTCAAAATTAATAGAAATCGGGAACCCTAACCTATTAATTTTGAATAAAACTAATATTTTGCACCTGTACGTATTGACACTATAGTGACAGTGTCTTCTCGGAAAAACCAAGATGGCGGTCCTTCGTCAACATTCCGTACCGGGTAGTTCAAATCGTATTAACACGAATAATTCCATTAATATATCGTAATAAGTTACAAAACTTTTACAAAATAATCTAAACATATTAATAAACAAACCTGTTAAATAATTCCTTTAAATTCCTCCAATTTCTGGCGTTATTTGTTAAAAAAGAACACTGTCCAACGATCGCACGTGTTGTGCTGGCGACTCGAGCCGGCGACTCGAGTCCGGTGGCTATTCGAAGTAAACAAACCGTATCGGATGATTCAAATCGTATTAACACAAATAATTCCATTAATACTTCGTAATAAATTACAAAACTTTTACAAAATAATCTAAACATATTAATAAACAAACCTGTTAAATAATTCCTTAAAATTCCTGGTATTTCTGGAGTTATTGGTAGAAAAAGAACACTGATCAACGATCGCACGTGTTCCGCTGGCGACTCGAGCTGAAATCCAAATTTAAAGAACTGCGCATGCGCGGCCCACCACCGTCGGCTCGACGGTGGCCCGACGGTGTACCAGACGTGGAAAATGAATGCAAACCTGCGGCGGCCCACCACCGTCGGGCCGACGGAGGCCCGACGGTGAATCAACAGTGGAAAGGGATTGAACCCTAACGTCGGAACACCACCGGCGGCCCGACCGTGGCCCGACGGTGGCTCAAAAGTGGAAAAGGATAGAAACCTAACGTCGGGACACCACCGTCGGGCCGACGGTGGCCCGACGGTGTTCAAAAGTGGAAAGGGATTGAACCCTAACGTCGGAACACCACTGGCGGCCCGACGGTGGCCCGACGGCTCAAAAGTGGAATTTTGGATTGAACCCTAACGTCGGAATAACACCGTCGGCCCGATGGTGGCTCGACGGTGGACCAGATGTGGAAAATGAATGCAAACCTGCGGCGGCCCACCACCGGCGGCCCGACGGTGGCCCGACGGTGGCTCGAATGCGGAAAGGGATTGATTCCCAATGTCGGAAATCCACCGGCAGCCCGACGGTGGAAAGTCGATGGCGACGGTGCGACCAATAGCCGACGTCAGCCCAACGGCTGTGTGCTATCTGGGGCAGCCCCGTCTGTTCGAGTATTTCCTTATCTGTCACTTTGTCCTTCCAGGTTAGCCTCATAATTGAACGCAGATGTCGCATCATGAAGGCATGCAGCTTTTACTGGGTTGTTTATACCCCAGTCACACTATGCCTGCATTTATTTGCGACCACTTTGCGACCGTTTTGTGAGCATTTTGTGAGCGCCTTGCAACCACCTTACGACCGGTCGCTGACCATTTGGGGTTGTTTTGGTCACAAGAACGTTGCAGCTCGGCGACCGCTCGGTGACAGCCGCGCCAGGAGCATGAGAATTTTGGTCACTGAGTCGGTCGCCGACCAACCTCCCTAAACATCGCCGATCGCTCGGCGACTGCTCGACGACCACTGCACCAGGAGCATGAGAATGTTGGTCGGTGGCCGGTCGCCGACCAGTCACCCTAAACATTGGCGACTGGTCAGCGACCAGGTCTTTTTCCAATGTTGCAAGGAGATCGACGGCTTTTTGGTCGTAAGGTGGTCGCAAGCGAACCATGACCGTAGTGTGACTGGGGCTTTAGCAGCCCTGTCCTGCAGATGTTGCGGAGAGTGCATGCTGTTCATTAGGCTATTGTTTATTCCAGATGTGGATCTTTGTGCGTCCGACCCCTGTTTCTCTGGAGCATCCTGTAAAAGCATGAATGGCATGACATTCACTTGCACCTGCCCTCCAGGAAGGACAGGCGCCTTATGCGATTCATGTAAGTATCTGGATTTCTTTTCCTTTATTCAAAGAGGATTGCTTGTGAACAAATACGTAAATAATCTTGTTTCGAGACTGAAATTGTCTTTTAAATTAAAAGAAATATTTGTTGTTATTGTCGTTCATCAAAGCAGGGTCAATTTCAATCACGGACAATTGGTCTTCCTCATTCCACTACTCCTTGCCCTAAGGATCCAGTAATGCCGATCGCCAGGCTAGGTAGTGACAAGTATAAGTTTTTTTAAGTCATTGGTTTGACATGGCCAAGCTCTAGCACGGGATTCAAATAGATATTGCTAAGACATAAAACCCCAACAAACAAAGCAAACAAACAAATATTTCCAAGGGTACTAGTTATAATATAATTACATGAATTAAAATGTATTTGTCACATGATATAGGCTAGTCAATCCAGCTCATTTTGGGACTGAACCCAAAACAAATTGCAACACAAATGATTCCACTGGTATTCATTGTGGAGAAACCCCCTAAACAACATATCAAAAACCTAATATTGGGAAAAATTGGGAAATTGGTCAAATATGATAATTTATGTTAATTAGGTGCCCCACCCTGCCAAAATCAGAGACCCATGTACTCTTTGGAAATAATTATCCAATTCTGGCATCCAATGTGTCTATTTCTATGTTTTTGGGGTCAAGGAGTTCAGTTATGCCACTGCTTGATCAGACATGATGCAGCATGAGAAATATGCAAATTAGGTGTCATGCCTTTAGAAAATTAAAGCTGCTGTTAATTACATATTCAATTCCATATGGCACTATATATTAAATAAAGAAAGTGATTATCTGGTTGCATTTGTTGCGCAAGTTTCTGCAATATCTAAAAAGTTTATCATATATTATTAGAAACTCTATATACTACTTAATTAGCTTGGTCAAAATATTCAAAGGGAGTGAGCTCGATAGCCGTGCTCATGCCAGCTCGGCAGCGACTCTCATGGGGTTTCCCTACCTGTGCACAGACCCAAGTCGCCCAGGCCGCTGTAACACCAGTAGAACCGGGCGAGTGTAGCGTTAGCAGGGCGACACGCTACCAGCCCTCCATTAAATAATATTAATATAATGTATTTATATAGCAAAATATATTTATTGTATATTCCAGTGATCGATTTGTGTTTGCCAAACCCATGCCAGGCAAACGGCAGTTGCGTTAGTACGAACGGAACGTTATTAAATTGCACTTGTGTTGGCGAAAGAACGGGATCGCACTGTGAAATCAGTAAGTACACTTCAAGTAACAGTAGCATCCCACCCTCCCTCTTCTCACTTCTCCCCCTGTCAAATCTTCCGACTCCTCCCCCTGCCCCCATCCCCGTCCCCCCCCCCCCACACCAAAAAGAATAAAGTAAAATAACCAACAAAAGCTACCAAAAGTATAACCTCACTGTGTAATATCTAGCTAAACTAATAAAGCGCATACTAACCACAAAGGTATAGTTGACCTAGACAATTTACATGAACAATGCACACATTATTTTCATGATTCAGACAGAGGAAGCCTGAGACTGATGTGGGAGAAAGGGGGTTTTATTAGGTAGATAAATGAGGTTACACACTGTTATGAGGAGGTTAAATCTTGTTCGTTGGTAGAGTTCAGTCCATCTGTTCAATGTCAGCTGATGGGAGAGGGAGGACCTGGGAGCCTGAGGAGGTAGGCCTGGGAGCCGACCCAAAGCCCAAAGCCAAGGATCTCATGGGCGTCCGCGGGCATGACCTTGGGCACATAGGTGTAGACTGCGTCGGACTCCCAGGTCCCCTGGGACATTATGGCGGATAGGTCGACTCCCCCGGAGGAGCATGCCTGGGATGCGCCTCAGCGAAGGTCGTGCAGGGTGTACCTGGACGCCCGCGGGATGGCGGCCACCTTCAGGGCCGCTCGGAGCAGGGGGGGGTGGGTGACGCCATGCGCAGTTAGCGGGGTCCCAGCACGGGAGAGGAACGCATGGGTGTCGGCCGGGGCCATCACCAGGGCGATCGCCCACCCCCACGTGCGCACGGGGCACCATGGCGACCCGGGGAGCACGGGGACGAAGAGCGAGACCGCCTGCGCCGGAGAACGGATGGTCTTGGAGGAGATCTGGATGCGGAGGCCGCTCACGACACGTTGGAGGTCGTCCCGATAGAGCATGTGCGGGCCGCCCCAAGGAGCTTGAGATGGTGACAGCAGGTTAGACTGCCTTATGAAGGTGAAGTAGGCAATGACGATGTCTGCGCAGTTAGCGGGGTCCCAGCACGGGAGAGGAACCCATGGGTGTCAGCCGGGGCCATCACCAGGGCGATCGCCCACCCCCACATGCTCACGGGGCACAATGGCGACCCGGGGAGCACGGGGACGAAGAGCGAGACCGCCTGCGCCGGGGAACGGATGGTCTTGGAGGAGATCTGGATGCGGAGGCTGCTCGCGACACATTGGAGGTCATCCCGATAGAGCGTGTGCGGGCCGCCCCAAGGAGCTTGAGATGGTGACAGCAGGTTAGACTGCCTTATGAAGGTGAAGTAGGCGATGACCATGTCTGCCCAGGGGGTGACCCCAAGGTGCCCCAGGGAGCGCCGGTGCGCGAAGATCCAGGGATCATCTCTGGCCTGATAGCGGGCGCCCTCCTGACTGGGACGGTGAAGAGTTTTTCACTGCCCTTCCTCACCTGCTCTGCGAACAGGGGCGAAAGGGGGCGAGGTGCCCACTCGCCTCCGAGACCCAGGAGCAGGCGCATGATAGGACGTTTGCGACTGATGCGGGGGCGGGAAGTTTGCGGTGGAGGTGGGCGATGAAGTGGCCGATGTCGTACAGGGTGGGCGCCAGATGGTTGATGTCGCGCTCGAGCATAAACTTCAAGTACCTCCTTGCATGGCAATCGCAGTTGCGCCAGGTCCATGTTGCGAGGGCGGCGCGGTGGAGGGTCATGAGGTGCTCGTGAGCCCGCCGATCGTAATCTGGGGAAGAGAAAGTCAGAGGTCCGGGGTGAACGTACAGGGGGAGTGTGTGGTCCTTATGCAGTGATTCCCCTTATGCGGCACTGCTCGCAACCAATACAGAGTGTGACCCGAGAGTAATGCATGTGGCTAATAGTGTCCGCCAGGACCAGCTCAATCCTAGGTTTGTGCATGCTGGACAGTTATCGTGAATGAACCGAGCTCCGCGATCATCCAGATAGGGTCCGAGCCGCGGCCTGACTCGAGGACGCCGCATTGTCCATGTTGACGATGATGTCATACCCACCCGGGGCTTCCGGCCTGAGGAGCTGCACCGCGAGGACGAGGTTCATGGCTTCGAGCTCATAAATGGTCAGGTATGCAGCCATCATCTCCAAGAAGCAGTGGTCCCGGGAGAGCGCGCCACTCCCCCCTGGTGGAGGCATGAGTCACACTCAATGACCCAGCGGAGGTGCATCGGGGGCGGGACGAGGCAGATGTCGTTCCCTCCGACGGCGAAGTCGTTGAACCAGCGGGTGTCGGGCCTTAGGTCGAGGTCCATGTCAGGTGGGGGGGGGTGGGTGAGGGCGGGTGGGGGGGGCCCGTAGGCTGCAGAGGATGCGACACATAAACTTCCTGGCAGGTGGAATGCAGGTGCTGATGTGGGCGAGGCACCCCACGAGTCGCTGGAGTGCCTTCCTGGTGAGGGTCGGACGCCTGAGCCAGTGGTTGCAGTAGTGGATGACCTCCTCAAGTTTCTGGTCTGGGTTGCAGAGAAGCAGTGCCTCTCAGTCGAGCTCTATACCGAGCCAGACTAGTTTCATGGTTGGGGGGCAGCACTTGTCGGGCGCGAAGGCCAGCCCTAAAGTGGTACAGATATTGCGGAGGGCATCGAAGGCGCGCATCGCATTCAAGAATGACGCCTCACAAGTCACAAAGTCATCCACGGACACAGGCCGCGACAGAGGTGCGGCATCCGAAGGGCAGGGCAATGTCGAGGTACAGGCGGACGTCGACGGTGATGCAGAAGAGGGGTCTCGACAGGGGATCTGCTCGGAGCTGGTAGTAGGCCTGGGACACGTCCGCGGCCCCGCAGACGGCTCCCCTGCCTTCCTGCACCATACGGTGCCCCAAGTACTCCCTCCACCGGATGCCTGAGTTGGCACTGTGCCCAGGGGGAGAAGGGGGGCACTGCAAAGGGGCCCAGCAGAGCGCCTCTGCGAAGCTCCTCCTCCGCATAGGCCGTGACGTGGTGGGCATGGTCGGGGTCCTCGTGGTGGTTCCGAAAGGTGGGCATCGGCGGGCCGGCGGCGGGGTAGTTTGCCGGAAAGCCGAACTCCAGGTGGTCGACCAGGAGGGAGTCGTTGTGGTGCCCTTGGAGCATTTCCCGCCACGCAGGGATGCTGAGGTCGGACGTGATCGGGACTCAGGTGGCCAAATAGTTCCAGGTGGCGGTTTAAGCGACAGCATACTCGGGGTACTTGGCCCACCTCTCGCCCAAGAGGAAGGGCCAGAAGCTATCGAGGGTTCTCTTATACTCGACAGGGGATGGGCTGCAGTCAGGGGTGGCCGCCAGAGAGTCCTGCAGCGTGTGGTTGATCTCGCCCCGGCTGCCAGCCTGGGATGCTCCGTTCATGCCACACAGCACACAGGGGCTATGAGGCTTGCCGCCCTTGGGGTGGAGGCGTTGCGGTTGTCGGCATGCTCATGCGACTTGTATGTTGGCGTGTGCGGGGCTTCCATGAGCGGTGTTGTTGTTTACCATCCGAGTGGCGCCTGGCGGCAGGCGGGTTGGCCGGGAGCCAGCTTCATTGCGGGCTGTGACATCATGGGGCCACCGCTATTCCGATTGTTCCGGCCTATCGGGCGTGTGCCTATGGCCCTGGCCAGAACCCTGCAAACAGGCTGCGGGCATGAAGTCATTCACAAGGGAGCCCGGGTTAGCAAGGATTCCCGACGGGAAGCCACACGGCCGCCCCAGAATGTCAACAAAAAGTGGATGAGTGATGGGGGGCTGCATGCGATAAGGGTAGTCGGGGGACAGGCGCGAGAATTGTCTCTACTGGCTCGGCGGGGAAGGGTTTTATCATTCCGCTGGGGCGCTAAAAATCCAGCTGGGATTTCTTACCGGGCCTGTCCCTGGACTTCTTCGAGTAGCAGCTGGCCTCTGTGTGGTTTGTCACTATCCTCCTGACGTTGGTGCAGTAGCCACACTCATGGGCGAGATTTTGGGTGACCGAACCGTGCAACTCTCCTTTCGCCACTTTGTCGCACAATCTAGGGTCTTTGATCCTGGCGAAACAGGGCTTGCCCACCGCCGCCTTGTCATAATGGTTGCAGGGGTCGGCGCCCGCTTTTTGTTGCTGTTGCTTCCCGTGCTGGTGGTCAGCGGAGGTCGCAGCGGCGGAACAGGTGTGGCTGGCCATAGCGATTATTTCTATTCGTACGGCATTCACGGCAGCTGTATCCCTCCAGCTGTTGATGAGGTGTCCATTAGCTATCCTGAGAGTAGCGCCTGATGACTGACCAGGACAGGGTGCAGTTATCCTGGGCCACCATCTCCTGGTGGTGGGAGAGGGCTTCCAGGGTGCTCGCCGGGAAAGCGTGCTGATACTCGAGGCGCTTTAGGCCCAGTGTGTACTCTTTTCGGGTCGCCTCCCCCTTTTTGATAGATTTGCCTTCGCACCCCTTCTTGAACAAATCGTAGGGAAAGAGATACTTAGTGGAAATACCTTTCTTTCTGGTGTTGGCCTTGCTGTCCGCCACCGCAACAATCAGTCGCACCGCCTCCTTGGCCATGGAGCGGGCCCCTCTGCCGTACGCCTAAGACTAGCACCTGACAACTGGCCAGGACAGGGTGCAGTTATCCTGGGCCACCATCTCCTGGTGGTTGCAGAGGGCTTCCAGGGCGCTCGCCGGGAAAATGTGTTGATACTCGAGGCACTTTAGGGCCAGCGTGTACTCTTTCCGGGTCGCCTCCCCCTTTTTGATAGATTTGCCTTCGTCCCCCGTCTCGACCAAATCGTAGGGAAAGAGATACTTAGTGGAAATACCTTGCCGTCCGCTGCCGCAACGATCAGTTGCACCGCTTCCTCGGCTGTGGAGTGGGCCCCCCTTGCCATACGCGTCATCACTGGTCCGGTGTTGTTGGCGTCCTGTAGCGTCGCAGCCGAGGGAGTGGCTGCGGCCCTAGGTGTGTTGGTGCGCTGGCTGTTCTCTTGGTTAAACAGGTGCTATATTATATGTATAAATGTATATATGAATGTGAAAGATGTATGATGATGATGATGCTGATGATGATGTGTATTTGTACATAGCAATTTCATATTGTGCGCTAGGTGGCGGCACGGGTCACCACCGGTCAGACCCCAACTGGGCTGACCTCTACTGCGTGTGGTTGACCCACCCCCCCCACACACACCTATAGAGTCGATGTGGGATCTGGCGAGTCAGGGGGCGGGTCAGACAACTACTGACGCCGCGGAGAGCAGAGGGTTCAATAAACCAGGTGAAGCGTACACTGAATTGAATCTTGGTGTTCTTTCGTGTGAGAAAGGGTGAGTCGGAGGGCCGTGGGCCATTGCTCTTGATGATATGCAGTCTCTGTCGATCAGTAGTGATTCGGGTTCGAGTCCCGCTCTAGGCACAGTATTTCCCATTTTCATCACCCCCACGACACTGGTTGCCGTGATCAGGATCCTGTACAAGCTTTGCGCTGTATGGTTGTTGAACCTACCCTGTGTATGTATGTGTTAGTGCATTGCCTGTATGTATGTAATTGTAAGCATTACAAGACTTACAATTCCAGGGGGACGAGTGTAGTGGTCTGCACTGACCTCTCAGGCAAGTAACCACATAGACAGGTAGGCGTGGGGAGTGTATTGATATCAGGGAGCCTAGGTGGTGTAATGGTTAGCACACTGGCCCGGAATGCAAAGAGATGTGGGTTCGAGTCCCGCTCTAGGCGCAGTATTTCCCATTTTCATCACCCCCACGACACTGGTTGCCGTGATCAGGATCCTGTACAAGCTTTGCGCTGTATGGTTGTTGAACCTACCCTGTGTATGTATGTGTTAGTGCATTGCCTGTATGTATGTAATTGTAAGCATTACAAGACTTACAATTCCAGGGGGACGAGTGTAGTGGTCTGCACTGACCTCTCAGGCAAGTAACCACATAGACAGGTAGGCGTGGGGAGTGTATTGATATCAGGGAGCCTAGGTGGTGTAATGGTTAGCACACTGGCCCGGAATGCAAAGAGATGTGGGTTCGAGTCCCGCTCTAGGCACAATATTTCCCATTTTCATCACCCCCACGACACTGTATAGTGGGGTATTCATCACCCCCACGACACTGTATAGTGGGGTATTCATACTTACCTATCTCATGTATAATATAATTGTATGTGTTTACATGTGAAACACCAACCAGTAGCTGGGCTGATCAAACCCACCACAAGGTGGCACTGCGAAATTTACATTACCATGGGAGAGATAGGGAGTGAGCCGTCTTAGTATTATAGGGTCTTTGGTTACTAGTAGTGGTTGACTGCCCTTTTTGCCACCTTTATTTTATTGATATAATGCAACACTTTCAGGATCCATGTTCTGAGCCTTACACTTGTTACAGTAATATAAAATCCAATTGAACATTGTTTTACTTATATCATTATTACAGTTACGAATAAGTTTCAAATCGTGCTGAAGTTGGACGAAATGTGGATGGAGGAATATGCTAAAAACGAAACAGCTCGAAACATGCTGGCATATAATGTCACTTCAACGGTAAAATATATTTGTTGTGCCTTACATAAACTTTTAAAAAACCATGAACTGACCAGTAAATACTTGAGACAACAATCCCTATCGCATCTTAAGCTTTCATGCTCTGATGATTTTGAGTTTCTACCATATATATTGTTAATGCAGGCTGCTCGTAACCAGACGGGATGGCCGAATGAGTTAGCGCGTCCGTCTCCCGTGTTGGTAGATCTTGGGGTCGTGGGTTCGAACCCTGGTCGAGTCAAACCAATGACTTAAAAATTGGTACTTGTCGCTTCCTAGCCTGGCGCTCGGTATTATTAGGCCAGGGCAAGGACTGGTTGGCTCAGTGTCAGGATAATGTGACTGAGTGGGATATCAGGTCATGATGCTGGCGGCCTGGTCTCCCAGTGGGGCAGCACTATAAAGTTGCCATGAGTGCGCACTGTCACAAGTCGGTACCCGTCCTGATATGACCTTAGATGTTGCTAGGATGTAAAACAACAACAAACAAACAAACAGGCTGCTCGTAATTGACGTTACTTCAGTTTGAAGTAAGTGTAATTTTAAAGGGCTTAATATTAGATATTTGAAGAGTTCAGACCAAAACCACGTAAACGCCAATCCAAAAATGTAGTTTAAATAAAAGATTTGTACCTGAAAATAATTTTAATTCTCACTAATTCCACTTTTCAAATGATCATATGATTATGGAGCAATGAAGAAAAAAGTAGGAATATATACAAAAATAACTTTTTCAAGGTTTGAATTCAATGCTTATAGCGAAATAGCATTTTTGCTTGAGTGCAAGTAAATATGCAACACAAGGAATAATTAGTAGCATGTGGTGAATAAGGGGTCAAATTTCCCTGGATCTCAATTTGTGGATTGGCGTTTACGTGGATTTGCGAATGAACTCTTCATTTCAAGTTAAAACATGCCGAATTAATTTGGGTGTTTACATTGGAATATTGAAGATATACTTGTGTACACCCTTTCAAGTGTAGCAGCATCGTCTATAATAACAAATTGCGGGTGATTCGGCGGGAAACACAGCGCCCCCAATCGGAAAGACACTGAACGGATGTAGGTGTAGGTGTGTAGGATGGGTGTAGGGGTGTGGTGGGGGTGTAGGTATGTGGTTTGGGCTTAGAAATGTGGTGGGGGTGTAGTAGGTATGTGTGGTGGGGTTTGAGGGTGTGTGTGGTTGGGGTGTAGGTGGGTATGGTTGGGGTGTAGGTGTAGGTGGGTGTGTAGGGTGTTTGTGGTGAAGGTGTTTGTGGTGGACGGGTGTGGTGGGGTGTAGGAGTGTGGTGGGGGTGTAGGACTGTGGTGGGGGTGTAGGTGTGTGTATGTGGTTGGGGCTTAGAGATGTGGTGGGGGTGTAGTAGGTGTGTGTGGTGGGGTTTGAGGGTGTGTATGGTTGGGGTGTACGTGGGTATAGTTGGGGTGTACGTGTAGGTGGGGGTGTAGAATGTGTGTGGTGGAGGTGTAGGGTGTTTGTGGTGGAGGTGTAGGGGGGTGGTGAGGATTTTGGTGTGGGGTGTGGGGCGGCGGGGTATAGGACTGGTGGGGGTGTAGGTATGTGGTGGGTGTATGTGGTTGGGGCTTAGAGATGTGGTGGGGGTGTAGGTGTGTGTGGTGGGGTTTGAGGGTGTGTATTGTTGGGGTGTAGGTGGGTATGGTGGGAGTGTAGGTGGGTGTGTAGAGTGTGTGTGGGAGGTTGTCGGGTGGAGGTGTAGGGGGGGTGGTGAGGATTTTGGTGTGGGGTGTGGGGGGGGGGAATGGGGGGTGGGGTGAGTGGGTATGGTGGGGTGTCTGGGGGGTGTAGGTATTAGTGGGGTGTATGTAGGTGGTGGGGGCTTAGGGATGTGGTGGTGGTGAGGATTTTGGTGTGTCAGGGGGGGGGGGGGTATTTGAGGGAGGGTGTAGGGTGTGTGGTGATTGGGTATGGTGGTGTGTTTGGTGGGGTGTGGAGTGTGTAGGAGTGTGGTGGGAGTGTAGGACTGTGGTGGGGGTGTAGGTATGTGATGGGGGTGTAGATGTGTGTCGGGGGGGGGGGGGTTGAGGGTGGGAGTTTGGAGTGATGGTGGTATGGCTGGTGGGGGTGTAGGTTTAGGTGGGATGTGTAGGGTGTGTGTGGTGGAGGTTAGGGGGTTTGTGGTGGAGGGTCTAGGATTTGGGGGGGGGGGGTGTAAGGGGTGTGTGGTGGTGGGTATGATGGGTGTGTGTGGTGGGCTGTAGGGGTGTAGTGGGGTGTAGGTATGTGGTGGGTATATGTGGTGGGGGTGTAGGTATGTGGTGGGGGTGTAGAGGTGTGGTGGGGTGTAGGTATGTGGTGGGTGTATGTGGTGGGGGTTGTAGGGGTGGGTTGGTGGGTGTAGGTATGTGGTGGGTGTATATGGTGGGGGCTTAGCGATGTGGTTGGGGTGTAGGTGTGTGTGGTGGGGTTTGAGGGTGGGTGTTTTGGGGTGATGGTGGGTATGGTGGGTGTGTAGGTGTAGGTGTGTGTGTGTGGTGGAAGTTTAGGGGGTTTGTGGTGGAGGTATAGGGGTGTGGTGAGGATTTTGGTGTGTGGGGAGTGTGTGAGGATTGGGGGGGGGAGGGGGGGGGGGGGTGTAAGGGGTGTGTGATGAGTGGGTATGGTGGGTGTGTGTGGTGGGCTGTAGGGATGTGGTGGGGTCTAGGCAGGGGCATAGCTAGGTGTAGCTAGGCATGCTAGGCATACGCACATACGCCAAAACGTCCACATCGTGTTGTCAAAAAAATATTAAATTAAAAAATAATAAAGAGAGAGAGAGAGAGAGAGAGGGGGGTTTACTTAGATATGATTTCATATTCGGAAGGGTGTGACGCCGCAAGCGGCCCCCTAAACCCCCTGTCAAAATTAGGAGTACACATCGTTAACGGTCTAGCTACGCCCCTGGTAGGTATGTGGTGGGTATATGTGGTGGCAGTGTAGGGGTGTGGTGGGGGTGTAGGTATGTGGTGGGTGTATGTGGTGGGGGCTTAGGAATGTGGTGGTGGTGTTGGTGTGTGTGGTGGGGGTTGACGGTGTAGGTGGTGGGGGTGTAGGTGGCTATGGTGGGTATATATAGCTGTAGGTGTGTAGGGTGGGTTTAGGGGTGGGGTGGGGGTGTAGGGGTGTGGTGGGTGTATGTGGTGGGGGCTTAGGGATGTGGTGGGGGTGTAGGTGGGTATGTAGAGTAGGTGGGTATGGTGGGTATGTAGAGGATTAGGTGTGTAGGGGTGTGGTGGGGGTGTATGTATATGGTGGAACTACATTGGCTCCAATGAGGTAGTTCGAGTTGCTTGGCCCGAGTTACGTCGCAGCGCCACCTATGGATTAACGTGGATTTGTGTAACCCCATTGCTGAGGCAGTGACTTCCTTCACCCTAGGTAAAAGATTCACCCGGTACTTGTAGTACACGGGTGAACGACAACGTAGTCTAAATACGGGCGAAAATAGCTTTAGTATGGAACATGGAGTAGAAACTGTGGTTCCATGATCAAATGGCTACATATATTGGCACAGATTTGGTGAAATGGGAGAGAATGCAAAAAGACAAGATGGCAGCCAGAAAACACCATCGATTTCACTTTTAAATTGCATTAAAGTATATGTTTTATTATATTTTCCAACTCAAAAGTAGCGGGTAAACATGAAGACATATATACAAAGAATAAATGTTGCTTCTTAGATTGGGAAATTAGGCTCTCATAAAGACTCAATTCATTAGCCCGATATTTCGACCGTTTTTATATATGGCTGGTCTTCACCCATGTACTCGAAGTACGGGGTGAATCTTGTATCTACCTTCAGCCATGTTGGAGTACGTTCCTCGCACTCACGTTTTTAAAACCTCCCACCCACCCGAGCTACTGGGCTGGACTCTCCTAATGACACTCATTGAACTATGATATGATGCCCACGTCAATCCTGATGATATTTTACTCTTGAATCTGTTCCAATTAAGTTAATTAAATTTACTAGACTTCCAGTGATGGCTCCTCTGTTTTTCGTCCGAATCACAGAAGAATATCAAACTGCAATAGACGTGTAATGATTGTACTAGTAGCTAAAATTGTCTACTCCGATGGTTTTGAGTTTCTGTCAATTTTCTGCTATAAAGATAGTAAATTGATTGTTATAATCTACGTTACTTTAGTTTGAACTAACTTTTATTTTAAATGGCCACCCCTTGAGATACTCCATAGGCTTCTGCAGTAACATGTTCTATTAAATTGACTCAGTATGCCCTTCTATTTTGGGAAGAAATGTTTAATAAGTGTATCACTATCTAAGTTAGATATGTAGAATCAAATTTAGATAATTGTTTTTGTTTTGAAAATGTCATGCTTCATCGGAATAGCTTTAAGTATATATGTAAGATCAAATCAAAGCAAATACTTTCATTTTGAAAATGTTATCCATGGGAACTACCAGGGCAACAAGACGGAGACCACCGACAGCTCTCAATTCAACTTTTAAAGTCTATTAATCTACAGGATATAATCAATTATTCACACCAAAAGTGGAGGGTTATACAAAAATAAGCATTTGAACTATATTTTTAGCGCTTTAACTTGGAAATTCTGACATTTTTCTCTATAGTACAGGGTTATCTAGAAGCCCTATCAGAGCTGCTGGACTAACTACAACACGGCAGGAGCAACCGACCTCATCACACACCTCCCCTCACATACTAGGTTGCCCAAACTGAAAATCAAGCAATGGTTTGCTTGGAGAGCATTTGTCTGAGTATGGTTCTAGTCTCAGCGGCCTATATCGGGTCCCTTTAATATTTCTTATTGTTTCTGTCATTGCAGCTCAGTGAGAAGCTCTGCCCAAACAACACGTGTACGTCTCGGCTAACTGGCGCTAGGTAAATAATAATAATAATAATAATAATAATAATAATAATAATAATAATGATAATAATAATAATAAAATATTTATTTCCACATGATCAATGTACACACAAGTTGGTATTTATATTAGTAATTTGTTCACATGAAAAAGGACAAAGCAGAAGTATAATACTTATGAGGTGCTTTCCCCATTTAAAAATAACACACATATACCGGTACATTATTTATACCATAGAAATAATAAATATACAAATACAAGTAAAAGTTGCTGAAGTCTCAGTACGTTAAGATGTTTGTAGCCTAGTAGATACAGACATTAATTGTTTGGTGATTTGTTTGTTGGGACTTTACATTGTAGAAAACATCTAAGGTGATATTAGCATTGGTCGGTCAATTGTGACAGTGGCCACACATAGTGACATTTTAGTGCTACCCCACTGAGAGACCACGCTGTATTGGTTGCTCGGCTGGAACTTGGAAGATTCCCCCTGGAGAAGCCATGACTGCACGACATGTTTATACCTACCCACCCACGACCATTGCATCCAACCCTCGACTAGAGGACGGAACTATTGATTGATTGACATAAACAATACTCTTACTGAACATGACTTCGCCAAAATCCAGCAAACGGAAACGGAAATAGCACTGTATGGGTGCTGCCATTTGTAAACTCGTACCGAGAAACCGAGAAATCCAGCAAACGGAAACGGAAATCGCTCATCGAATTTCGGTCCGCAGAAAGCAGGGTGGACGACAGCTATTGGTTAATAATACGCGCAGTGCAAAGCTTCGATTTTATTCAAAATTAAAAGAAATAAATAACAATTTGGCATAAACATGGGTGCACAAATGCAATATTAATACTTTATTCCACGGAAATGACGGCCGTGTTCGATTATCACGACCGCGACTTGGGTCATCCGAGCTGCTAGAATTTCAAATCGAACACCGCGAGTGGAGTAAAAAAATACACGCGCAATCATAAAATACTTTACTGTAATTATATCAGGGGGTCGGCCCTAAGCATTGCTTATTCATATTAGTTAAATAAAACTCCACTCAATTCAACTTGACCTGATATCCTAGTCCTACTCAGTCACATAATCCTCATACTGAGCAAATCAGTCCTTAAGCCCCAGTCACACCTACCCGGACAAGCCCCGGATTTTTAGCCGGACCACCCCCGGACTAGTCATCCGGAATGTCCCGGACAGCCCCGGATAAAATTGCTATTTTGGTCGTTTTTGGCCTCGAGGTCACACCTACCCGGATAAGCCAAGGACTAGCCCTGGATCAGAGGCCGGATCGCCCCGGACTGAGCCGGACCACCCGGTGTGTCCACGGTAGCTAAAGTCTTCCACTTTATGGGGCTGTCACACTACGACGCTTCTCGCCGGCGACCGGTGAACGTGTGTTGATTTTGGGCGATAAAAAGTGAAACATCGGGACGCGCTGATGGCGCGTTATGCGCGCGTCGGTGCATTTCACTACACGTCGGTACACTATCCTTGACGCTGATGGTCGGCGCAAAACGCCGGCGCGCGCTCGTAGTCGCCCAAGGTTTTAAGCATGTCGAAAAAAAAACAACGACCGCCAGCGCGCGCAAATATATGGGTAAGGACGTTAGGCGCGCTGCGTTGGACGCGCCGGAATAACGTTATGGGAACGCTAGGAAGACGGCGCGCGCGCGGGAGGGTCGTTGCTCACACGTTGCGGCAAACTGGGCCGTTTTTGTTTTACACCCTAGCAACATTTAAGGTTAAATGCAGACATCGCGCCAAACTTTTTTTTTTTTTCCCCAGCGCGTCGACACACGTTGGCCGCGCGCGCATAACGCGCCGCGCTGACGCCGATCTTTTCCCCCAAACCGCCGAAAAGTTTGACGTTTCTCGACGCACAAGATTTTATTTTCAACGCTGACCGGTCGCCGGGAGAAACGTTGTAGTGTGACAGCCCCATAAGCTACCAAAGTCGTCCGTAGTAACAGCTTAAGTTCAATGTTAGACGTTCTACCAGTGAGTTCTACCTGAGTCAGGTGACGCGTCTTACGGCCAGTGTCCGACGCTGTCTCACTGGGGCAGGCGGCGAGCGCGGGGTCAGCTGCATGACCTTGGCCTCAGCCAGGTCAGCATCGTCGTCAAGTGTGCCACCGGGTCCCTCAGCCTGTCGCCACAAGACCACATCCTGGTACCCTGTGCCTGCCCCGGCTTCATGGTCATCGAAGGCAGTGCGTTCCAGGCATTTACTATCCAGTTGTCAGTCAGCCAGTCAACGGTTTTACCTATTTGGCCATCGAGTCCAATTCACAAATTATTTCGATACACACCTTTAAATACATGTGTAGATTCCTGAGTGTATTAGATGTTTGTTTGTTTGGTTGGGGTTTACATCCTAGCAACATCTACGGTCATATCAGGATGGGTAACGACTTGTAACAGTGCACATTCATGGCGACTTTATAGTGATGCCCCACTGGGAGATCAGGTCGCCGACAGCATGACCCGATATCCCACTCAGTCACATTATTATTATTATTATTATATATACATGAAATAACATACAAGTAGATTGTGCTTCTTATCACCCGTCCTAATATGCCTTTATGTGTTGCTAGAATGTAAAACCCCCGTAAATAAACGTATTTGTGTCATCATCATCATCATCATCATGCTGTCGGTTGTGATGCGACAAAGACTGCTTTCATTACTTGACTGCCGCTCTCCATTTGGCTCTCTGCTGTGAGAGTTGCGTCCATGAGTCGGTCTTAATGTCTCTCAGCTTCAGGTTTCTCTTGATCGTCATCGTGTATCTTTTCCCTTTCAGTCCCGGGTCGGTGAATCTGCATTACGTTGTAGAGGCGGGATCCAAGTCTGGTATTATGATGGTCCAAGATCGTCTACTTAATCTTAACAACATGGGCCTACTTCACGGCATGGGTGTTGTCGGGGATGCCGTCCCTTTCCCTGATGTACACGATGGTAAGCAAAAGGTTGACCTCAAAACACTCCCCAAACAGCAATCCCTCTAAAGACAGCCCATGCGTAACAGCATATTTTCAGTGTTTGACAGGAAATGTGTACACGGCAATGCATGTGCAGTGATGCCACTGGATTTCAGTTTTTAAAGTATAAATTCTTTTTCTGTTAAGTATCAACATTTTTTTTTTAAAGTATTCAAAAGGTGCAAATGAGGGTCAAGTTACCCTGATTTGTAACCATTTTGTTACCTTGTTAAGCTAACATTTGCTGCTTGTGAGCACGCTTCAGGAATTATGTAGGCCTATGCAGTGTTGTGAGGAGTTGTGGCTGTTGAGGCCTCCGTTGAGAAATTGGAAGAGAATGCACATAAAAGAACACTACAATTCAATAGAACTGCCGAGGTTTTAGGAACAACATTGAAGAGTTAACTCATCTTTGTTGCATTCTCAATCCTACAAGAAACATATATTAAAGCTTCTGAGAGTTGTAGTCTTAAGGGCTACACCATTTATAACAAGCATGCATGGGGTGGAGACCAAGCCACTGGCAGCTCCTCCATCTTGGTCAGACGTGATATAGTATACTTTACGCCAGTGGCGTTAGACACAACACTACAGGCTGTGTTCGTCTGACGGTACATAAGACTGTAACTCTCTGTTCCATTTTTATTCCTCCGAGCTCCGTTCTCACTTTACAAGAACTGGATGCCCTTGTGGAACAGTTACTGTCCCCATATTTACTTATGGGTGACTTTAACGACCACAACCCACTATGGGGGGGGGGGGGGGGGGGGGGGGGGGGGGAGAATAGGAACGCTAAAGGCAAGAGAATTGAGGACCCGACCAAAACGACCCGACCCCAGTAACCCACCTCTTGGCTGGGGTTTGCTAGGAACGATGACGTCACATTTGTGCTGGTACCGTCCTGCAGGATAATACCTACCAGTACTACCAGACCTCCATGTTTTTTTTTGGTAATAACACAGATTAATGAAATCGAAATATAACTAAACTATGCAATCATAAAATACTTTAAATCCTATTTTGCTGTAGCCATATCGGGAATTAAAAAAATATTTTTTAAATGTGGATTAAGCCACCATTTTTTCCACCCCGAGCGTGGAGAAGCGTATTCGATTATTCGACCCGAGTCTGTGGGATGTGCGCATGCGCCAAAAAGTGACTCGGGTGACCCGAGTTGATTAATCGATTACGCCCTGGGAGACATTTCCTAGTGTAGACCTACAGTTCTCTGCCTGGTTTTTAGAGATGTAAATCCCTCTCCACAGGTGCGAACGTGATAAACATTGACCCAATGTTCGGACCTATCGGCGGTGGCACCGACGTCACTTTAACAGGTTTCGGCCTTGACCTTGGCGGCACAATGGTTGTTTTGTTTGGGAACTCCAAGTGCGGCATTACAATTAGGTAAGCAATAGTGTATGCACTAGCCCAGAAATAGTAGAGCTGACCTAATAAACCAATAAACCACTTCTACTGAGTTGCTTGTTGGAGTCACATATCAACACAGAAATGGAACTATCTGTCTTTAATTGTGAGGTCCGCTGCGACCTTTTTCTGGAATAACGGTAAAGTGACCACCAGCACCATGACCATGTCCATATCCAGTGAGTCATGACCCAATATCCTACTCAGTCACATTATCCTGATTAAGCCTACTGGTAGGTAGATCAAATATGCACCGTAATAAGGTTTATTCCATCTGCGTATCACTTGAAAATTCCAACCTAGGTCCCTGCTGTTATAGTATTTTAACCGTCGGGCTATTCCACCTCCGCTTAAGCGGTACACACCTACCGTATACGATCGCGCACTAAAACTGGATGGCCGACGCACCGCGTCACGACTCGGTCCATCCCGTTTGCGACTTAAAACTGACGACAGGGGGTGCTCACATATACCAATCGGGTGTGCGCACATATACCGTCCGTTTCGCGACTGCGTTCCACGAACCTGGTGTATTTAGCGCGAACTACACTCGCATCAGCGCCTCCTAGCAGTTGTTGATCGGCCGTCGGTCAGCAACGCTAGATGGCGCCAAGTTGTTTTTTATCGCTGCGACTGGCATCGGGGCCGCGAACCACGTTGAGCCGTTTAAACTGAGCAGCAACATGGCGCCGCGTTCAACTGCTCAAAAGAGAGCCGTGGCTATTGGGCTTGCTTTGCTTGTCATACGCCGTCGCCGACGACGTCGGAAGATTGCTCGAAATGTGTGGGTTCGGCCACACATCACTCAAAGATCGGAGCTAGGAGCATTCAATGCCCTGATGGCTGGTCTACGCAGGGACGAGCCACAGGCCTTCACCAACTTCAGCCGTATGCCGTCGGATCAGTTCGACGAGTTGTTGCGCCTGATAGAGGATCGTATCACGCGCCAAAACACCCGATATCGAGCGTCGATCTCGGCTGCGGAGAGGTTGGCCGTCACGCTGCGATTCATGGCAACTGGTAAGGACTTAACTTTATTTTCAACATATTTGTCTCCTTGTCGGATTCACAATATCGTTGCTCTGTGCTCACATTTAAATATATTCAAATTGAAATAAACCGAAATATGTAACCAAATAATTTAGTTTAGCAACTAGAAATTTAAATAAACCGATATATCTAACCAAAATTTAATTGTGTTTGTAGGTGAATCCTTCCGGAGTCTCAGCTACCTGTTTCGTGTGGGGGCAACCACCATCGGCCAAATTGTCCCCGAGACCTGTGACGCCATCTACCAGTCGCTGAAGAACGATTATTTCAAGGTAAGATTGTTTTATATGTTTTTTTTTATTGAATTTCACACAACTTTAATAGAATACCGTAACAAGTATAGAATACAGTAACAACAACTCTGCCACAGCAGAATCAGAATCAATCTTTAGCACTGTGCATACACACAGTGTGAGTAAAATATAATGGAACCGACTAAAACTAACGTTCTTAGTATGAGTACACACAGTGTGATAAAAAAAATGGATCCGACTAAAACTTAAGCTAGATGTTTGTCTTAAAGTTGAATAATGGAACCGACCAAAACAACTTAACCAACTAATTTAATTGTCATACTCAGAATAATGATCAGATTGCAACATTTTTACAAAAGAAAAGGACCCAGTAACGGGCCTATGAGCTACATCGTTGTCTTACTTGAATAGTGGAACCGACTAAAAAACGTTAACCGACTAATTTAACCGACTAATTTAATTTTCATACTCAGAATATTGATCCGATTCCAACATGTTTACGAACGAAAAGCCACCACCGGGCCTATGCGCACTGGGCCTATGCGCGTCGGTCCCCGATGGTCCGGGTCTGTTTCCACTGTCCGCTGGCGGGGTTCTGTTGCGTGCCGCGTTTCGCGCCGCGATGATCTTCATGTTCCCACGGAAGCAAGCCTGATCAATGTCGTTTTGCACTACCATCAACACTTCTGGATCTGTGATCGTTCGTAGCCTATTGGTTACATGTTTGCCGAAAGTCGTGAGCGCGTCGTCTGGAGGGGCATGTGTGTCTTCCAGGTTCTTAATAACCAGTTGCATAAGATCGTCATCTCCTCCGTCGCCCTCCCATCTCTTGTGCTTTTTTTGGTTCACCCAATCTTGGGTGGACATTGGGGTGCTGGTGTTGGTGCGGAAGGATCCTACCTCTGGGGGATCGTCGCCGACGTTACTCAGATTTTGAGATGACACACTCGGGGTATCGGCGTCAGTCCCTGTCTCCTCGTCGGCGTTGACAGCCGTCTCATCACGGTTTACCTGCAAGCGTGAATAGAGAAACAATTTAGTTTGTCGCCAAAAAACTTGTAACTTTATTTCTTATGGTATTGTTGGATTTAAGTGTCGTTGTATTTTTGTTTTTGCAGACCCCGTCGAGCCCGGAGGAGTGGAGGAAAGTCGCTGACCAGTTTCAGGCTAGATGGAACTTCCCCAACTGTATCGGCGCCCTGGACGGGAAGCACATACACATCAAACCCCCACCACACTCCGGGTCAACATTCTACAACTACAAACACACGTTCAGCATCGTGCTGATGGCCCTAGTTGACGCCGACTATCGGTTCATCTTTGTTGATGTGGGATGCAACGGCCGGGTTAGTGATGGGGGCGTGTTTTCCGGATGCACCCTTCAAGAGGCTCTGGAGAACCACGCCGAGTCGTTCCCATCCCCCCAACCACTACCCGGGGATGATCGGCCTTTGGGGCATTACATTGTGGCGGACGATGCCTTTCCCCTCAAAGAGTATTTGATGAAGCCGTTCAGCCACAGAGACATGCGGATGGATCACCGGATCTATAATTATCGGCTGTCGCGCGCCCGACGTGTCGTTGAAAACGCGTTCGGAATCCTGTCCAACAGGTTCAGAGTGTTTTTGACGAACATAGCATTAGCTGTTACTGTTACCCCGCTAACTTTGATTTGAAAACCAATAACTTAATGTAATTTTCATGTGAGAGTGACAACCTAAGCAGAAGCCATTTTCAACCACCGGCGCATTTCACAACAATGACGACAAACAAAAATTACAATATTATTGGGAAAAACGGGCGTACCTGACTGTCCAATTTCTGCGGAGATCGCCGCCAACGGACCGACTTTCTTGACCCGGTTGGAATAGTCTTGGCAGGACACATCAAACAGACACGGCATGGTTTGCCACATCTCTACCATTGCTACCTCCGCCTCGTTCGTCCAGTCCGCCATTTTGCATCGTTTTTGTATGGACACGGTCACATGACCCTTCGCGGCCCGGCGATTGGCTGATGTGTTAAAACCCCGACGCGATCGATCACCGACTAGCACACACCTACCGTATACGATACGACTGACCGCACACATATACCGATTCTCGAACGGGCCGATTCGTTTTTCGAATCGGTTGCGATTCGAGTTGTAAGCCCTAAAACTTAGTTTTATACGCGAATCGCAAGCTTCTAGTGTGCGCGGGGGTCGCACACCTAACGACTAAAACTCAGTTTTATGCGCGAAACGGGCAGTTTTAGATCGTATACGGGAGGTGTGTAC
>CM059198.1:72363416-72648416 GCA_030323885.1 Branchipolynoe longqiensis
AATAGGTTATACAACAGTTTACAGGTCTAGCTATGAAATAGCAGTGTCAACCATGAAAGTCAGTTTTAGTAATATCCCTATCCCGATTTAGCCAGCAACTCTCAAAGGTGCACTCTTCATACTACAAGTACCATGGGGTCTGCATGGCACAGAGTACGAAGGGTATTCCCGAGCTATTACATCGACAAAATATCCTACGATTCATAGGATCCTCACCAAGGCTGACCTTGTCGTAGCCTGATCGATCTGGGTTTCCAAATATCCCCCGTCATCCACATCACTCTTGAAAAATAACTTCAACGGACACCAATACCCGACTATAGTATGATTGCTAGTAACTAATGGAAGAAAATAAAGTGGCCATTTCCAGGGTTGAAACCAGTTATTTCTCATCTTCCCCAGGGGAAGGAAATAACAATAGCCAGTTCCCACGATGAAGCTAGTTATTTCTCGGCTTCCCCCGTGTAGTTCCCGGACTAGCAACCCATCAATAGGCCCTATAGCAGAATAAAACAAAGGCTGTCCGGAACCCACTACGGATGACAAAACCCAGACGAACACAGGCCCACGAAAAAGTCAGCCCCGTAGCCAACACAAGACTACCTTTTTATTCTATG
The DNA here is from genome assembly GCA_030323885.1 of Branchipolynoe longqiensis. NCBI lineage: Eukaryota > Metazoa > Annelida > Polychaeta > Phyllodocida > Polynoidae > Branchipolynoe > Branchipolynoe longqiensis. The sequence goes on from CM059198.1 coordinate 72,364,034, forward strand.
TATTACTACTAAACCACTGAATTATCCATACCCAGTAATGGATTATCAAAGATTTTAAATACAGATTTATTGCACAGATCAAGCCCCCGGGATCTCAATGGGGGTGTGTGCCGTCATATCAATGAACCACTGTTACATAAAATGTACCATGGCAAAGCACAAAAGCCTGCATATACGCGTACATCACATAAAATGAAAGCTGAATCTGTTAAACGTAATATAGCTATCTAATACGTGGTAAGAGTTACTATCCTTTAGTTTACATATAAATTTTAATTCTCAGACTACAGAGATAGAAATTTAATAATATACAATATACTTAATAAAACGGCACCGTGTAACCTTACTGATGGTCTGTATAATAATTTAACATGTGCTAACTAGTAATAGGACTGATGTCCTTTAAGTAAATATTTCGTCCTAGTGACAAGAATAACAATCCAAAATGCGATGATTTCTCAGGATGGCCGATAATAATGAGGGGCACACCCCTAGTAGCGGCAATGACTATCGCCGACGCACCACACTACCAGAAAAAAATTGAAATAGCTAATGCGGGTATCCAAAATTGGGTCCTAGTGTGGCCAGGGGTACCGGGCACACACTCTGAGGGGACACCCGCCCACTCACTCGGTTGTAAACTGATAGCGAATATACGATTGTTACACTAATCTGACCCAATATGGGGTCAATCACGTGCCGTGAACGTTCCGGCTGTGGGAGTAGATATTTAAATATACAAATACTTCAGCACAGTTAAGTTGTTAGCAATACAGACTTTAGGAAATGCGAACACACGAGGCCTCGTAGAGGTCTCGCATGGATGTAATATAGCGACACTGCTAAAGTATCACATCAATGTTACTTTCTAGCGAAATTTGTTCTATAATAATCTGCAAAATTTGTTCTATAATAGAATTTGGAATAATCCCTACCCTTGCACACGACCAAACAGGACACCTTAATACTCTACTTGTAGCCATAATTTATATGCATCCTTGTTAACATCTAAGCTTGTGTAGGTACCTGTTCCTTCATTTACTAAACATTTTGAAATACCTCTAGCCACATGGGTAGTTATACAGTAGCTCCTCTAGATGGTTCAATTTTGATGTTTAACCTTATAGATATTTATCTTCATTATTACCATAACAAAAATTCATATAGTAACACTGGTAGTTACTTACACAAATTTAAATGGTTCACTTTTTATGTTCAACTTTATAGAATGTTTATAGTACTTGGATAATACAATTTAAACATATTTACACCTATACACACTTTGGTCTAGTGGTCGAGTATGAAGGGGATTTAATGTTTACATGGGAAAACCGTTACAAATACTTTACCTATTATAGAATTTGGAATAATCCCTACCCTTCCACATGACCAAACAATTCATATTAACATTTCACTCTTATCCCTAATGTACATGTATGATTAACTAGTGGTTATCCCCAGAGTTCATGGCTAGTTACTTCTACAATTTTAAATGGTTTAAATTTCTGTTTAATTTGATTGAATGTGTATGTCTATTTCCCAATAAATTAGTTTTAGGTCTATATTCTAGAAAATTTTGAAAACCAAGCTGGTGCCCTCAGAGAGAAGAACCAGATTCAGTAAATGATTGTTAAGCTTCATAGTTTAGAGACATACATATTCAATGCTCATTTTGAATCAGTTTAACCGTGAAGAATATATTCACCAGTTCAACCATGAAGAAAATTCCCTCCGGGTGTATATAAAATAAATTTGCTGTCTAATCCCCTGGCATTAGTTGGACCCACCGTTAACCAACCTATGGCAATAGTTGGACCCACCGTTAACCAACTTATTTCCCCAACAACATGGGGAGCCACAAATAACACATAATACAAACATAACACCTATATCCACCATTTAATAATTTAGTCAAGTGGTTGGTTATGAAGAGGTGTCTACAATTACCTTAATAAAACAGTTAGAAATGTTCTAGTTTACACAGATAACATTTTGAACATTCCTGTGTCCTTCCAGATGACCAAATATAAACATTTGCTATATTTTAGTGCCAGTTTTTTATATTTACTATAATAGGTTTACCAACCACAGGCTGTTTCCCTCCGGAACAAAGCAGCCTGGGGAAAATTGCTATTATTATGATAATTACAACAAATTGTAGACTGTTCACATATATGTTTACTCTCATAGAAACCTGGTTAGTTTTAACTCTATTTAAATTTAAGTTTATGGTTAATATGTTACTATTTGATTTGGGGCCCCATCCCCTTGTGTACCAGTTTAACCGTGAAGGCTTACAAGGATTCTGTGGTGTATTTTACTTTTCTCTACCAACATGTATGATGTAATTATATGTTTGCAAGGGTTTTTGACCTATAATTCTAAATCTGTTTTTACCACAATGCCTAGATTAGTGCTTAGGCTCACAAGGGTGTTGTGGTATATTTTCAATTGGTTTTACCAACATGTAAGGTTTTAATTAAATTTTTACTTCATGAAATCACCCAGAAATCAATAGGTTACAATACTCAATATAAAAGGTGCTCAAAAGAAACGCTGGCGGCCTAACTGATTCCCTGCTCTACAACCAATATACCAATAATATATGACATGCAATATTACAATGTTACCACAAAGTGAACATAGTAGGCATATAATATATATATACAAAATATATACAAATCAAGGTGTATTTTAAATGTGGTGGTGTGTGTTTTACAAGATAAAAATATAAGTGTATGATTTAAATAGTCCCTGCATATTGTATAGCCCCGTGAACCCATCCCCGTAAATAGAATATTCCCAAAACAATACCTAATGTGATGCCCTCGTCCGGATTCTGTGGGTGGCTGCTGCTCGTCCTGCGAATTCAACTGTCACTGCTGGCTGGACTTGTTAATTTGCGGGTGGCCGTTGGTCGCCCCGCGAATCCAGCTCGTATCCAGCTCGTAGTGTAGGCTGGATTGGCTAACCGCGGGTGGTTGCTGCTCGCCCCACAAATCCAGCTCGTAATTTAGGCTGGATCAGTTAACCGCAGGTGGTTGCTGCTCACCCCGCAAATCCAGCTCGTAGTGTAGGCTGGATCGGTTAACCGCGGGTGGTTGCTGCTCGCCCGCAAATCCAGTTCATAGTGTATGCTGGATCGGTTAACCGCGGGTGGTTGCTGCTAGCCCCACAAATCCAGCTCGTAATTTAGGCTGGATCGGTTAACCGCGGGTGGTTGCTGCTCACCCCGCAAATCCAGCTCTCACTGCCGGCTGGACTTGTCAACCGTGTGTGGCCGCCGTGAATCCCTATCTCCTCGTCCTGTCATCGAGCGGTTGATATGGTGTGTGCGTCTAAATGTTGTGTGTATGAAATATAAATAGGTTTACATTAATTAGAGTTTATATTATTATATTTATTCAGAAATACAAAGCATGTAGTTCACTGGCCTAATACAAGCACATACATGAATTGAGCAGAGAATCAGGTTACCTAGAGCATTTTAGAGGATATTTTAGATATATAATAGTTTACTTTACCCCATTACATTATTATAGAAATTCAACCACGCACCCCAGATAAGCGAAAATTCGGCGGATGGACTATCGCCCTATGTAATCAGTGGTGGTTGGATATATAATAATTTACTTTACACTCATTACTATACAGTGACAGATGCATACTTGATATGAGTTGAACAGAGAATCATGACAGAAAGAACACAAGACTTTAGAATATAAATGCACCCATTTTACATATAGTCATTACAGTGACATACACACAGTTACATACATATATATATCATGCTGTGTATATGAAACCAATGGTGATCATGACAGCTATTGGTGGTACAGCTATGCCTATGGTAGGCAGTTAATGCACAATTGTCTTTGTATTATAACTTTGGTGGGGCATATTTCTGGGTTTCTTGTATAATGTTACTTTTAATTGACATGTTTAGCACAGTAGAATGCATATAATATATGATTTTAATAAAGAAATAGTGAAATACACCTGAAATGTATATGCTTAAATAAATACAAGTTAACAGTAATCGTGGAACTAAAAGTAACATTAACCTATAATATTTAAATTTTGTGAATAAACACAAAACAAATAACAGTAGCAAACAGCAGTATTTAATAGTACATTAAAATTACTTTATATGAGTTGAGCATAGATTCAGGTTATTTAGAGCAATTACCATTTCTTTGATATATAATAGTCATACAATCACACAACTCATTTGAACAGAGAATAAGTTACTTAGAACACTTTTAGCTAAAATTTTAGATATATAATATGAACAGTGCAATACAGATAATATATAAGTTCAATAAATAAATGGTAAGATAACATTCTAAATGTATCTATATTGAAATAAATATGCAAAAGTCAACAGTAATTTTGGAATTAAAACAGTAATTTCGGAATTAAAAGTAACATTAATAGCTTAATAAGTTTTAACATAACACGACGAAAAACGGCCGAATAAAATCGATATCGTCGTCACATTACTTTATATAAACTACAACTCTTAGAAATCTATAAATATGAATAAAATAAAATAAAATGAATCCTAATTTTGGTTTAAAAGTAACATTAATGGCAAAATAATGCCAAAAATACGAAATAAAGAAACACGACAAAAACGGCCGAATAAGCTCGATATCGTCGTCATATTCCTTTAATATAAACCAAAACGATTCGTAATGCATAAATATGAATGAATATAACACAAATAAATCAAATGTGGGTTAAAAGTAATTTTAAGTATTACATAAATGCTGTCTGGATTACAAACCTATCAAGTATTCCAATCTTCGAACCAATACACTGCTGCCAGACGAACTGCAAATTGTGTACCAGTCGCCCAGCAACCGCGCTCCAGTTGTTGATGGAAACAGCCACTGACAGGCCTCTCTCAGTACCCGCAAATTTTGCGGTCGAAAGCAAACGGCCGGAGCCTTGACAAGTCTGCCAGTGAATTGCGTGTGGATTTTATATTATTACAACCCCATCTCAAATGGATAAGTAGAACGATAAACTACAGAAATAGACCCTAATTTTGAATTAACAGTATCAGTGGTGCCAACATTAAGACATCTAATAGACAAATTGACGAAAACGGCCGAGAGAAATTAATCTCGTCCTTGTTTTTCATGTCAAATTATCAGTGACAATGCTGCAACTTTCATGTCCACACAAGCCACCCGAAATATATAGATATGGACCAAACATGTTAAAATAACCCCCAATTTTGAACTAAAAGAAACATTAATATGACAAAATAAAGCCTAAATTTGGATTTAAAAGTAAGATATTCTAATAGAAAAACAATGAAAACAACCGCGAGAGGCCAATATCGCCGTACCCTGCGTTCGTCATGATATTTGGTTTACTATAAACAGAAAGTCCTCCCGAAATGCACTAATTAGGCCAAAAATGTCAAAACAAACCCCAATTTTGAACTAAAAGTCATTGTAGTGCCAAAATTAAGACATCTAATAGACAAATCGACGAAAACGGCCGAGAGAAATTAATCTCGTCGTATCTCGCTTTCGTCCTTGTTTTTCATCTGTCAAATTTGTCAGTGATAATGATGCGACTTTCATGCCAACGCAAGACACCCCAGATGCACTAATTTAATAAATATGACAAAAATAAACCCTAATTTTGAATTAAAAGGCCAAAAATCAGACATTCAAATAGAGAAAAGAAGGAAATGATCATGAAAGGCCAGTTGTCTGGCCTTCAAGTCCTACCCTGCGTTCCTCCATCGGCGATCACTCACTCCTGTCTTGCATAATCCAGAGAACATATGAAGGTTACAGATGCAAAAATAAAAGAATTTGTACTACAATTTAGAAATCTCAATAAAATACGATTAAAAGCCAGAACAAGTGGTGAGCAAAATAAGTGAAATACACAGTAATATCAGTTGATATTAGTGTTTCTTTAACTTATTTCATTTTCCTAATATATTTATATATATATACGCTTGTAAATTTAGACAATTTTGGAAATTAGTTTATGTTTACAAAATAAATTAATAGATGCCTAAAAGTGTAAAAAGACCACTTTTAGAGATTACATTAATGTATACTAAATAAATTAATAGAAGCCTAAAAGTGTAAAAAGACCACAAGTAAAATTGAAAAGGTAGAGTAATAATTAAAAAACAAAAAAACAAACAAAAAAAAACAGAGCAGCACATAGCAAACCTGACCAAACAGTCTGAGATCTACTGAACTACTGCCGTGAAGCTCCAATCACGCATCATGACGTCGCCTCCACTCCGCGACGCGTTTCATCGCTAGGAGACACCGTAACAAATGGAAAAGGGCGGCTAGTTCAAAGCTATATAACGTCCGTCATTGCCCTATGCCGGGGTAGCTAATCCTCGCCTATTCGACTCTATCCGTTCAGAGCGACACAAGGTTAACGTCGTTATTATGGGCCTCAGGCTTGTAGCCCTCCCATTAAAAATTAATACGACTAGCCGCGAAAGAAAACCAGGAATACCAATTTAGTTGAACACTATTATTTCTCCATTATTAATGCAACCCCGGGTATTCCCTAAACCGTCATGGTATGGCGTGAAACCTCAAAACAGGCGCCGGTCTGACACTGTCAACACTACCCGAATAAGCTATACAAAAAAATAAAAACAATTTCTAAGCATACAGAAGTGAACTAAAAGGTATTACACTCCTTACTATCCTGGTCACGGCACCAGTTTAACCGTCGGGCTATTCCACCCCCGCTTAAGGCGACCCTACGTGTTAATATAAATAATTGTTTCCATGTGAATGACTTGTGCCTCCTGCAGCCGGTTGTCTGTCACCCTGCCAGCCTGACCCTTGACTAGCATTGCCCGAGGTGGAGAGTTCAACTCCTGACAGACCATTGGCAGAAGGCCCTTAATTAAATAAGATTATAGAGCAATCCAAATAGCAATCTGAAGTTGACCATAGCGGTTAATAATATAAGTCTGGAGGACAGTAAGGAATGCAAGGAACGTTCATGTCACTTCTTAGGAGCTCACCATTTTATTCTTACCTCTTACTAACAGAATGAATTTAGCAATATAACTTATGTTATGATTTAAATATAGTTTAACAGTGGAATGTATGTTATAAGCCAAATCCCCTCCCATATAATTAAGTTAAATAAGTTTGGAATTTCGACAATAAAAGCCTAAATATCGGCTAAAACATCGGAGCGTGCAAAAACACGTCCGATGGGTCTGGGTCCGAACGCCCGACCTTCTATCGTTGCTAGGATAGTCACAATCGACGTATCCAAGCAACGCTTTACAGCAGGGAACCCAGCCTTGCAAATGTGGCAGTTGCGAGCCCACGCAAATAAGAGCAAAATACGTGCCCCCGTGAAATGTGAGCCCGCAAATAATCGGTCGAGTAGTCTCGCCCACTTCAGTATTATTATTATTATTATTATTATTATTATTATGGCATCCCGAATGGGGGTTAAGTTTTAGGGTCGTTCTGATCACTATAGGCCTACTCCTCTCAACTCTGTTAATCGGCGCTGCCAACGCACATCATTGTAGGCCTACTCCACTGATGCTTTGGCATGTAGGCCTATGGGTTGTTAATAGAATGTTGTTTTGTGCCTACATTAAAGATTCCATATTAATTTTGAATTTCCAACACAATTTGAATTTCATGTTAAATTAATTTTTATGGTTTTTACTAACCTTGGTCACTTCGACCAGACTGTCATTGTGGCAACCTTAAAGCTGCATAGTCTGATGAAATATACAATTTTCAAAACCAAACCAATTATCTAGATTTGATTTTACATATCTAACTTAGATACTGATGCACTTATTAAGCATTTGTTTCTGCGTAGAAGGCAATACTGAGTCAATTTAACAGAACCTGTTACTGCAGAAATCTATGCTGTCAGTTTTGGCAAGCTTGCCAAAACTAATTTTCCATGTTTGCACTCAAAATATCTCAAAAGTTTACCATTTATAATAAAAGTCACTTTGAACTAATGTAAAGTAGATACTAGTGATCGGTCTAATATATTTATCTCAGAAAAAATACAGAAATTCAAAACCATCAGAGTATGCAACTTTAACACAATATTTGTCATGGCTTAGCTTTAACCCATGCGCAACACAGGTTAGAGCTAATTATTATAAGTTAAAAAGGAGTTGTAGTGGGCCTACTGCTCAGTCTGTGATGCGGAGTGGAAGGCTCCGGTATGTGGTGTGATTTGATTGGTCGAGGTGTGTGAGTTTTTCATTGGTGGTGAGTTTTTGAGGGGAGGGGTGTGTCATGCCCCACCCCCCACAGGTGTGAGGGGAGGGGGGGGGGGGGGGGAGGCAGCCTCCCCGTCCCACCTTTCCCAGTGATGAACCCGAATGAGCGAAACCGCTCCTTCCAGACGTTGCATGCTTTCAATTCACTTTTTTTTTCTTTTTTTTTTTAACAAACTTTTAGTTTCAAGAAGCATTAATTTGTTACAGTTTGTCTTTTAATATAGATATTTGATTTGAAAGCATGCACAATAATCATCAATCTGATATATTTTATCTATAAAAAGAAAAGTGGGGGGACTGAAACTTAGAGAGAGAAAAAAACCATCGGACTATGTAACTTTAAATGAACTGAACATAGGTAGGTTTCTGAAGGCAACTAGTTCCATTTATTCTAATTTGCACTTGTGGACTGCTCAGTTTCTTATTTTAGTGCAGTTTTGTGTGTGTGTGCTTTACTTGGGGGGGCGGGACATAGCTCAGGCAGTAAAGTGTCCAACGGTTCCGTTCCAACGAGTGGTCCACAACTGGTTCATCAAAGGCTGCGGTATGTGCTGTCCTGTCTGTGGGAAAGTGCATATAAAAGACCCCTTGCTGCTTATCGGAAAGAGTAGCCTATGTGACGGTAGCAGGTTTCCTCCAAAGAAATATGGTAGAATGTCGATATGTTTAATGTCTAATAAATAGCCAATGATCAAAATCAATGTGCTCTAGAGGCGCCATTAAATATTAAAACAATTAAAATCACCCCAAAAACAAGTGTTTTTCTGTTTTTTTGGCGGTTTATTTTAAAGCTTACTATGATTTCATCGCCAACAGGTCCGCGGCCTACCTGACATGTAGGAGCTCAATGCTGGCGGACCCCACCCTTCTAGGGAAACGCCAGATGGTGAGCATCAAAAGTACCCCAAATGCAATGACGCCATACCCCTCCAGCGGGAACTTTACCTACCGTCCGAAACCCCACGTGACCGAAATCATCCCAAAGGACATCATCGTCAGGTAAGCTTAGGGCATGTCTCAGGGATGAAAGATCTCCGCGATTTCGCGGATTTCCGGGATTTTTCCTGTAGCTATAAGTGTATACTAATACGTTGCGCCCTTCGTGATATGACCTTAGATGTTGCCAGGACGTAAAACTCCAACAACCAACCAACCAATACGTTATTTCACGCTGCAACACCATCAGCGTATTCTAATATGTGGTGGAAAAGCCGCAGCAGGGCCAGCGTATACCGATATGTGGTGCACATGCCACAGCACTAGCAGCGTATACTACTAATATGTGCTTCTAATGCCGCAGCACTATCAGCGTATACCGATATGTGGTGCAAACGCCGCAGCACTAGCAGCCTATACTACTAATACATGCTTCAAATGGTGCAGCACTATCAGCGTATACCAATATGTATGAAATCCGACTTCCGGGAATTGTCAGCGATTCCCTGACAATGCTAAGCCTATGGGAGAATATCAGCATTTCCGCTTTTTTTCCCGGAGACCACTTTCATCCCTGATGTCTCTTTTAGTCATATGCACTGTCGTGATATCACCTTTAGATTATACTAGAATGTAAAACCCCATGACAAAAATTAAACAAAATCTTCAGTCATATTTGTAGATCAGTTTTTGTTGTTAGGCCTATTGTTTTTTTCGGTAAATATTTATACATATGCACCGCCGTGATAGCACCTTAGATGATACTAGAACGTAAAACTCCTAAGTAAAAACTAAAACAAAATCATAAGTCCTATTTGTCAATCAGTTTTTGTTGTTGGTTTGCTCGGTAAATATTTATTCATCTGAATGTATAATGTGTCAACAGAAGGGTCCTGGTGTTCCAATCGTTTTAATAGTGACAATTATTTATATAAATGTTTTTTTGTTTGTTCTTGCTTTTGGTGCCAATATGGGCGCATTATAAAGAAAATTAAGTGCAGAACGTATATAGTCATAATTGGTCCCAATTGGCTGATTGACACAATGAGTTTATACTAGTTAACTGGTAGTATAATAAAATGGTAGATTCAGGTCACGCAGCAATGTGAATTGCAGTTAGATGAAACCCTAAATTAAACAAATACACACACATTTTAAAATACATTAATCATTTACTTGCATAGTAAACATTGTTGGTGGTTTTTTTGTTCATGTGCTATACAGCCAGATAATATGTCAAATGTGTGTGAAATTTCAATTATATTTTTAATTACTTATATCTTCTACTGATATCTGCAAATGGGTGTTTGTTTACATTGAATCAGTTTGATTATATATTGCTTTTACAGAGGCGGTATCTTAATGACAGTGAAAGGATCAAACTTCGATTCTGTCTCTTCACACAAGCTGGTGATCATTGATTCCGTGTTAAGCACCATATATACCGAGGTCAGTATATAATTATAATAATAATAATAATAATAATAATAATAATAACAATTATTATGATGATGATAATAATAATAATAACAAGAATTATGATGATGATGATGATGATGATGATAAGAAGAAGAAGAAGAAGAATAACAACAATAATCATAATAATAACAACACCAACAATAATAATAAGAAGAAGAAGAATAACGACAATAATAATAACCAAACAACTAACCAATTGTTGAACTAATATATGGTTAGCGAGGGTAGGATGATGTAGGAAAATACTTAGAAAGAATGCATGCAGTAGATAGCTACACAACAACTGAAAGTGACAAAACAAGGGAAATCACAAGACATCGTCATAAAAAACAACAATCCAGTAAACTATGTCTAAAGTATTGTGCAATAAAACCATGATGCGACATATTTAGAACTTGGTTAAAATAGTTGAAGGATAGAGAAATGTCATTTACCATAAAAAGCAATCTTGAACAGGTAAGCTTTTCGTGCATCTTCTGGCAAGCTATTCCATGAAGTGGGATCTGCCCCGCAGAAAGGCACAATCTCGATATGGTTGGCGTCTAGACACAGCAATACGTAAATAATATGATTGAATGATCTGAGAGTTTGGGATGGCTGTTTGTGATGCCAAAGATGGCACAGATATTCGGGTGCTTTACCATTGATATCCTTATAAGTGGTTAGTAACAACAAACAAACAAACAAACAACATTTAGTGGCATCCAACATCATTTCTGAAAATCTCGTCTAACGTGATAATTTTGTTTTAATTCACTGAAGGCAATTGGTGTTATATTCATTTACGCCATACAATAGGGAGTTGCGATAGTCAATGTGTGATGTCATGCAGGAATGAATTACCGGTACTGAAATAAGTGTGTTCGGATGTGTTTAAAAAAAAAAACTTAATTGCCTTAGGCTGTCAAATTCCAACAGCGATGCAATTCACTGAAAGATTCAGTTATATATCCATGTACAAGAAGTGTAGCACACCGGCGCCACATGGCGGGTTAATTTCACACTACGGTTTCGGGTGAAAACACACTCATGAAAACACTCCATGTCAGGCAATGTATTAGTACAATGTATTATGAACAGCAATATATTTTACACATCACCATTGTGCAATCACAGGAAAAATATCAGGGTCCGTATGGGACCTGGAAAGTCTTGAAATGGCTTGAACCTCATTTGCTCCATTTCAATAATAATAATTTTTTTTAATGTTTTAAACATTTATATAGTGCCCGATCCAGCAAGCCGTTCTCAGGCGCTTTACACAACAAACAAAAGTATACAGGAAAATAAATTTACCTAGATAAAAGCAGATTTAAACAAATGTGTCTTAAGACCTTTTTTAAAAGCACCAACAGATTCACAATCAGTGATACATCCTGGAAGAGCATTCCACAGTCTCGGGGCAGCAATACTAAAAGCACGATCCCCAAAGCATTGAAAAGCCTTGAATTTACCCTATTTTGAGTAATTAGTGTTGAAAATCTTTGATTTCCATTAAACTGTCCCCACTGATCTAAATTAGTCCGAAATCGCCATCCACCATTGTTTTCTTCTTCTTGAAATCCATACGAAAATACTCCTATCAAAAACAGACCTGAAAAGGCTCGAAATAGCCTTGAATTCCATATCTTCACAAATGTGCGGACCCTGAAATGTGCTATATACTCATACTTTCAATGCATTAGGTTGTACTTTTTATTTTATGTGGATGTAATATTCAGGAATATAAGAGTTATTGAATTGAATGATGTTACAGATGTGCGATCTGGTGAACATGTCGATGTTAACCTGCCCAAGTCCAACCTTCTCTAACAACACAAAGAACAACTTCACGGTGCGTATTCATATATTACTCATTATTGCATAAGGTTTACATTTTTTTATACTAACACAAATGTATAATTCACGAGCCAGCGGCTGCGTATTTGTATAGTAATGTTTACAACTACAGTACAACCTCTCTAAATCGACCGACCATGGGACCGACTTTAAATGGTCCATTTAGGGAGTTGGTCAGTTTAGCGAGTTTTTCATTTCGTTACAATGGTATCATATGGGTGATCGTTTGGGACCCAAATAAAGTGACCGATATAGGGGAGTGGTCGATCTGTGGAGGTGGTTGTTTGGAGAGGTTTTTCTGTAGGCCTATATTTGTTTCATAAGTCTTATTAATGCTTAGGTGACATATCATGCTGCCGCCATACGGTTCTGCGGTCTGCGGATGGGACTTTTTACAAATCATATGGTAATGCGGTCTGCGATAGAAATGTTCACGAATCTTACAGGGTTTGTACGGCAATCTGTACGAACCAGACAGGATGCCCGAATGAGTTAGAGCGTCCGTCTCCCATGCTGGTAGATCGTGGGTTCGAATCCCGGTCGAGTCAAACCAATGACTTAAAAATTGATACTTGTCGCTTCCTAGCCAGACACTCGGCATTATTAGGATAGGGCAAGGTGCAGTGGAATGAGGAAGACCAGTTGTCTGTGACTGAAATTTCCCCTGCTTAAACAACTAATGTACCAAAAAAAATTAAAAATCTGCCTCCATACGTTTTTTTTCTGCCGCCGCAACAAGATTTCTTGCGGCTGCTGCACAATTGAAGTCACCATACGGTCACCTTGCGATGCTATGTGGTGGGGTTGTGGCCTATGGCCTGCGATTTCTGAAAAAGTTTAATGTCAAGTTAAACAAATCGCAACCCCTTGCGGTGAGCAAAAAAAACTCAAAACAATCACACTATGCAACTTTAATAGCGAAAAACCATACGGGGTGGCCATTGTGTAGGGCGCCCGCTTTCCATGTGGAAGTTGCTAGATCAATCCTTGGCCAGTGCAAACCAAGCGAAGACTTGTAAAATTTACACTTGTCGTTATCTAGCCTGTCGCTCGGCATCACTAGAATAGGGAAACTGGTGAGCTCATAGTCAGGTTAACCTGGTGTTCTCTGTGGCCGAGTGGTTAGAGTGTCTGACTTTTTTCTAGGTCAGACACCTAATCTGAGGGTCGGCGGTTCGATTCCCCGTGCCCCCAGCTCTGCCAATTTGGATTTCCACCGCTGTGTATAACTTGTCATCAAAGGCCAGTTGCTCTCATACCATGTCTATGTGGTGTGGGAGGTTAAAAATCCCTTGGGTCGGTAAAAGTGTAGGCTCAAGCTTTCTATCAGACACTCTAACCACTCCGCCACAGGTTATGTATTAAGTCTCCATTAAAAAAAAAACTTTTAAAAAGGCGCCCGCCCAACCCTGATTTTTTTTTCAAAGGACGATCACCAATTTCTTTTTTATTATTTGGCCTAATTATGGTTTGTTCCAACTGTTACTGCTGCTACTACTGTTTGTTTCAACTTGTGGACTCCAGGGAGGGTGTCTCGCATGACAAATGTGATGTATATGGCTTATTTGTAAATGGGAAAAGCACCTCATAAGTAGGCCTATTGTACTTCTGCATTCTCCTTTTTCATGTGAAGAATTACTGATATAAATATCAATATGTGTGTACAATGATCATGTGGAAATAAATATTTTATTATTATTATTATTATTATTATTAATATAACAATCTAACCTGTGGCGGAGTGGTTAGAGTGTCTGACTTTTTTCTAGGTCAGACTCCTAATCTGAAGGTCGGTGGTTCTATTCCCCATGCCCCCAACTCTGCCAATTTGGATTTCCACCGCTGTGTATAACTTACAGCGTCATCAAAGGCCAGTTGCTCTCATACCATGTCTATGTGGTGTGGGAGGTTAAAAATCCCTTGGGTCGGTAAAAGTGTAGGCTCGGGCTTTCTATCGACAAACTGTCTAATGGTGAAAACAAGTCTATTCAGACTTATCCATAATAGGCAGTATAAATCTTCAACAACAAAAAAGAAAAGCAGATTCGTGTCCATAATCCTTTCTTTTCTTAACTGAAATCCTCTTTGCTAATTTCAGGTTGGGGTTCGACTGGAAAGTATCACTGACTACCAGAAGTTTGCCAACTTGAACCTCTACAGCAATCCGATCCTGTTTCCATTCAAGGAGATAGGCTTGAAGGTCACCACCATAGATTTCAAAACTTACTCTCCATACAACGAAAAGTATTTAAAAATTGAGGTACGTAAAGGCTAGACGTTATTATCTGTGTTTCTATTTCTTTAAAATTAATTCTTGGATAATTGTTTGGTAGCCAAACAACTATACAATTGTAGAAGTAACAAGCTCACAGAGGGTTGGGGCATGTGGGAGAATGCTTGCAAACAGAAAGAAAAAAGAAAGTTTGTTTCATTTAACGACGCCTCTAGAGCACATGGATTTTTATCATCGGCTATTGGACGTCAAACAGAAAGAATGCATGCAGTAGATAGCTACGCAGCAACTGAGAGTGATACAACAAGGGGAACCACAAGACTATTACTGTCTGGCGGCGAAAACAAGTCATTAGACTTAACCGTTATGGGCAGCATAAATACACCCATCACAAAACAAAACACACACAAAAATAAAATTATTTAATATTAATTAAAATTGACGATGAATGTTTCCATTTGTTTAAAATTAATTAAACTTGATGATGATTGTTTCTAGTTGTTTAAAACTAATTAAAATTAGTGATGATGAACGTGTCTATGTGTTTAAAATTAAATAAATTAGTGACACTGATAAAGGTTTCTATTTGTTTATATATAATTAAAATTAATGATGATGGTGATGATCATGGGATGAATGTTTCTATTTGTTTAAAATTAATGATGGTGATGATCATCATCTTCATCATCATTATGAGTGTTCGTATTAGTTTCTGGTACTCATGATACTCATCGTTCCAATAAATAAATGATTTGCACACCAACTATATTAATAAACTAAGGTAGCAAAATATATCAATTTAAAAAAAGAAAGATTAACACAAAATTAACAACGTCAACCTAAATACACCCATCACACACTCACAACAACCTTTGACCCGCGGGCCTTGTTGCGTGCAGGGTATGGGCTTGCTGCGCGGGGTGAGGCCAATAGATTACAGCGTGACAGTCGGGAAACAGCCATGCGCCATACACACCGTGACGAACAAGCAGATTCTGTGCAAACCAGCAGACGCATCGGGCACATTTCCCGTCGAGGTAAGTGCATATAGGGACGTAATTCGATTAATCAATTCGGGTGAATCGAGCCACTTTTTGGCGCATGCGCACATCCTACAGGTTGATGGTGGGTGTAGGTGTGTGTGTAGGGTGTGTGTGGTGGAGGTGTAGGTGGTTTGTGGTGGAGTTGTAGGGGTCTTGCAGAGCAGCACCTCACAATCTTTAACGTCCCTAAACCCCCACCACACACCTACACCCTCACCGCAGCCCTAAACCTCCACCACACACACCTAAGCCCCCCCACCACATGTCTATACCCTCACCACATCCCTAAACCCCACCACACCTCCCACCACCCACCTACACCCCCACCAAACACACACCACTGCCATATACATACACCCTCACCACACACACCTACACCCCCACCACACACACACCACACACTTACACCCCCAGCACACACACACACCACAGACCTACACCACCAACACACACATACCTACACCCACCACATCCCTACACCCCCACCACATCCCTAAACCCCCACCACACACCTACCAAGTGACAGCAGGGTTTCTTCTGACACTCCAATGCTATCAACATGATCAAACCCACCACCAGGTGCGGTGGCTGTTCTCTTGATTACACAGTACAGACTGAGTGAGCCGTCTTAGTGTAACTTATAGAGTCTTTGATTAAGCCTATAACATACCAATCCCGGCATCTATTTTCGGATTGATATTTGCATTCCCTAAACATTCATAATTCAAATAAAACTGACCAATTATTGTGCATGTAAACTATTTATAGATGAGATGATATTAAGGTATGAGCAATATAAGGTAGTAATCAGGCATTACACATGTT
Source organism: Branchipolynoe longqiensis (assembly GCA_030323885.1). Lineage (NCBI taxonomy): Eukaryota > Metazoa > Annelida > Polychaeta > Phyllodocida > Polynoidae > Branchipolynoe > Branchipolynoe longqiensis. The sequence continues at coordinate 72,380,667 of CM059198.1, forward strand.
ACTGAGATCTTATTTTGTACACGTACAGACTAGGGGGATACTGGATAGTCATTTACGTTTAGACTATTTCATTGATTTGCTGATCATATCTGTGAGGAGACATTAAAGCTGCATAATCCGATGAAAACATCAAATTTTCAAACCAAAATAATTATCTAGATTTGATTCTACGTATCTAACTTAGATAATGGTGTATTTATTAAACATTTGTCGCTGCATAGAAGGGCAGATTGAGTCAATTTAATATAACTTCTTACTGTAGAAGCTTATGGTCTCAGAGTTTTGGTGTGCATGCCAAAATTAATTTGTCATGCTTACACTTAAAATATCTCAAAGGTTAGACATTTAAACTAAACGTTACTTAAAATTAAAGTAAGGTAGATTACGGTGATCAACCTAATATATTTATCTCAGAAAATATCAGAAACTCAAAACCATCGGACTATGCAACTTTAATATGATGGATATAACATCCCGTTACTGTTAGTAATGGATTTGAGATTATGCAGATAATGGTTGCATGATTCATTTAAATTGTCTTGGTCAAATATAGCTTTGTCACTAGGGCCTATATAGGCTTTATTATTTCAGTCAGGTGTTACAAGGTGGAGGTTATACTTCGGTATTTGTTGTTATTTATTTTACTCGTTTGTCCGCGGGATGGGGCGGGGCGGGGGGAGGGGAGGCACAGGTTGCAAATTAAATTTCCTAAAGAGTTTTATTTGTTTTAATTATTATAGTTTATGCATGGTTTAGTAGCCATCAAAAGTGTTCAACATTTTCATAGTGGTACAAACGGTGATTGATTGATTGATTGATTGGTGGTTGTTTTACGCCGTGTCGGACAAACCGTGTGACAGGGGGATTGGTAGGGGGGGGGGGGAGTCAGTCAAGTATACTTTCACTCTTTGATCAAATGTTGATATTTAAAACATTGATATTCTTATTTTTATGTTCTGTAGTAAAGTGTTGATATATACTACTTTGGGGGCAGGAGGTGGGTCGTAAAAAGTAGTATGCCTCTGCTTTGTATACATGACCGTGAAAATATTGAAACCTTTGAGTTGTCCTTTAGATAATAATTAAAGCATGTCACTGTGTGTGCATCATTAGTGTAGCTTGAACTGCTATGTTTCGATGAATCAAGACTATGTTATAAGATTAAATATGAATGTTTATGTTTTATGTGGAAACCAGGTTTCGATTGGCGTGGGCAAGGATCCATTTGAGCTTGGATTTGTGCATATACAAAGGAGCATCTGGGAGAATATGGCTGCCTTAATTGGTAAGTGTTCAATCTCTTTTAGTTCTGTAATTGTAACTATATATGTGTGTGTCTCTATATCTATGTGTATATATACATATGAAAAGCTCAGGCACAAAAACCGACAAATCCGTTTTGGTTGTTCTCTGTAAAATATAATTTGTTATGCTTTAGAATTACAGGCGAAGTCTATCAATATCGTATTGGGTAATGCATTATATAGGGGATGTGTTAGTTTCTGCGAAAACAAACACCGGACTTGATTATCAGAATGATGGAAGCTTCAGCTCAAACCTGCTAGTCGTGGTTTCATTTCGACCCAAATGGTGTTTGATGGTTAGTGTGCCTGAACCCTTCATATATATATACTACCTATTCCAGCCTACACTCACAGGAACTAGGAGTACATCAAGGCAGCATACTGGCTGTGACCCTTTTCAGGGTCATGGTCAATGGTATTGCTGCTGCTGTAAAGCGGGGGGTCTCCTGTAGTCTTTTCGTGGACAACTTTGTTTTATACTACAGCGGTGGTAACATGAATGTCATAGGGAGACAGCTACAACTAAGCATAAATGGGATTCATCGATGGTCAGTTCTGAACGGATTGAAATTTTCCAAGACCAAAACAGTCTGCATGCACTTCTGCCTGCTGCGTAGAATGCATGCGGAACCGGAGCTGACCCTTGATGGGGATCCCATTAAAGTCGTTGAGGAAAGCAAATTTGTGGGCCTCATTTTCGACACAAAACTGTCTTTCGTGTCACATATAAAGTACCTGAAAACAAGATGCCTGAAAGCGCTAGATATTCTGAGGGTGCTGTCCAGCTCAGATTGGGGAGCGGACAGAGATGTTCTGCTCTCCATGTACCGAACCTTGGTTCGGTCACGAGTGGATTACGGCAGCATAGTATATGGTTCCACAAGGAAATTGTATATTGGGCTGCTAGACACGGTCCACCACAGAGCCTTCCACTGAATGTATTGGGTGTCAGTCTCTGCTGACACTCAAATACATTTTGCTAAGTTGTGTTGATTTTTTGGCACTGCGCCAACAATTTTACACTGCAGTTTGCATGACCTTTTTTACTAAAGTAAACCAAGAGGGCAGCTGGACTGTACCACCTCATATAGTTTACAAAATAAATTCTATCAATTAGTAATACAACTTTTCTTTTTCTATATGAATTTCTTTCCCTTGGCCACAAATATATGAGTGTGAGCTTTTTAATTTAATGAGTGTCTATTGGCACATAATTGATTGGTTTGAACAAAAAAATAAACATTTCTCGCAGTGAATATGGCCTATGCTGCCGACACGGTGTAAAGCAACCACCAATCAATCAATCAATCAATAAATGCAATGCAGACAATTATAGTAGTGCTATTTTGGGATGGTGAAAGCAGCTCTGCGAATAATAATCATTTGTGTGCTAATTCGCAGAGCAAAGCAGCTCTGTAAATAAAAGTCATTCTTGCACTAATTCGCATAACAAAGCAGCTCTGCAAATTGTAATCATTCTTGTGCTAATTCACAGAGCAAAGAAGCTCTGTGAATGATAATCATTCTTCCACTAATTCACAGAATAGTAATAATTCTTCTGCTAATTTGCAGAGAAAAGCAGCTCTGCAAATAGTAATCATTCTTCTGCTAATTCACAGAGTAAAGCAGCTATGCGAATCGCTTCATCCATAAAGTATTGAACTTGAAGTGAATTGAATAAATATAATCTTTGCTGTTGAAAAAGTAGGCCTACAGGTCGCAGCTAGGTGAGCATGTAGACGACGCTGGCGGCGTGCGTCGGCTCATTTTTATATATATATATTTTTTTATTGAGGCTGTATTTATACTGTCCATAGCATAAAATCCCGGGTACCCAGGCTTGTTTTCAATGCTGGCCAGTTGTAGTGTTGGTGTTATCTTACCACACAGTGGCTGCTGATAAGGTATTTGATTGCCTGCATTTCAGTAGCAGATAGATAATTGGTTGGTATGGTTCTCGGACATCTTAGGTATAAACTTGTGCACATACCCAACCATGCCCAGGAACCGTTGGATGCCTTGTTTTTCACATGGCTCTGGCATGTCTACGATTGCTTGTATTCTGTCTGGATCAGGCTTGACACCTTGTTGGGTAAGTTGATGACCTACATACTTTACTGTAGTTTTTTGAAACCCCTGCAACCAATTTCCTTTCACACTTGCAGGAATCATAGTGGGGATCCTACTGGGACTTTCTATCATAGGCTGCATCGGTGGCTTCTGCTACTACACACACCGCAAACAGCAGCTACGGGAGGAGAACTTAAAGACCCCTAGAAAACTAGTTAGAAGTCCCCTTTCAAGGTGAGTGAAGCGATGATGAATCCACGTCTATTTAACTCGCTAATATTTGTCTGACATCTACCCTATGTACACGTAGATCTATTTAACTCACTAATACTTGTCTGACATCTACCCTAAGTGTCCATCTATTTTACTCACTAATACTTGTGTAGCTATCCTAAATACACATCTATTTAAATCCAGATTAACTCACTAATACTTGTCTGACTTCTACCCTAAATACACGTCTATTTAAATCTTGATTAACTGACTAATACAAATTTGTCTATCTACCCGAAATAACCATCTATTTAAATCCTGAGTAACTCACTACTGCTCGTCTGACCCTACCCTAGATAGACATCTGTTTAACTAGGTGGTATCCTTCTTCGTCTTTTTGATAAATAATATTTATTTATTGAATACGGTTCTTTTGTCAAAGCCGATGCACCAGCTAAAGCCCCAGTCACACGACGGCGAGTGTTCACTTGTGAACACCTTATGGCCCTGTCACACTACGACGTTTCTCACGAACGCGCTTCAGCGCGTGGCGACGTGTTGCCATTTTGGGCGAAACGTCGGGACCCGTCGTCACCCGTCATGATGCGTTAACGTTAGTGGCGCGTCGGTACACGTCGGTACACGTTGAGCACGCCGAATGTTTTGACCAACACGTTGGCGCACGTCGGGGCGCGTCAAGGTTTTGTGCATGCACAAAACTTTGAACGCGCGGCGACGCGCGCCAACGGGTTGGAGGGTGCGTTACGGACGCGTTCGCAACACGTCGAAACCCGTTGCCGGCACGCCGGCGGAACGCTGGCATCGCATTGAGCAATGTCGCTTAACGTTGGCATTTTTTTCACCAAAATGCGACCGTTCCGTCGGCGCGTCCGTAATGTGCCATCGACAGGTAGTGGGCGCGCTATTGGCGTTGCTCCAGCGTTTCTCGGCGCATTGCCGGCGCGCCTGGACGCGTTGGCGGCGGGTGTGGACGCGCTGCGGGCGCGTCCTAACGTGTTGCTGGCGGGTATGTACGCGTTGACACGCTACTAACATGACTCCAACGCGTTACTCCCACGCCGTCGGCGTGCCGGCGGAGCGCCGACAACGCGCCGATAACACGCTGATGGCACGCTGGGAACCCGCTGGCGGGACGTTGAGTGTTTGTTCCGCCACGCGTCGAAACGCGTTGGCCGCGCGCCAAAAACACGCCACTAACACGCTACAACCCATCAAAATTTCTCCCAAACCGCCGAAAAGTTTGACGTTTCTCGACGCGTTGATAATATTTTGCGCGTTGGCGGCACGCCGGACCAAACGTCGTAGTGTGACAGGGCCATTAAACCAAAAGGCGGTGAACTCCTTGTGACCGCCTTGCGGCATTGACACAAATACCTCTGTCACCAACCGGTCGCTGATATTTAGGGGGATGGTCAGCAACCAGCCAGCGACTGCTCGCCGACCAAAATTCTCATGCTCCTGGTGTGCCGGTGTCGCGGTTTCAGTTCTCAACCAGTTGCAGTTCTCAACATCGCTTCTGCGCATGCATCAACATCTAACAGCATCGTCTGCGCATTGTCACTGGTCGTGAGCAATCTTCATACAGAAAAAGTGAAATATCTGTAAAACCAAACCACCTAGAAACAAATCGCTTGGTACACATATAGAAAACATGTTTACCAACAAGATTATATTAAATTGATATGGTTAGGGTTCTGGATTTCTATTAATTTTGAATAATGTTTTGACACTGCGCGTACCGGCAAAGTCAAGGCATTGTCAATGGTCGTGAGAAATCTTCATACAGAAAAAGTGAAATATCTCTAAAACCACACCACCTAGAAACAAATCGCTTGGTACACATATAGAAAACATGTTTACCGAAAAGTATATATTAAATTTATAAGGTTAGTGACACTGACACTATAGTGACAGTATGAGGCAGCGATTAGCGGTGATCGGTGATGGTTTGAATCGGGCTGATGTTGACACATGCGCAGACGATGCTTTGACGCATGCGCAGATGCTTTGAAGCATGCGCAGAAGCGATGTTGTGAACTGCAACTGGTTGAGAACTGAAACCGCGACACCGGTCGTTGAGTCATCAACCTGTCACTGACCACAATTCTCATGCTCCTGGCTAGATAAAAGATTCACTCCATACTTACAGTACAGGGGTGAAAACCAACCCATTAGAAAAGCTGGCGAAGAATTTCGACATGCTGGGGAAATTAACTGAGCTGGTAAATTCTTAATGTAAGAAGCACAATATGTTCTTTATGTACGTCTTCATATTTACCCGCTACTTTTGAGTTGGAAAATTTAATAAAACATATACTTTAATGCAATTTAAAAGTGAAATCCAGTACAGGGGTGAACGACAACGTAGTCTAAATACGGGCGAAAATCGCTTTAGTATGGAACGGGAAGTAGAATGCCTGGCACCAGTGTCAAATGGTTACTTATATCAGCACAGAGTTGGTGAAATGGGAGAGAATGCAAAAAAGACAAGATGGCGGCCAGAGAACGCTGTCGATTTCACTTTTAAATCCATTGACCTGTTGACTGGACGTGGTTGTCCAATCAGTAAAGCGTAGGCTTCCTGTGTGGAAGGTCAAACATTTGAATAAGTCAAACGAATGACTTAGAAATTTATACGTATAGCCACCTATCCTGGAGCTTGGCATTACAAGGATAAAAGGGAAGGACTGGTTAGCTCAGTATTAGGATAATGTGACTGAGTGACATATCCAGTCACGGTACCAGCAGCCTGATCTTCCAAGTTCCAGTGGGGCATCACTATAAAGTCACCACGAGTGTGCATGACTTGTGACAGTGCACTCATGGCGACTTTATAGTGCTGCCCCACTGAGAAATCAGGCAACTGGAACCATGACCCAATATCCCACTCAGTCCCACTCTGACACTGAGCAAACCAGTCCTTGTTCTATCCTATTAATGCCGCGTACCCGGCTAGATAGGAAGTGACAAGTATAAATTATTTTAAATCATTGGTTCTACTCGACCGGGAACTAAACTCCCGATTTCCCGCATGGGAGGCCCCGCGCTCTATCGATTCGGCCACCGCGTCCGATGTACTAAAGTAAGGTAGATAATAGCGACCAACCTAACATATTTATCTAAAACAAAATGTTTTAATTAAAACAAAAAAATTAAACAAATTAAAATAAATCAAATAAAATAATTTTTAGAAAGACAGAAAAATCAAAACCATCGGATTAACCAATCTTTCTCACAATCCGCTAAAAGGTTCGAGAAGGCGAGAAGTGATCGGCCGTTTACGAAACGCATCAGCCAGCGACTGCGCCAGGGCTTTTGGAAGAATGACTACGCAGTGTCCTCGCAGTCGTTGAACGACATGAACAGCGGCGCCTCCGTCTCCTCCTCGACGGGTGCCGGCATGCAAATGGCAGGAAGGATGGCGCCAAACTACAGCGCCGACATGGGTGAGAAGAACATCTTCCTGCGTCACTTCAGCAAGTTCATCTCGCGGCGACAGTCGAGCGACGAGGTGGACTCCGTGTACAACGTGCTCGACGACTACCGGCAGAGCATGTTCAAGAAGGAAGGCGTCCGCTTCAGCGGCCTGAACAATGACGGTGTCGCCAGTGTCATCCCCGAGGAGGACGTGATCAACGTCGACGCCGCCGACAATGACATCACTTCCGGGGTTCGGTTCAGTGGTATCAGCAATGGCAACTGGCAGTCGATGCCGGTTGAGGTTGAGTCAGAAGACCCCCACTACGAAGTGAAGCTGCCAAGGCCGGAGAGTACAGTGCAGACTAGTGATAGCGTTCGTTCTTCAGACATGCATTATTTCGGTGAATGTTAGTCCCATAAGCTCAGTGGGCCTGGCTTGGAGTTTTCAGGTGGTTTGGCAAATCGCTATTGGAATGAAACACGATGGAATAGGATGATATAACACATGTTAATGTTTTATGTTATTTTTTAGTTGTTAAATTTGTAATCTCAGGTGGTATGCAGCTGTGTACCTGCATATATGGAAGTTATATCCCTGATGTGACTGTGCCATAGAGGCTTATTTTTTGGGCTCAAGTGACAGTGTAGCGGAGGGGGGGGGGGGGGGGGAACAGGGGAGTGTGTGTGTGGGGGGGGAGGTGTGAGAGCGCCGGGTGAGGTTGGTGAGGAGAGGGGGGGGAGGCAGAGAGGAAGGATCTTCAGCTTACACACAGGAAGTTGGGGGTTGGTGTCCCTCCCAGCCCCAGCCTTCAGCATAGACGCCATACTTTACTTATTTTTCTCCCATAGTCACACACCTCCTGATGACCAAACATTGTAGGATTATTGCCATACATTTGTTTCTAATATAGAGCGCAGAGAAATTCTGCTAGTAAATATTTCATGAAATATAATACCACCTCCTGTATCATGCTGCAGTGTGTGTATTCACCGCCTCTCCCACCTTCCGGCAAGTAAGCTGTAGCTGTGACGCGACATGCTGGGTCTCAGCCTCAGTCCTTACTGAGACACCAGTGATACTCGGAATATATTTATTAATTAACCCCCATTCCTGCTCTTTAGTCTTGGAGAGTGGACTTTGAACCTGTCATCACACATGTTATTTTCTGGTTTTAGGCCTAAAAAATCCTCCGACGCGAGTGATGTTTTTAGGGTATGCAGGTACCGGGGAGCGCCAGAGGTGGCGACACCAGTCAATGAACATGAAGGAGGCAGTACAGTATATAGTGTAATAATAATACACACGATAATAATAATAAGGACTTAATTCCCTTCTGCACCTTTATACTCGCATAATGCGTTATACATCATATATATATAAAGGCCGATACATATATATAGGCCTATATATATGTATATAGGCCTATATATAAATAGTATGTGCTCTATAATCTATTATGGGAATATAAATAAGGTCACTAACTCTTCATTTCGCGCTATAAATATTATATGTATACCATTTATCTGGGCTCTACTGTATGCCTTCATATTTATATATATATATATAATGTGTATATATATATAATGTATATATATAATGTATATATATATATATACAGTAAAACCTCCCTAACAATACCATTGTAACCATATTAGAACTCTCTAAACCGACCACCTCCCTAAATCGACCACTTGAAGTTGGTCCTATGGTCGGTTTAACTCTGTATATATATATATGTATACCTTATATATGCTTATATATTTATATATATGCATATGTGTATATATGTCTGATATATGCTTTATAATATATATGCGATTAGTAGGATGCATCTTAGAATTTAAACAAATAAATTAGTTGATGTTTCTTTTGAGTAGAATTTTTGTTATGTAACATTTATTTCCACGATTCGAGTACGCTATATAGGCCTACGTTGTAGTGACGTAGTTGTCAATCATGTCGATGTGTATCAAACTGACACATCTTACAAGGTTCGTAGGGGTCCTTGAAAACCTGGAAAGACATGACATTTCATAATTCACGATTCCATGCCTGGAAAGTCCTGGAATTTGTCTAAGGTTCCTTGAAAATGGAGGGTTGGTGTCCCTCCCAGCCCCAGCCTTCCACATAGACGCCATACTTTAATTATTTTTCTTCCATAGTCAAACACCTCCTGATGACCAAACATTGTAGGATTATTGCCATACATTTGTTTCTAATATAGAGCGCAGAGAAATTCTGCTAATACACTTCTTTAAAGCCTATTATTTTTTAATCAGAAAACGCTGGGGTGTAATACAAATCTGTTCTTTATTCATTAATCAGTGATGTTTTGGATTTAAAGTGGGATTGTTATCCTGCCTCTGGGTTTTTATGTTAAAACTATAGACACGTTTGTTATTTTGTATGCTTATTTACACTTCACATCTTACACTGTGAATCGACTATGGATACAGCCGTGTTTCATTGTACTTTAATTTAATAATCGTCTTAATAATGTCATGGATTTTTGCACTGAAAGTCCTTGAAAGTGCTGGAAATTCATAGAATTTGATGGCAATATGGGTATGAACCCTAATCTTAAAGCTGCATAGTCTGATGAAATATCAAATTTTCAAAACCAAACCAATTATCTAGATTTGATCTTACTTATCTCACTTAGATACTGATGCACTTATGTTATTACGCATTTGTTTCTGCGTAGAAGGCAATACTGAGTCAATTTAACAGAACTTGTTACTGTCATGGGGGTGATGAAAATGGGAAATACTGTGCCTAGAGTGGGACTCGAACCCACATCTCTTTGCATTCCGGGCCAGTGTGCTAACCATTAAACCACCTAGGCTCCCTGATGTCTATGTGGTTACTTGCCTGAGAGGTCAGTGCAGACCACTACACTCGTCCCCCTGGAATTGTAAGTCTTGTAATGCTTACAATTACATACATACAGGCAATGCACTAACACATACATACACAGGGTAGGTTCAACAACCATACAGCGCAAAGCTTGTACAGGATCCTGATCACGGCAACCAGTGTCATGGGGGTGATGAAAATGGGAAATACTGTGCCTAGAGCGGGACTCGAACCCACATCTCTTTGCATTCCGGGCCAGTGTGCTAACCATTACACCACCTAGGCTCCCTGATATCAACACACTCCCCACGCCTACCTGTCTATGTGGTTACTTGCCTGAGAGGTCAGTGCAGACCACTACATTACTATAGAAGTCTATGGTGTCAGAGTTTTGGCAAGCTTGCCAAAACTAATTTTCCATGTTTGCACTCAAAATATATCAAAAGTTTACCACTTAGAATAAAAGTAACTTTGAACTAATGTAAAGTAAATACTAGTGATCGATCTAATATATCTATCTCAGAAAAAATACAGAAATTCAAAACCATCGGACTATGCCACTTTAATGTTATCCCCGCATACTAGCAAACTAATGCACAGTATGAGCCAATGTGTGGCTGTAAAGTCTTAGTGTGTTATTTTATTGTGTATTATATGTGGGTGGTTAGCTTTCCTTCAATTAAAGTTGCATAGTCCGATAAAAACTTCAAATTTTCAAATTCAAAATTTTAACTTACATATCCAACTCGGATACTGGCAAACTTATTAAGTATTTGTTGCTGGATAGGAGGGCACACTCAGTCAATTCAATAGAACATGTTAGGCCTACTGCTGAATTCTATGGAGTCAAAGTTTCGGCAAGCATGTCAACATTTATTTGGCATGTTTACACTTGAAATATCTCATAAGTTGGTAATTTTGGAACAAAGTTACTTCAAATTAAATGATGGTAGATTAACAGGATCAACCTAATATATTTATCACAGAAACTTAAAAGCACTGGATTATGCAACTTTAATGTCGGTGTGTAATGTAAGACCTTTTTCCTGTTACTGGAAGTGTACTTATGTAAATAAACGCTTTAAAGCGAGGATATAAATAAATACATATAAATATATATATATATGAAAGAGGTGGGTTTGAGCTAAAATAACCTATTTTGTGACGTCATGCAATGAATAATGACCACTTATTCACCACATGCTACTAATTTATTCCTTGTGTTGCTAATTACTTGCACTCAAGCAAAAATGAGAGACAAATAAGTGTTCACACTTCCTGTCTACCAATCGCTATATCGCTAATATATATGGGTCTTTTCATAGTAAAGGAGGCCAATGTGTGACATGAGGGGTAACATTTAATATTGTGTATTTCCCTTTTTTTCCCACTGAGGTGTCAACTCTTGTCCATATGTATACTAGTAATGTGAAGGAAAAGATAGTTTAGGTTACCATCTTGTCAGAATAACACAATTAATTGAGTAGCCAGCCTCAAGTGTGGATGTAACAACAATTATTTAAGAAGATTTATTGCATGAAACAATTAATTTGTGTGCTCTGACACCCTAAGTATACAACTGCACTATAAAAATATCTGTACAGGGAAGTTATATTCAACCCAATTTTGAGTTGTGGTCGTAACACAATAGGAGGGGGACACCAACAAAACAGGGGATTTCAATCTCAATTTTTTTTCAAACAGCTCTGTAGAAATATTATATTACTAGTCATGGTACTATAAAATAGGCGTACACATGCAACAGTAGCAAATGTTTTCTTACTGAAGCTCTGGTATTCGCGGAATAGCATATTCCCTGACATAACTATCAAGGGGAAAGCAGGAGACACCACAGTTACATCCAGAACCAGTTTAATCACCATGGAATATTAGAAAAAGATACAAAGATATGCATGCAAGATGGACATTTATTTCAAATGTGAGTGTCCTTTTATTAGTTCATAGACTAACAGGTAATATTCTATGCAAAATAAAGGTCTAGTAGCCTGTAGAAAAGTCCACATTCTCCATGTAACATATTCATGCCTTTAACACACCATATTTTTTGAATAAACATGTTGGCTTTTATTTACTATGCCACATTGAGCCCTCATTTATTCACAGCTATCCCTCCAAGGTGTAAGAACGGCACATCCATAAAGAAAATAACTCCTCTACTCTTTCAAAAATTGTTTTTGACCAGTACATACTAGAAAATGCATTGGCCCCATTTACAATGAAAGACCCATATATATATATATATATATATATATATATATATATATATATATATATATGGAATTACATAGGTGATATGGCATAATCAAAGCACTTCAAATTCACCTTTAGTCAAAGTAGACTTTGTAATACTTTGCTCGAGGAACTATTGCTGTGAACGACTTCTTTATAACTCTTATAGATCACTGTAAGGCTGAATGACCGTAATTAAATTAATAGTCACAGATTGAACCCAGGCCTTCTGCCTTATTTGGGTCATAGGTAACTCTCAGTGAATATGCAGTTTCCAAGTGTAAAACTGATGATGTCATATTCGATCATAATAATTGTGAGTGATTCGATTATGGGGTTGTTTGTAACCTTACGACGGTTATTGGTTGCAGAACTGCAACATTAATAGAGAGGCTCTGATAAATCGGCCCAATCTTTGCTTGAAGAGTTAACTTCAGTAGGGAGTGTTGTAGAAGCTGGGGACATCTTTACAACATTGTAACGGCGAGGCATTGGGGCGGCAGCGAATCTCTTCGGTCCGGCGGTAGTTGAGCTGTAGATGTAGTTGAGCACTTGTATCCAGTCAGCAGCAAGGGGTTCGAGGAAGGCGGGTAAAGATGGGAGCAGCGGTGGTTCCAGCAATGAGAACAAGACAGAGAAATTGTAAAGGTGAAGGGCCCCACCCAAGAACACAGCTACCCTGGTCAGGGGAAGAAGTATGCCTGGGAGAAATCAAAATGGAAGAGTCTCGGAAAGAGAAATGAGGAGAGTTGAGTCAAAGGACCGTGTCTATTTGCTCTATGGTGACCAACCAGCGAGCCATAGACACGGACAGAGTAAGAGTAGAAAGTGAAATGCCGGCGGGCTCCCCCTCCTGGAACTCTTTTCAGACATATCAAGGAGGAGCAAGGCCGGCAGAGAGGTGATAGAGAGAGGTGTGGACAGAGTGCGGTCCGGATAGCAAGTGTGTAATTGTGAGTGAGAAAAATTGTGCTGGTCATGTTACTGCCCCATTAAGTAAGGTTGTGTTGGTCATGTTATGGCCCCCTTGACTAAAGTTGTGTTGGTTATGTTATTGCCCCTTTAACTAAAATTGTGTTGGTTATGTTACTGCCCCTTTAAGTGAAATTGTGTTGGTTATGTTACTGCCCCTTTAAGTGAAGTTGTGTTGGTCATGTTATGGCCCCTTTAACTAAAGTTGTGTTGGTTATGTTACTGCCCCTTTAAGTAAAGTTGTGATGGTAATGTTACTGCCCCTTTAAGTAAAGTTGTGTTGGTCATGTTATGGCCCCTTTAAGTAAAGTTGTGTTGGTCATGTTACTGCCCATTTAACTAAAGTTGTGTTGGTTATGTTACTGCCCCTTTAAGTAAAGTTGTGTTGGTCATGTTATGTCCTCTTTAACAGTTTAACTGAAGTTGTGTTGGTCAGGTTAATGCCCCTTTAAGTGAAGTTGTGTTGGTCAGGTTACTGCTTCTTTAAAGTTGCATAATCCAATAAAACCATAAACCTTTCTAAACCAAAGTACTTGCCCATGAATATTGATTGTTGCATACTATGACTGTTAAGTCTATTTCAGGGGCTTGCTATTACTGCAAATCATGCACGTCTATGATGTTCAGATTTTCGGTGTGCACACCAAAATTATGTCTCATCTTTCACTTCAAATACCTCCAAATGTAGCCATATTTAATCAAAGTTACTGCAAACTACAAGTAAGGTAGTTGATAACGATGTTTTGTTTAAATATGGCAAAAACTCAAAACCAACGGATTGAACTTTACTTTTGTTGATCGGGTGGGAACTAGGTTTAGGCTATGTCTATTCAAAGGCTGAAGTAGTGTCTATCATATACATTCACTGTGAGTCGATTGAGTATAGTTGTCTAGCCAAACACTATAGTGTTACACGGTGCCTTTTCTTAGTGCGGAAATGTATTAAGTATGGCTCAGATATGTTTCTGTATTTGTTCAGTGTATAAATGTGTACATAAGATTTATTAGTATACCCAACCCACCGACCAATACCGATTTTCACAGAATCATCACAATTTTCATGGTATCATCAAGATTTTCATGTAATCATTCAGATTTTCCTGGAATCATTCAGATTTTCACGGAATCATCTCGATTTTCCTGGAATCATTCAGATTTTCACGGAATCATTAAGATTTTCACGGAATCATTCAGATTTTCATGGAATCATCACGATTTTCATGGAATCATTCAGATTTTCACGGAATCATTCAGATTTTCAGGGAATCATTCAGATTTCCAGGCTGTTTTTGTCGTTCCATGCAAAATCTCGATCATTTCGTGAAAGTGAATATTTGTCGATACAATTTTGAATATTTAATTTTTATTACAAAGAAATTAATATATTTACCCCCCCTGCCCCCACCCCCAAATGTTAATCTAGCCACATTACATATGGTTTCTGAACATGGAAATGATGCTTAATAGAATTCATTTAGTTGATTTCTATATGTTATTCTTCAAATGAATGTAAATCCTTCCCAGTCAACATTATTACATGTATAATGTTATTTGAGGGGGTTCTGTATTTGTGTCACTAGTTTCCGTGAAGACATTTTAAATGAAACAAATGCTGATAAAGATATGTGATCTGGGCTATTGTGATTTCAGTGCAATTTTATTCATTTCTTTCTTCTTAAAATGACATGTTGGCAGGTCTGGTACATGCTTATATAACATACCTAAGGTAATATAATTCCACATTTACATTACTATCACCTCATCATTCATGACGTAGTCAACACCAATTATTACATTTCATGAATACATATATATGTGTTCTATAATCTATTATGGGAATATAAACAAGGACACTATCTATCTTCAGTTCCCTATATTATACTATACTCACTGTATCATATCTACTGTGTAGTTCCAGTATTGGCCACAGTGGCGCCACCTGTGAGGGGCTCTAAGCACTGTATGCCAGCTGCGTCTGGCCGTTATCACCTATAGACCCTTTTGGACGGTCAAATTTTAACTATATATATATAATCAGATTTCAGTTACCACGAATTATCAATATGTAAAGGATATATAATATATAATTAATTAATGTACATAAAAATGGTAGTTCTTCAAGTTATACTTAACTGTTTCGTGTCTGAAGGCTGAGCATTAACTACGCATTTTGTTATTTCAAATACTGAGACAAAATCGACAAATCTCAAAGACCACAAATGGATTATTAATTTAGGTTATGAATAACCAAGTAGCTATAGCTTAATTTAATCAAACGATGGCATAACATGATAACCATAAATAGGTTATCACTATGGACATTTTTGTTTGTTTGTTGGGTAAATATTTTATTCATCTGAATACATATTTTGTCAGTGCCGGGGCACTGGTCTTCCAGCCGTTTTAGTGATCGCATTTGATCTGTATACAGTGGAAGTGGAATGTGTTGCATTGTGTGCAGCACAACCCATTCTGAACATAAAAGAAAGTGGGGGAGCAACCTACGCTGTATAGTGTACAGCATAGTGCAAGGTATATGCATCAAGATAGAATGTGCAGTAATTTACACTAGTGGTTAAATCATATGCTGTTTGTATATCAGTTAGATTTGGTTTTAATAACGATTAGTCTGTTAATAGTGCCATGTTGTGCATGTATAGTGGTTTACATTGTGTGCATTGCTGGTTGAAGATGTAGTTATTCAGTGGTGGTAATGGGTCTCGAGTAGTGGTAGTGGATCTCGAGTCATTGAGTTATAATAGTTGTTTGTCAGCATTCAAGTAAGACACATCAAGGGTGAATGAGTTGAACTCCCGCTCTCTCTGTGGTCGTTCGTGGGTTCGAACCCTCGCAGAGTTAAGCTAATGACTTAAACATTGTCAGTTGTTGCTATCTTATCTATCCCGACACTACATTACTACGATTGGACAAGGACCAGTGGAATTGGGGAAGACCAATGAAATCCACCCCGCTTAATCAAGGTTTTAATAAAATAATAATAATGTGTAGCCTACTGGTGTTTGTGCTTTGGCGTCTTGGTTTCGTTTTTATTGGAATGATACTCATGAGTAGAGATTAAAAGCTTTCTTCCACGGGGTTCCTATTTGAATTAGTCATATAATACACTAGAGTTTTGTGTTATAAAATAAGTAGACCATATTGTGATTAATTTGTATTTACTCTACATTTCTCTGTGGCGGACCCATGAGTGCGCACTGTCACAAGTCGGTACCCGTCCTGATATGACCTTAGATGTTGCTAGGAGGTAAAACAACAAACAAACAAATCTGTGGCGGAGTGGTTAGAGTGTCTGACTTTTTTCTAGGTCAGACTCCTAATCTAAAGGTTGGTGGTTCGATTCCCAGTGCCGCCACCTCTGCCAATATGGATTTCCACCACTGTGTATAACTTAAAGCGTAATTAAAGGCCAGTTGCTCTCATACCATGTCTATGTGGTGTGGGAGGTTAAAAATCCCTTGGGTCAGTAAAAGTGTAGGCTCAGGCTTTCTATCGATAAACCGTCGAATGGTGAAAACAAGTCTATTCAGACTTATCCATGATAGGCAGTATAAATCTTCCAAGAAAAGAAAGATTTATTCATTAATCAAATAGTCGGGTTGAACCAAGCATATGCTTAACACTACCTAAGACTACAACTCTGTTCTATTTACATTCTCCAGAGCTGTTTTCTTTTTACGAGAACTGGATGCTCTTATATTCTCTTGTTACCATCGCTATATTCAATTATGAGTGACCTTAACGGCCACAATCGATTACAGGAAGGTAATAGCATGCATGCTAGTGGCAGAAGGATTGCGGGCAGTCATGCTCTATGTATATTGAACGATGATTCACATAGATATGTGTATCCTGCCTACGGAACTTACTCTGCTATCAATCTCACTATCTTTAAACCAGAACTGCTGCTGGACTTTCCATGGAGGGTCTGGGGGCCAGCCTCTGTACTCGAGTGACTACTTCCTGATCATTCTTAACGAAGGATTTCTGAACCGCTGAACACTGGGTGACCGAAACGGTAGAGTGAAGCCTTTCTGCGCGGAAGGTCGGGAGTTCGAATCCCAGCCGAGTCAAAGGAATGACTTATAAAATTTATACTTGTCACTATCTAGCCTGGCGCTCAGCATTAATAGGATATGACAGAGACTGGTTAATGCAATATCAGGATAATGTGACTGTGGGATATCGGGTCTTGGTGCTGGTAGAAGAACCGTAAGGCACGCCTCCCTCGCAGTAGCACCCTGACCAAAGACCTCCTCACCCTGGAAAGAGTCCAATACCAGGCAGCGTGACTCATCACCCGAGCTCGCAGGACAACCAGGGTTGACATCCTCCTCCTTGAGGCCAACCTCCCACCACTCCACCTACGCGGACAACAGCTGCTGGCAAACCACCTCTGCCAAGCCCTGTCCACAGGCCACTCCACCTTCTACCGTAGCACAGCCTCCTGCCTACAAAACGGCCCAGGACGGCTCCTCGGCCTCTCCTGGGGTGCGAAAACGGCCATCCGCACCCTGAAAGAAACCCATGGGCTGGCACTCGCTGATGTCCCTGACCTCCGGGCGAGACCCCCCTGGTACTCCGTGCCCGTTGACGTCAGACGCACCAGCCTCTGCTCAGCCCGAACCAACTACCCGACCATAGTCCTCAAAACCCTGGCACAGGAAACCATTGCCCGGGCCAAAGACGACTTCCCTCTAGCCCCCACGGTTTACACCGACGGCTCGCTCAACCCTGACACAGGCCGAGCTGGGACTGGCTACTTCCTACCAGACGGGCAGGCTAGACGCCTTATCACAATATCAGGGTCACGGACTACTCCTCCACCCTCGATACAGAGCTCGCCGCCATCCACCATGCACTGACCCACCTGCGGCACTGCAGCTGCATAGTGGTCACTGACTCACTCAACGCAGTCCGCAAGATCAAGGACCACAGAGCTAACCACTCTCTGGCCACCTTGATCCAGAACACCATCGTCACCAGGCATGAAGCTCAACTCGACACAGTGCTGGCCTGGGTCCCCTCCCACATAGGACTTCCCGGTAATGACCAGGCTGACTCAGCTGCTCTGGATGGCTCTCGCCGTCCTGAGATCGACCTGGTCATAGACCACTCCTTGTCCAAGCTCAAAGCCACTCACGCTAGAGCCATCAAAGCCCTGTGGGAGGCTTCCCTCCACGACACCACCGTCAGGAACCCATACTCCATCAGTTGGGCCTGGCACAAAAATGTCAGAACGCGCCTACCAGTCCCAAGAAACCTCTCTGCATCCGTGCAAGAGGCGGTCACTTGCTTCAGGACTGGATACAGGCGGTTCATCGATACCCCTGCATTGCAACGATGTCCATGCGGTGACAAAATCTTCAACGTCGCCCACGTCTTGGCGTCATGTGTGGCCTTTGATAGGACCGCCATCCGAGACTTCCTCGGCCCACCACACAACTTGTCTGACACCCGAGCTGCGCTCGCCATCCTCGAGAGGCTGTCCGAGTCCTCATGGGAGCCACTCGGTAGATTCTATAGACAAAATTATCCCACCCTCGAGATCGTCGGCGGCCCTGAACCCAACAGCAGCGACAGTGACTAGCAACCACTGTCAGGGAGCCCCGTGAGGTCCCGATCAGAGAGCTCCGTGAGGTCCCCCAGTCAGGGAGCCCCATGAGGTCCTGGTTGGGGACCCCCATGAGGTCCCCCAGCAGGGAGCCCCGTGAGGTCCCACCCGGGAGCCCCGTGAGGTCCCACCGGATGCAGCCCCTACACCGGGAGCCCCGTGCGGTCCTGGACACATCGATGTGACAGCCTTGACCCCCGCACCCACAACACCGGTTCCATCTTCGATCACCGACGGAGTGGGTGCCGGGACCGCGGATACAGCCACACCCACCCACCTCACCCCGGTCCAAGAGCCACTGGCACTGGACAACCCACCCTGCAACGGGGCCCAGAAGACCAACGCGCCGCCCATGGCCCTGCTGCCAATGACACTGGATCCCACTTTGATCTCCGGTCGAGGTACAGGACCGTGGGCCCAAGAACGTATTGCCACCTACCGGGCCAACGCTGCACCACAGCACCACGCCCCCCCACCCCCCAAACTGGACAAAGCAAGAAGAAAATACACACGCCAAAGACGGGCCGTTTTAACGGTGCCGTTTATTAATGCTGCAGTCCTGCAGCCAGTGACCGCTAGGTCACAAACCACCCAATAAGTAAGTAAGGTGCTGGTAGCCTGGTCTCCCATTGGGGCAGCACTATAAAGTCACCCTGAATGCACTGTCAGAAGTTGGTACCCGTCCTGACATGACCTTAGATGTTGCTAGGAAGTAAAACCCAACTAAACTATTTGTTACAATGAGATATGAACAATATATAGGTAGCAATCACGCTTTACAAATATTATGGGGATCTTATTTAGTGGATGTAGATTGGGGTATGGATAGTCCATATCATTGATTTGCTGATCATATCTGTGAGGAGACATTAATACAATGGCTATGATGTGCTCCTACTGTAAATAGTGGAGATAATGTTTGTTTGTTGTTTTACATCCTAGCAACATCTAAGGTCATATCAGGACAGGTACCGACTTGTGACAGTGCGCACTCATGGTGATTTATAGTGCTGCCCCACTGGGAAACCAGGCCACCAGCACCATGACCTGCTTTCCCAGTCACATTATCCTGACAATGAGCCAACCAGTCCTTGCCCTATCCTAATAATGCCAAGTGCCATGCTAGGAACCGATCAAGGTATCAATTTTTAAGTCATTAGTTTAACTCGACCAGGATTCGAACCCAAAAACTCATGGGTTTGGATCTCTCAATTTCCCAAAACAGGAGACGGATGCTCTACTCATTTGGCTACCCTGTCTGGTCTAATGGAGATAATAGTTGCATGATTAATCTTAATTGTCTTGGTCAAAACTTACTATAAACTTTGTGGTTAGCGCAAAGGTTTATTAGTTTGGTGAGGTGTTACATGGTACATTATACTTTGGTAGTTTCTGTTATTTATTTTGCTACAAAGGATAGAGCATGGAACTGGATTGAAAGAAAACTAATTATCTGCTATTAAAATTCCCTTTACTTATTAATGAATACAGTAAATAAAACATCAACAAAACTGGAAAATACATGTAATAAAGGAACGAGATTTGAAGATTCAGTCACGGTGTAATGAATTCACATAAACAAGATGGCTGCCAGTCGAGAACGGATGTGCGTTTCATTGCTTTCGTTGCACACTGTGAATTCCATCACTGATAGTGATTCTTGTGTTCTACGTCACTGGTCTTGTACAAAAAGTCACCCATACATTCTAAAGGCGTTTCTGTACACATAAACTATCTAGAATAGCACCATGATAATGATAACGACAAATTTAAGTTGCAGTCTGATAAGTTAGTAATTTCCATAGCTTTTGTATGCCCTGTTGCATCAATCCCACAAACGTAGTGTTCATCGTCGCCGTCACATGTCGCATGCGTTGTGAATATTGTCTATTGTGTGGACTTTGTATTATATAATTGGGACTTACACAGATAAATCCAGGTGATCTTCAAATGTGCAAAAATAAATATGAACCTAACGGATTAGGCCCAGCATAGTGATAACTGGCAAATTTATTAATAAAGAAAAAAACAAAAAACATTACAGTAGGACCTGTATTCAGTAAACCACGTGATTAGAGAACACCTGCAATTTTTCAATGTATGAACTAATTTTGTCTTCTTTAATGGTAGGACACCTCCTACCTCAGGACAAGATTAGTTTGGATGGAGTTGTCCTTTGAAAAGAGGTACCAATCTTGGCTGATATCGATTAAGAAAACACGATGTAGGCCTAAAGGCTGTTGTCTCAGTGGCAAGACAAATCAGTCAGTTGCCAATTAAGACCCAGGCTGTCCTCGACCCTTATTTGAGGGGAAGGTGTCCTACTTCAGCAGGTCATACGACACTTCGAGTGTTGATGTTCTCGGCCCTCTCCTGTGTCTACTAATCAGGACACTTACTGAGTGGCACCATTTGGTTTCTGACCATGTAGTGGCTCGCTATAAACACTGTGTGGACAGTTGCTATGGTGACTGACCTGTCAATCACTAGCTTTACTGGTTAATTAAAGCTGCATAGTCCGATGAAAGCTTCAAATTTTCAAAACCAAAACAATTATCTAAATGTGATTTTATATTATCTAACTTAGATACTAATGCACTTATTAAGCATTTGTTGTCACTTAGAAGAGAATATTGGGTAAATTTAATAGAACCTGTTACTGCAGAAGCATATGATGTCAGAATTTGGGCATTCTTGCCTAAATTAATTTGCTATGTTTGCACTTCAAATATCTAAAAAATTATCCATTTAAAAAAGAAGTTACTTCAAATTAAAATAAGGTAGATTATAACTATTAACATAATAGATTTATCTCAGTAATGGTGCTGTCACATTATTACGCTTCTTGCCAATGCGCGTCGACGTATGTGATTTTTTGGCGCAACGTCGGGATACGTCAGTAAGCGTCATGTGCGCGTTGGTATTCGTTGATGAACGGCGACTGTCGGCGGCGCGTGTCAGGGGATCACCAAAGTTTTGTGCTTGCACAAAACTTTCGATGTGCAACAACACGCGGGTGCCAACATTATGGCGACGTTAGGAGCACGTCGAGATATGTTACATGCACTGGAATAACGTTATGCAAATGCTAGGTACACGCGCATGAGGGTCGTTCCCACATGTTGCGCCAAACTGTTGCTTTGTTTGTTGTTGTACGTCCTAGCAACATCTAAGATCATATCAGGACGGCGCGCCAAACATTTTTGTTTTTTCTCACGTCGGCCGCACACTACCAATACGTTGCGCTGACGCCGAAAGGTTTGATGTGTCTCGACGATTAAAAGTCATTTTGCGCGTTGGCGGCACGCCGGAGAGAAACATCGTAATGTGACAGGGCCATAAATGACAGAAATTCAAAACCACTGGACCATGCAACTTAAATGAATATTATTTATGAGAACTGTTTGACACCCGGCCGAGCAGGCAGTGATCGAAAGACCATCTCCACGACTCACTGTAGATTTCTGTTTGTTTGTCCTTTTAAATAGAAATTGTGTAGAATCCTGATTCATGGCCATTAGGCAACATGCTATTTTGAAACACCGCTATTTATATGTAGGCCTACTGAATGTTGACAAAGCGCTAATATAAGGATGAATCAACCAGTCAGTTCTATGGTAATTTTCCATAATATGTCAGAGGGGAGTGTCAAACTACTGCCATGGGCTCTTTTCTAGTCAGACTCAGGCCTTTCAGTTTTATCATTCATTTGCCCTTCAATTCTTGACCTTGGCCTTGGCCTTGGCCTCAGCTTCGGCAGCCATTCTGCCGAGTTCCTGCGCGCGCAGTGTCTGCGTCTCAATGGCACCAATCAGCGCCGACCGGAACTGGTTCTTCTCTAGGTGGTGCACGGCGGCGATGGTGGTGCCCCCTGGTGAGCAGACCTCGTCCTTGATGACAGCTGGATGCTTACCCGACTCTAAGCAGAGCTTAGCCGCTCCCTGGTGAAGAACACAGGAATCAAAGTTAACAACATTAAATTTTAAACTAGTACCGCGATGGTGGTGTCCCCTGGCGAGTAAACCTCGTCCTTGATGATGACTGGATGCTTGGCACACTCTAAGCATCACATCATTTACATAACAAAAATAACTACTAAGATTTACTAGCTTAATAAAAACATTTAATTATTAGTTATCATCTTTAGGAACATACTTATTCCATAACATTATTGAGTGGGCATACATCTGGATAGCATCACCAAATCACAATCTTTTTGGAATATTCGTCATTGCTCTTATTCTGATAGGTAACAGTAATTATGAGTATATCTATTTTTGATATGATTATTTAACATACCAGTAACGACTGAGCACACAAGCGGAGTGAGAGTGCTCGTGGCAGTCCCATCTTTACACAACCGTCCGACAGCGCTTCGATTACTACCGAACCCTGCAACAACGGACAGCCGTCAGTGACTCATTACCGCAGAACTCTGCATCAATACACAGCTATCATAGTGGACAAGAACAGGAGTTCATGGCATGCTGCTAATCATAAAGGCACAACACAGTTTGAAACTGATCGTATAGCACAAGCTAAACCAAAGCGTCAGCAGAGAAAAGATTGCCTCCTTCCTCTACCAGACTCACTGACAGCAGCTAAACACACGTCCAATATACTGGACATTCCGAGCACAAATTGGACTCATCAGTCATTGACAAGTTCACAACAAATGACGAGTTGCAGTCGTCGTCGCCAGCGATGGACAACCAAGAGAATAGAATAGAATACCACAGAATTCTGCAACTATACACAGCCATCACTGATTGATTGGTGGTTTCTTTATGCCGTTGGCAGCATAGTCCATATTCACGGCGAGAATTGTTTTTTTTTTATTCAACCATCGCTTTTACAGAATGAAAAAGCACAGAATCAATTTTGTGTCAGTACACTGTGGATTTAAAAAGCTCACAGTTACATAATTTGTGGCTAAAGGAAATAGAATTAAGATAAAAGTTAAAGGTTGTTAATTGATCTAATTGGTTTAATGGACTATATGTGATGATACAGACCAGCTGCCCTTAAAAAGGCTAAAATGTTTTCTTGTTTTACTTTTGTGAAAAGGTTGTGCATGCTGCTTGCAGTGTAAACCTGTTGGCGCAGGGCCAAGAAATCGACACAACTTAATCAATTGTGTTTGAGTGTAAGTGGGGACTGACACCAATACATTCAGGGGGAGGGTCCCCCTTGAACAGAAAAACATGTGTAAGCCCTGAGTGGCCAATACATCAGCAGTAAGGACCACTTGGTCCCGCCGAACTCCCGTGTGGGTATGTGGTGGTTTTCCCACAGATGGTTCAAGTTCTTGCAGTTTATTTATGTTTTTATCCCACTCATGTTGCCATTTGGATTTGATGTGGGTGGCTATTAGTGGTTTCAGATGAGAGTGAGCGATCAGACACGACTCAACATCACAGTTCAGAGCCTTCTTCGCAGCCCGATCAGCTCATTCGTTTCCTCGGATGCCGGCATGGCCAGGCACCCAGCAAGGTGCATGTTGTATCCATCTGTTGCCAGTTGGTTCATTTTATAAATGACCTTTGCCACCATAGGGTGGTCTATTTTCAGTCCAGCAACAGCCTGGAGGCAGGAGAACAAATCACTGTATACAACATAGTTAGTGTGGTTGGAAATCTTGACACTCCCACGCAAGGTAGAGTGCTCAGGCTTCTGCAGTGAAAATCGAGCTCTGATCGGGCATGCAAACACCACATTTTTTCCCTTGGCAAACTGCCGCAGCAGCTACCCGGCTCTGGTCTTTGGAACCATCAGTGTATATGGAGAGGTGGTCTTCAAACTGGTTTGAATCTTTGATATTGAAGCGGATATGTCCCAGACTTTCTCAGTTCCGCAAGTCGAAGGATAACCAACGGCTTCCTCAACGACCATGGGGATGTTCGGGGACTTTGGCATCCTCCAACACATCCAAATCCATGCCTAAAGCCTCCAAATGAGGTTTCATTCGCAGCCTCAGCGGCCTGAAACAATTCGGCCTGGCCCCATACCTGGATTCATCGCGTGTTTCGAATAGACAACTGTATGCAGGATTCAATGCATTGGTTTTTAACTTGACTATGTATTGCATGGCCAGTTTGATTCTCCTGTTGTTAAGTGTCCCGTCTTTGGTTTCGACATAAAGGCTCTGAACCGGTGAGGTGTGAAAGGCCCCAAGGGCCAGGCGTGCCCCTGGTGGTGCACCGTGTCTAGCAGCCCAATATACAATTTCCTTTATGTTGCAGTCACACTACGACGACAAGCAGCGGCGACAGTGACTTCCGGTTGTCGCTGATTGTCGCGCAGATGTCACGCAGGTGTCGCCGCGGCACCTCCGCGGCACCTCCACTTTCTCCACACTTTCTCGACTGTCGCCGGGTTGTCGTAGTTGTTTTGGACATGTTGAAAAACTTCGACGACAGCCGATTTTGCGGCACTGTGGCGGCACTGTCGTCTTGTCGTTAAGCTGTAGTTGCTTCTCTCTCCATGTATGTGTCTGTGTCTGTGTCTATGTGTGTGTCTGTGTCTATGTGTGTGTATGTGTGTGTGTCTGTCTGTGTGTGTCTGTGTGTGTGTCTCTGTGTCTATGTGTGTCTGTGTGTGTCTGTGTGTGTGTCTGTGTCTCTGTGTGTGTCTGTGTCTCTGTGTGTCTGTGTGTGTGTGTGTCTCTGTGTCTATGTGTGTGTCTGTGTCTATGTGTGTGTCTGTGTGTGTGTCTGTGTGTGTGTGTGTCTGTGTCTCTGTGTGTGCCTCACTCTGACTCTCAGTCTGACTCTGACTCTGACTCTCAGTCTCACTCTCAGTCTGACTCTGACTCTCAGTCTGACTCTCACTCTGACTCTCAGTCTGACTCTCACTCTCACTGTCAGTCTGACTCTGACTCTCAGTCTGACTCTGACTCTCAGTCTGACTCTCACTCTCAGAGACACACACAGACACACAGAAACAAGAGTCAGACTGAGAGTGAGAGTGAGAGTCAGACTGAGAGTGAGAGTGAGGCACACACAGAGACACAGACACAGACACACACAGACACATACACCCACAGAGACACACATAGAGACACACACACAGACACAGAGTCACACACACAGAGACACAGACACATACACAGACACACACACACATAGACACAGACATAGACAGAGACACACACATAGAGACACACACAGAGACACAGAGTCACACACACACAGACACTGTCGTCCCGCTGTCGTCCGATTGTCGTCCAACTTAGCCCGAATTTGCATAGGTCGTCGGGATTTCACAAAATCCCAGCCGCCGGGCTGTCGTCCCTCCCTTGTCGTCGTAGTGTGACTGCTACATTAGGAACCATATACTATGCTGCCGTAATCCAGTCGTGACCAAACCAAGCTTCGGTATACAGAGTATCAGTGACTCATTACCACAGAACCCTGCAACCATACACAACTATCAGTGACTCATAAATATCTTTTACGTCAATTGGCAATTACTATATAAATAACTTTCAAGTTATTAAAACACGAATAACTTAAGTCAACTGGCAATTAATATATACATAACTTTCAGGTCTACCAGCAAATAATCGATAAATAACGATCGAGGTAATCGACAATTCCAATTAGTACACTATCAAAGCATTCAGCATTTGATATATAAAGTAGACTTGAGTTTGAGTTTTATTTAACCACAAACATGTACTAAAATGGTGTAGTAATAATTAAAAATGTTGGTGAGGTGTATTTGTATTGTAGTTTTTTTTATGACTTCTTAAGGTAGACATTATATAGTCATGTTTAAAAAAAAAGATTTCATAAGGTAGACATGATGTAATAATTTGTCTAAATCCAATGTTTTTGTAGGACAGACATGATGAAGTAGTAGTAGTAATAATAATGATAATAATAAGTTTGTATAAGGAACACACAGCCTACTGCATAAAGAGAGTCGGCATCCTGCAGTAAGGGGTGCGTGAATGTTGTTGTTGTTTGTTGTTTTACGTCCTAGCAATATCTAAGGTCATATCAGGACGGGGGGGGGGGGTGCGTGAATGAACGCAAGTGGCAGCCTGGATAAAATATTCCCCCCTACCCCAGACATCGTAGTCTAATTACGAGCAAAAAAACTGCTTTAGTATGGAACAGGAAGTGGAGTTCCTGGTTCCAGTATCCAGTGTCTACCTATATTGGCACAGAGTTGGTGAAATGGGAGAGAATGCAAAAACACAAGATGGCGACATCAGAATGCTCTCGATTCGAGTTTCATAAAAGTCTATTACTCTACATTATTTAATCAAGTATTCCTCCAAAAGTAGCGGGTAAACACAAAGAGGTATGTGAAGAATATACTTTGCATCTTAAATTAAGAATTTATTCGGCCATTTCCTTTAGCCAGGTTCCCGACACTTTTTTTAATGGGTTGATCAGCAGCCGTTTCAGGAATGGGGCTGAGGGCGTAATTAGTGGAAACCTCGATGAGAACAAAAAGAGAAAATGACCTCATTAAAGCTACATAGTCCAATGAAAACATCAAATTTTTTATTTAATTTTTTTTTGTGACAAGTTATTTATTCTGCCCATAACGTATAAGCTCCCGTAAGGGTGCTTGTTTTCAAAACTTTTCAAAAATCTCAAAAATTTTCAAAACGAAACTTAAATACTGGTGCATTTTATTAAACATTTCTCATCACATAGCATCACTGTAGAAGCCTATGGTGTCAGAGTGTTGGCATACTTCCCCAAATTAATTTTGCATGGTTGCACTTCAAATATCTGAAAAGTTAGTCATTTAAAATAAAAGTTACTTCAAACTAAAGTAAGGTAGATTATAGCAATCAACCTAATATATTTATCTCAGAAAATTGACAGAAAAATCTGAACCATCTGCCTATGCAACTTTGATGTGGCCAGCTCTACAATCACAGAGCTGCGCAGCTTTCACGCCAATTACCGGGCGTTGTCGACCGAATCGAGAGAGCGTGTGCTTCGGATATGGGATATCGAGAGTTTGGTTCCCGGTCGAGTCAAACCAATGACTTACAAAATTGATACTTGTTGCTTCTTAGCCAGGCGCTCGGCATTAATAGCATAGGGCAAGGACTGGTTAGCTCAGTGTCACATTAGTGTGACTGAGTGGGATATTGGGCTATGGTGCCAGTGGCCTAATTTCCCAGTGGGGCAGCACTATAAAGTTGCCATGAGTGCACACTGTCACGATCCATCCTGATATGGGCTTAAATGTTGCCATGACATAAAACTCCAACAAAGAACAACAACAAACATCCACACTTACATACATGCTGTGAGTGACACTGGAGGTGACGTCCATGTACGCCTCCGGTATGTGCTCGACAAACCCACAGGGCGACAGCAACTTCTCCAGCAACGCCATGTCACCGGAAGTGGCGTTGGGCCCGGCTGACAGTGCGCATGTGCCGGCGCCCACCTCGACTGGAAGGTTGGGCATCACGCGCGTCACGCGTACACCTACCGGGAGAGACTGTTGCCGGGGGGGGGGGGGGGCGGGGGAGGGAGGGGGAGAACGGGAGGAGTGGGGAGAGAGAGTGTGAGAGTGTAAGCGAGAGAGTGTGAGAGAGAGTGTGAGTGTCAGCAAGAGAGCGAACCAGTGAAGGTGAGGAAGAGCATATGCAGGAGAGAGAAAGAGAGGGAAGCGAGAGAAAGCACGAAAGAGAGCGAGAGAGAAATAGAGCGAGACAGAGCGAGTGAACCAGTGAAAGAGAGAGCACATGTAAGTGAAAGAGAGAAAGAGACAGAACGAGCGAACCAGCGAGACAGAAAGAAAGAAAGCGAGCACATGTGAGAGAAAGAGCGTGAGAAAAGGAGAAAGACAGCGATCGAATCAGCAAGGGAAACAGCAAGAAGAGACAGAAGGAGAGATAAAGAGAGAACACGAGAAAGAGATACCAAGAGAAAGACAGGGCGAACCAGTGAGAGAAAGAAAGAGAAAGAGACACAGAGCGAGCGAACCAGTGAGAGAAAGAGAGAGAGGGTAGGGACGGAGAGAGAGACAGAGAAAAGGGAGAGGGTTGGGAGTGGGTGATGAGAGAGCACAAATTAGCTTATGTTGTTATCTACTCGGCCTACTTACATACATAGAGGCGAGCACGCTGGAGGTAACATCGATGTAGGACTCCGGCATATGCTCCACGTAGCCACATGGCTTCAGGAGTTTCTCCAGTAAAGCCATGTCGCCAGGTGTCGCATTGGGCCCCGGTGCCAGCCCGCAGGTGCCGGCCCCCAGCTCGACTGGCAGGTTCGGCATC
Organism: Branchipolynoe longqiensis; assembly: GCA_030323885.1. NCBI lineage: Eukaryota > Metazoa > Annelida > Polychaeta > Phyllodocida > Polynoidae > Branchipolynoe > Branchipolynoe longqiensis. The sequence goes on from CM059198.1 coordinate 72,409,667, forward strand.
ACCCGACCCACTCGCACCCCGGCCGGCAGCGACTGCAGGCCGCAAAGCAGTCATTAATTCATGACAGCAAAACCTCACTTAGCACTCTAGATACACACACCGGCCGGCAGTGACTGCAAAGCAGTCATTAATTCATTACAGCAAAACCTTGCTTAGCGCTCTAGATATACACACACTGGCCGGCAGTGGCTGCGGGCCACAAAGCAGTCATCAAATCACTCGTGAATACTGGCTTAGCCCTCTAGATACACACACACCGGCCGGCAGTGACTGCAAAGCAGTCATTAATTCATTACAGCAAAACCTCGCTTAGCGCTCTAGATACACAGACACCGGGCGGCAGTGACTGCAAAGCAGTCATTAATTCATTACAGCAAAACCTCACTTAGCACTCTAGATACACACACCAGCCGGCAGTGACTACAAAGCAGTCATTAATTCATTACAGCAAAACCTCGCTTAGCGCTCTAGATATACACACACTGGCCGGTAGCGACTGCGGGCTGCAAAGCACTTATTAAATCACTACAGCGAATACTCGCTTAGCACTCTTGATACACACACCAGCCAGCGGTGACTGCAGGGCGCAAAGCAGTCATTAATACATTACAGTAAAACTTCGCTTAGCACTTTTTGTTTTTAGATATGTTCTTAAAAATATAGCCCTAAACGAATCAGGAAATATGTGGAGTTATAATAAGGCAGCATAAATAGGTTTTTTTGTTGGGGCTTTACATTTGAGCAATATCTAAGGTCATATCAGTACAGGTATCGACTTGAAACAGTATGCATCACTCATATCGACGTTATAGTGATGCCCGACTGAGATACCATGCCACCAGCATCATGACTTGATACTCCACTCAGTCACATTATCCTGATACTGAGCTAACCAGTCTTTGCCCTAGCCTAGTAATGCGAGTGCGGGGCTAGGTAATACAAATTATCGGTAGTGACTGCCGAATCGGCAAGAGTGCTGGCTTCCTCTTACAAAATTGATACTAGTCACTTAATATTGTTGTTCGTAATTTATTATTGTAGTTTATTTTATTTCTTTGATACGTATTGTAACTATATATATGTATATTATTTTTTTAGTGGTGAATGAGGGAGGAAGTCTCGGCAATATAGTGTGGCAGGGGGGGGGGGGGAGGGTCACCAACAGGTATGACAAGCAAGTGATAGCTGGTTAGTAAACACGTCCAAGAATTTATACTCGTATAATTCTTATACATCACATACAATATAATGCAATATTAATCAAGAATAAGAATAAGAATAATAAGACAAAAATATTTTTAGAGTGGTAAATGAGGGAGGAAGCCTCAGCAATATAGAGTGCCAGGAAGGGGGGGGGGGCACCACAAGGCGTGCCAAGCAAGTGACAGCTGGTTAGTAAAAACTTCCATGAATTTATACTCGTATAATATTATGCAATAATATTATGCAATATTGAATATATCCGTCCTGATATGACCTTAGATGTTGCTAGGACGTAAAACAACAACAAACAAACATAATACAATATAATAAGAAGAAGAAAAGGAAGAAGCAGAAAAAGAAGAAAAAAAGAAGTAATAATTAAATAATTTTGTTAAGAAGGAAATAATAAAAAAATAATAATTAATAATAAAAAAACCTCTTTATACTTACCTCAGCTATACATGCACACGTGACACCTGCAGCGATGGAGACCACAAGAGTTGATGACGTCAGGAAGGGGAATGTCTGCAGGACGCTACAAATCTGGTGTGGCTTCACACCCATGATGAGGATGTGACAGAATTTGGCCACTTCCTCGTTGTTGGTCCCGACACGAATACCAATTTCCTTTTGGCACAGACAGAAAGTCAAATTTAGTTTTTTGTTTTATTGTTGTTGTTGCAACTGTCGTGGGTGTGATGAAAATGGGAAATATTGCGCCACGAGAAGGATTCAAACCCCTACCTCTTGCATTCTGGGCTAGTGTGCTAACCATTACTCGACCATGGCGTCATCACCCTATCGTAGCCTACCTGTCTATGTGGCTCCTTGCCTGAGAGGTCAGTGCAGACTAATTACTACTAGTACTACACTCGTCCCCCCTGGAACTGTAAGTATTTTAAATGATTTATGTTTGTAAGTTGTTTAAATAATGCTTACAATTACATACAGAGGCAATACACTTACATACATACACAGGGAAGGTTTAAAACAACCATACAGCATGTAGCGTGTACAGGGTCCTGGTCACGGAAACCAGTGTCGTGGAGGTGATGAAAATGCGAAACGTTGACCTATCAAAACAGGAGGCGGGCACTCAACTCATAGAGCCATCCCGTCTGGTAATATAAATTTCTTCTTTTTAAATTTTCCATTGTGTGTGTAAATCCAAGTACAAGTGTGACCCTCTTACCTTTATCTTGTTTTTGGTTGCATCTGACTGAGCACTTCCCATGATCTGCTTCGGTGGAACAAGACCTTAAAATGTGACAAGGTTCTAATCAATCCACGAGAATCAATAGGATAATTCATGTGTAGCAAATAATTGTATTAGAGAATATTGAACAACTCTGTCACATTGTTAAGATTACATCTGTACTTTACATACACACATACACTAACAGATAATAAATCAACGTTATTTAGTAAATCAATAACATTTTATGTTATTTAACCAATACTTTTCGAGAACATAATACAAAAATGCATAAGATTAAACACTGACTGATTTAATGTTGTTACCCAGTAATCATAACTAAATATAGATCTACATGCAATGTACAATGTCACAAGTTTATGTGATAGCATACATTCTTAAAGTTGCCTAGTCCGATTGTTTTGAATTTCTGTTTTTTTTTTTTAGATAAATATATTAGATTGATCACTAGTATCTACTTTACATTAGTTCAAAGTTACTTTTATTTTAAATGGTGAACTTTTGAGATATTTTAAGTGTAAACATAGAAAATTAGTTTTGGCAACCTTGCCAAAACTCTGACACCATAGACTTCTGCAGACACAGGTTCTGTTAAATTGACTCAGTATTTGCCTTCTACACAGAAACAAATGCTTAATAAGTGCATCAGTATCTAAGTTAGATATGTAAAATCAAATCTAGATAATTGGTTTGGTTTTGAACATTTGATATTTCATCGGACTATGCAGCTTTAATCTAAGGAGCAAAATATATTCTGCACATAGGCCTAGCTATTTTTATCTACCCGTTACTTTTGAATGCCAGAATAGATTAAATCATGGAGATAAATAAAATTAAAAAGTCAAATCCAGACCGTTCTGTGGCTGCCATCTTGGGATTTTGCATTCTCTACCAATTTCTCGACTTTACACCAATATAAATCAATACTGCATATTGGAACCACCACCTATGCAGTTAATTCCTATTTGAAGCAATAGTTATCATTCATCTCTACTTTGGGGTAGGTGTGAATATTTTCTCTCGCAAAGATAGTGCTATGGGCGTAATTATTAATTATGGGATGGGGGGAGGAGGGAAGGTTGGGAAGGAGGGAAAGAGGGGAGGAGGGACGGGGGAATGGGGCGGGGGTGTTATGATGTACCGAGCCCACCTCGGACCTTACATGGTCGTGCCACCTGGGGTCAAATACCCTATAATACTAAGATGGCTCACTCAGCCTGGACTCTGTAATCAAAATGATCAAACCCACCACTTGGTGCGCTGGCTGTTCTCTTGGTTAAACAGTTGCTATATTATATGTATAAATGTATATATGAATGTGAAAGATGTGTGATGATGGCGATGATGCTGATGATGATGTGTATTTGTTCATAGCAATTTCATATTGATGTCTATTCATACTTACCTATCTCATGTATAATACCGACCCACCCATGGGGAGGCTAAAGACTAACACGTGTACATATATATACATAAACAATACCTGTATTCACAGAGGTGGGAAATGAAATCACCAAAATCCAGCAAACGGAAACGGAAATAGCCCTGTATGGGCACCACCATTTGTAAACTCGTGTTGAATAATCGAGAAATCAAAATCCAGCAAACGGAAACAGAAAAAGATCGTCAAACTTCACTACACAGCATAGAGGTTTGACGGCAGCCATTGGTTAATAATATCTTATGGGCTTAATACCTTGATGGTGTACCGCCGCAGAGTAGCGCATGCCGAATCAAGGAAGAACTACACTGGTCCCTAGCTACAGACCTTCCATATATGGTGTGATGACGTCACTGGAACCAGTGTACCTGTTCCTTCCAAGGCATTAAGTCCATAGGCCCAATTGACGGTATTCGGGGTCAGCGATTGGTTAATAATATATCAAAACAAATGCCAGCTGGCATTGAATTTGCCGATATGCGCAGTTCAAAACTTTGATTTTATTCAAAATTAAAAGAAATAAAGAACAATTTGGCATAAACATGGATGCACAAATGAAATATTAATAGTTTATTCCGTGGAAACGACGGCCGTATTCGATTATCACAACCGCAACTCGGATTACCCAAGTTGCTAGAATTTCAAATCGAACACTGCGAGTGGAGTAAAAAAATACATGCGCAATCATAAAATACATTGCTGTAGTTATATCGGGGGTCGGTCCTAAGCATAGCTTATTCATATTATCATTGTATGTGTTTACATGTGAAACACCAACCAGGAGCCGGGCTGATCAAACCCACCACAAGGTGGCACTGCAAAATTTACATTACCATGGGAGAGATAGGGAGTGAGCCGTCTTAGTATTATACTAGGGTCTTTGCTGGGGTGAAACTGAAAGTATACATACACAGTACACCAGCGCCACCTATTGCTCTCATAGTAGAACTAAAATAAAGAGCTAATCGACACCTTTACTACACCGACCTGACTTTATGATGCCTTTAATGATCGCCTGTGCCATCTTGCCTGCTCCTACGAAGCCCAGCTTGAGATCCGCTGGGACCGTGACAGTGTGCGCTTCGCCTGCCATTGTTAACGTGCTAAAGAATGCCGTGGGTAGCTGCAGTGGGTGCCAGGGTTGCAGTTTCCGCGGCACACCGGTCTGTGAAGGCTGTGAACCAGTTACAACGGTCCCTGCAGCTGGCTCCGGTGTAGCCTGGTCCCCTGGCTTTTGGTTCCTCTCAGATGGCGCCACAGTGGCGTAAGCACGCTTAGACAACACGGTGGGTACTGGACCACGACTGCCACACCCATATAAACAATTACTAGGATAAGCTAGGATACTAGTATTGAAGCTACGTGCCTTTTTACGCGTTTCAATTATTTGCAGATTCCTCACCACACCCAATTTCAGTCTTTTTTGTGGGAGGGGGGGGGGGGGGGCGGGCGGAGGGGGGAGACCAGATACCACTTTCACCCCCAAGAGCTGAAGCATCTAGGATGTTGTTTGTTATTATCTAGGCTGAGTAGAAAACTGGACCATCGCGTGACCCATGTTTATGGGGGAAACCAATTGTTCATGTTGTGCAAGCAACATGAGTAATTCAAACTGTAATCGATTAATCACCTCGGATCATCCCAACTATTTTTTTGCACATGTGGATGTCGTACAAACTTGGGTTGCATAAACACATTTTCCCGGGGTTTGGAGAAAATGTGGGTTACGTCAACACTTTAGTTTAAAAACAACAACAATATAATGACAGCAAGATGGGATTTAAAGTATTTTATGATTATATAGTTTAGTAGTATGTCCATTTTAATCTGGATGGTCATACTTTTATCAACAACAAAAAAGAAAGACAACAAAGTGTAGCTTTGCAGTAGAGGTTCACGCTACAGGTACCATCACAAATGTGACATATTATTGCTTTTGATGCCCCCGGCCAAGATGTGGGGCATAGAGGGGGTGTAACGATATCACAATACAACTTTTGGTGACCATATTGGATGACATACAGAAGGCTTGCAACTGCCTAGACTGTGCTTATTTACTGATTTGTTGGTTTATTTGTCACTGTTTTGAGCAGTTTGGCCTCAGAAGTTGTTGCTAAAGTGCTGAAAGTAAATACATTGGATGTAAACTGCCCAGAACCTTCCATACACAAGAAAACTCTGTTTTACTGCATCTGCATGCATTCACAACATGGCTAGGGAGGGTGCTCGTAATCCAAGATGGCTGCTGACTGCTAAGTAATGATGTCACATACACTCCCTCTATTGGAGCCAGATCATTTTGCACACAGCCCGTGTTTGTTAAAAGCCCCGTTCACACACGGGCGTTAAGTCACCTCAACTAGTTCGCCTTGTCTAGTTCGCCTCACATTCGCCGTGTGGACGCTACGCTGAAGCGAATTAGGGCTAGGTCGCCTCATCTAGTTCGCCTCAAGTAAACCACCTCTCGAGGTAGTATAGATGAAGCGATTTATTGGTTCCTGGGCGGTGATAGTGTAAAATAGCAGTGCTTGCCAGATACAGGCTCAGGTGTAACTATTGCTGGTGCCCGGCAGTGTTAGGGCCCGATTAGGCCGAAATCTATTGAATGCGATCATATTTAACAGAATTACATCCTCAAATAATGAAATTTAATTAAATTAACCCTAAATTCCAAGCGATATTAACGTAGCAGCTACATGGTCGTCGTTATTCATATGGTCGAATCGACTAGTGAAAACTAAACAAATAGCAGTGCTTGCCAGATACAGATGGGGGTACTTGCTCATGCGCAGATATCGATTTCCGCCTTAAACCGCTCCGTGTGTGGACACGACACTAGTTCGCCTCATCTAGTTCGCCTCATCTAGTTCGGCCTAAAGTTGTGCTGTGTGAACGGGGCTTATGTTTAGGTACACATGCTCGGGGTGTTCTATTTGAACATTCTGACGAGATGATCTGAATGGTCCGAACTGTCATAATCGATTATGACCTCAAATATGTTCCACCCCACCTAGCGGTTTCCACACGAACCAATCCTGACTGTTGGAGTAGCCCTGCACAGCTCAGTCTCCTGAGTGCCCAACACTTTCACATGACCTTCAGCGCACCCCCACCTTTATCCACCATCACAACTGTTATAGCTCCCACAGCTGAGTGCTTGGGACCTCAAACTCCACAATTAAGACAAACTGTGACTCATTAAAGCCAACATCATTTCACTTCAAAACAGACCTTTAGAATTGAATAAATACCACTATGTAGGGCCTACCATCTTCTTTCCAGCACCATTGAAATATATACTTTCATTTAGAGTTGCATAGTCCGATGCTCTTGAGTTTCTGTCATTTTTCTTAAATAAATAAATAAAAATGATTGTTATAATCTTCTTTACTTTAGTCTGAAGTAACTGTTATTTTATCTGGTTAATTTCGAGATATTTTAAGTGCACACATACCAAATTAGTTGTGACAAGCATGCCAAACATTATGACACCGTAGGCTTTAGCAATAGCAGGTCCTATTAAAGCTGTATAGTCCGATGAAATATCAAATTATCAAAAACCAAACCAATTAACTAGATTTGATTTCAGATATCTAACTTAGATACTGATACTTATTAAACATTTGTTCCTGAGTAGAAGACAATATTGAGTCAATTTAACTGAACATGTTACTGCAGAAGTCTATAAAACTAATTTTCCATGTTTGCACTCAAGATATCTCAAAAGTTTACCATTTAAAATAAAAGTAACTTTGAACTAATGTAAAGTAGATACTAGTGATCGATCTAATATATTTATCTCATAAAAAAATACAGAAATTCAGAACCATCGGACTATGCAACTTTAAAATTGCCTCAGTCTTCCCTTCAACCTGCCAACAAATGCTTTATATTATAAGTGCACCAGTATCAATGGGGAGGTTTCATGAGCCAGTTCTCTCGCTATACACTTGGTGGCAGCACCCGTTCCCGGTCCAAGTCGGCCATCATCGTTGGATAGAAAGGTGTAGGTGTGTTGGTGGTGTAGGTGTGTGGTGGGGGTTTAGGGATGTGGTGGGGGTGTAGGTGTGTGTGTGTGGTTGGGGTGTAGGTGTGTGTTGGGTGTGTGGTGAGAGTTTAGGGGTGTGGAGGGCGTGTTGGTGTTGTGGTGGGGGTTTAGGGATGTGGTGCAAGTGTATATGTGTGTGGTCGGGTGTAGGTGTGTGTGTGGTGGGTGTAGGTGTGTGGTGACGGCTTAAGGGTCTGGTGGGGGTGTAGGTGTGTGGTGGGGGTGTAGATGTGGGGTGGGGGTGTAGGTGTGTGGTGGGGGTGTAGGTGTGTGGTGGGGGTTTAGCGATGTGGTCGGGTTGTGTGGTGGTGTAGGTGTGTGGGGTGGTGTGTGGTGGGGGTGTAGGTGTGTGGTTGAGGTGTATGTGGGTGTGCTGAGGGTGTAGGTGTGTGTTATGTGTTTGGTGTGTAGGTGTGTGGTGGTGTTTGGTGGGGTGTAGGTGTGTGTGATTGAGGTGTAGGTGTGTGTGGTGAGGGTGTATGTGTGTGGTGGGGGTGTAAGTGTGTGGTGAGGGTTTAGGTGTGTGGTTGGGGTGTAATCGGTACTGGGGTGTAGGGGGTATAGGTGTGTGTGATGGGGTGTCATGGGCTTTAGGGCTGTGGTGTGGGTGTAGGTGTGTGGTGGGGGTTTAGGGATGCTAAAGATTGTGAGGTGCCGCTCTGCAAGACACCCCTACACCACCACAAACCACCTACACCCCCCACCATGGTTCCATTCCATATAGGGTCTATATTGTGGATTTCCCGAAAATAAATTTGGTCAATAATTCAGGAATGAAAGTGGTCTCTGGGAAAAAAGCGGAAATTCTTATTTCTCCCATAGATTTAGCATTGTGAGGGAATCGCGGAAAATTCCCGGAAGTTGGGTTTCATAATCATACATATATATGTTTGAAGCACGTATTACTATTAGTAGTATACGCTGATAGTGCTGCACCTTTTGAAGCCTGTATTAGTAGTATGTAGTATACGCTGATAGTGCTGCGGCGTTTGAAGCATTTATTAGTAGTATACGCTGATAGTGCTGCGCCGTTTGAAGCCTGTATTAGTAGTATGTAGTATACGCTAGATATTTTACACTTATAGCTACATTCAAGAGTGATATCTTTAGAGATGTAAGCAAAACATTGACTAAAGCTAAGATTCCATATACGCGGTATGCGGTATGCGGCATGCGAATGCGGCATGAATAGGTCCTACCCATGCTATTTTCGGTCTTTCTTGCTACAACTTTATGAAGGAAAGTCAAAGTTCCTGTTCGCTCTATGGCAAATAGAGCAGCATTCGCATTCACACCGAAAAGTCCATAAAGTGATCCACTTGCCTCATTCACATTCACATTCGCATCCGGACATATGATATGGAAGCACCACTGAGTGTTTACATGTTTTTCCATTTTTTCCCCGCATTCGCATACTGCATACCACGTATATGGAATCTTAGCTTAAGTCTAGGAGGAATAATTGTGACATTACGTCTCAAAGACATTACAGATATGCCTGTTATGAATCAGAATCAGATACATGTAGGCCTATATGTCCCACTTCTTTAGCCATTTTTCACATGTCTGATTGGTTGGCTGAAAGTTACATTAGAAACATTGGATTGCAATTTAAAAACAAACGTGAATATGTAATAGCGAATAAGTTGTAAATCTCAGTTCGAGGAATAACGAGTAATGCTGAGATTGATTCAAACCCCGGGGCATTCCCTGGTTTATTCTGCCAAGGTCAGAATAGAAGTGACCTGGCTTTCACTGCCCAGCCGGTGTTGCAGTTTCCGCGGTACGCCAGTTTGCGAGGTACACATCCAGGGGCGTAGCTAGGCATACGCGCGTATGCCAAAACGTCCACATTGTTTTGTCCAAAAAAAAATTTAATTAAAAAATAATAAAGAGAGAGAGAGTGAGAGGAGGCATGTAGTAGTCCGGAGTGTCAAAAACTCAAGTCTAAAATGTGTAAAATCCACCAGCTTAAGCTTAGGTGGCCCCCTAAACCCCCTGCCGAAATTAGGAGCACACATTGTTAAAGGTCTAGCTATGCCCCTGACATTGCTTCTGCACATGCATCAAAATCGAACAGCATCGGCATTCCCCTGTCCCTCGGGCCTCCATCCCCGCTGGCGCACCCACTCCGCCACCAATACCCCGACCCCGCCGTCCTCGACATCCTCGAGTTCGACTTCCCGCCTACTACTCGCCTCTACCCTCCCCCGCCCCTCTTTCTCAATCACCGGGGGTTCCCCCGAATATCTCTCCCACATTCGAAGACTTCGTCGACACGGAGCTTGGCCCTCGGCGCCCTGATCGGGCCCTTCTCCGTCCCCCCCTTTAACATGGACCCAGGTCTCCCCCATGATGATTCGCCCAAGGCGACTCGGGCAAAAGCGGGTCATCGTCGACCTCTCCTACCCCCCGGGGCAAGCGTAAACTCGGGCTTCCCCGGCGCGAGTTCCTCGGGGAACCCACACCTACACCCTTCCCTCCACCGCCGACAGTAGTCCGCCGCCTCATCGACCAGGGACACGGAGCCTACGTCTGGACCGCCGACATCTCCGGGCCTAGCCGCCTGCTCGTGCCGACCCCCTCTCCTGCCCTCTGTTCGGCATCTTGCCTCGACGGCAACATTTATATAGAATCTTGCCCTCCCCTTCGGTGCCGCACCACGGGGCGCTGCCTGCGGTCCGTGGTCACCGACTGCAGTAGCCTGGAATCATTTCGGCGCGAGGGTTTCCTCGCCCTCGTCTACGTCGGATGATTTCATAGGGATGCGGGAGGCGCTCTTACTGAGGGTGCCAGGCCTTCGACGCTTCCTCGCCCTCACCGCTGCCCTCGGTTCTCGACGTTAGCACCGGAAGTGCCTTTCCTCCCGCTGTCCGCCTCCCACTGGCTAGGGTTCGCCCTGACGCGAGACGATGACCATCCGGGTCGCCCCGGCCCAAGAATCCAGGCTCTCATCGTACGACTGTTGACGCACGCATCGCCCAGCACACCCTCGGGAAACAACTGCTTCAAAGTCTCATGGGGCGCCTCAACCAAGTGAGGGAGCGGCTGAGTGCTCCCCGGCCGCAAGTTCATGGCTCGCCTCCTCGGGGCGCTCCGCAGCAGCTGCTACGGCGCCGCCTCCCATCACCCTCGCCAGACGACGGCCCTCCGGGATCTGAGGTGGTTCGACCCGCGTAATGGACGAATATCCAACGGCATCCACCTCCTCCGCCCCCGGTGTGGCCGCCGCTGGGTGATCGTCGGTGCGACTTCACTGTCTCACCGGGGGCGGCGGCCCACTCCCCCACGCCTCTACGCCCGAGGGTACTCCTCGGGGTTTCCGGGTCGCCGGTTCCCCTCCATCCATGAACTCGAGGCGGTCAAACCTCGTCGTCGCCCTCCACTCCCTCCTCGGACGACATCGCGGAGGCGCGGGGGTGGTTCTCACCGACAAACATGGCCTCGGCCACCGCCCTCGAGTCGGGGACTCGCCCGAGACCCTCCCTGGGAGCTGCGCGAGGGAGCTCTGGTTGCTGGCGGCCTCCGGCTCCTTTGACCCATTACATCCACCCACAAGCCGGGGCGGACCTCCTCCTTGCCGACGCCCTTAAGCCGCGCCCACCTCGCCCGCCCCCTGGGCCGAAACGGTCTCCGCTGCGAGGTGGACCGCCGCGGGCTCCGCCCCCACTGCCGCATACATGACGCTTTCCCTTTCATCCGGCCTATAGGTTAACCTGCCCGTGAGTTACGAGACGTCGCCCGCCTCTCGCATCGCAGCGCTTGCTCCCGCGACTGGAGGAAAATCGCGCCGCCAGGCTGAGGACTTCGTCAGCTTCAGGTTGCCGAGGTGTGACCCCCCCTCGCACCGTCGGCTTTGATGGTCGCCCGCTTTCACCGCCCCCCTCCGCCCGCGCCCGCGCCCCGGCCTCCGTCAAGACGCCGTTCGGGGGCCCGGACCTGGGTTCCTATGGAGAGGGGGCGGGGGGCCTCACCTCGGGCTTCGACGCTCGCCTCGCCAAGGATGTTATGCCGGGAGGAGGCTGAGCGCTCCTTCTGCCCACGTCCCGCGGCAAAGCGCCCCGCCCCTCACGCGCGCCAAGATGGCGCACTGCCATCAGCCACCTCGCCCGTGCAGGGCTCGCCTCACTCGCCCCTCGGCCGCTGCTCCTCGGGGTACTTCGGCATGGCTGCGCCAATCCAACACCTGGCGCCGAAAAAAAAGCCCCCGAGGGGGGGCCGGCCCCACACCTGACCCGGGTGATGACCGCCCCGCGCCCGGGGCCTCCGGCTCCTGATAAACAGCTCCAAGACTATCTCGGGGCCCTCGGGCGCAGTGGGCCCTCTTCGTCCCTGCCATCCCGGCTCGCCTCTGTGCCCGGACTCGACTTGGCAGCTCGCCCTCGCCAGTCTTCCCGCGCCAAGGACGCCCCCTGCTTTCTTATGCCCTCCGGCGCCGCTCGACCCACGCACCCTCCCCACTGAACTCCTGAGGGGCGCCTCAAGGCCAAGGCGTTCCGGCCCCAGAAACATTCACCCTCCATAGCCTCCGCCGGGGCGCCGCCCCAGGCCTGCAGCGCGCGGCGGGGTGCCCTCCCCGAACATCATGGCCCAGGGGGACCTGACCTCCGAGGCGGTACACGCTTATGTAACCCGCCTCGCCCCTCGGGCGCGGCTCGAGCCTCTCCTCCGTTTTGGTGGAGGGCTCCTCGGCTCACCCCCGTCATAGGCCATCAGACTTTTCTCTCATCTTAAACAACATTCTTTGATAGTACTTTCAGCCTCATACTTACCTGTATATCTTTTCTTATGTTTGATATTTTGTTTGTATTTGCTTATGTCATATTGCCCGGGGCGTCCAATAAACGCCTCGTTTCCCACTCCGCATTCTGGTCTTCCTTCCGCGCATCGGTCGAATTTGCGAAGCATTTACGTTGATGCGATGAAAGGAAGAAGTCCCTCCCCTCAACCATGCCACCTCGCGCAGCATTCGCGCCCTCGCGCGACGCCCGCTGCTCCCTCGCACTCCGGCCCTGAGCATTCAGCCTCCCCTGCCACTGCTCACTTTCTCCCTTATAGGCCGCCCGCCGCTTCTTCAGCCATTCGCCTCCGTATCCACCACGCAGCCAAAACATTATGACCCCGTAGGCTCTTTAGCAAATAGCAGGTCCTATTAAGCTTGTATAGTCCGATGAAATATCAAATTATCAAAAACCAAACCAATTAAACTGATTTGATGTTTCAGATATCTAACCTGAGATACTGATTACTTATTAAACATTTGTCCTGAGTAGTAGGCATTTATTGAGTCAATCTAAACTGAAACATGTTATGCAGATGGCTATAAAACTAATGTTTTCCATGTTTGCACTCGAGATATCTCAAAGTTTACTTTAAAATTAAAGTAACTTTGAAACTTAATGTTAATGGTAGATAGAGTGATCGTTCTCATATATTTATCTCATAAAAAAATACAATAGCCCGGCGGCGGCGACGCGGCCCCACCCCCGCACCACACCCTACACACGCCGCACACACCCCCCCCGCGCCCTCCCCCGATAATACACAACGACCCGCCCTCAGAAACCCCCACCCAACCCCCGACACCGCCCCCGCCCTCACATCTCAGACCGACACAGACCGCCCGCCAACACCCGATACCACCCCCCGCTGCGCCGTCGCCAACCGCCACCCGGCCGGCCGCCACCATCCCACCCTCACATCTCAGACCGCAGACGCCGCCCCTGCCAACCGTCTTTCCTCTCATCTCTCCGCTCACGCCAGCACCCGCGCCCCCCCCCCCCCACACACCCCCACACCACCCTCGCACCCACCCCCGCACCCGCACCCGCACCCACCCCCGCACCCGCACCAGCCGCGCCAACCGCCCCCCTCCCCCCGGCCCAGGCGACACTGCATACATAGACCGTCTCCCCGGCTTCCGCCCCCCCCGCACCCGCCCCCGCACCCGCACCCGCCGCCCCCCCCCCCCCTTACCCCTCACCTCCTCCCCCCCCCCCCCCCCCCCCCCCCCTTCCCCCCTCACCCTCCCCCCCCCCCCCCCCCCCTTCCCCCCCCTCACCTCACCCTCCCCCCCCCCCCCCCCCCCCCCCCCCCCCCCCCCCACACACACCCCCAACCACCCCCGCTCTCCCCACTACCCCCCGCCGTACTCAGCGAATCCATCGCCGAGGTTCGTCAGCTTAGCATCCAGGACACCCTCCCAGCCGCCCCTTCATGCGGCCCCACCCCTGCCGCCTACCGCCCCACCCTCCTTTCCATCTGGCCCCACCTATCCGGCGCCGCCTGGAGCCGCCACCCCACCTTCTCCCGAGCCTACCACGCCCTCCGCGATACGGGCCTCCCTAATTTTTTGGCCGCCCGCATCCCCCTTCCCTCTGGCCTACACATTCCCGCCTGGCGCGCCCGCCTCCGAGACCACCCCGACAGCGAGCTGGTAGACCTCCTCGAGTACGGATTCCCCGCCAATTACTCAGCCAGCACCCCCCCCCGCCCTACATACACCAACCACCGGGAGGCCCCAGAGCACCAAGCCCACCTCCGCGATTTTATCGCAACCGAGCTCGCTCACGGTGCCCTCGCCGGCCCCTTCACCACCCCCCCCTTCACCCCTTGGGCCCAGGTGTCCCCCATGATGACCCGCCCCAAGTCCGACCCGGGCAAGAGGCGGGTCATCGTCGACCTATCCTACCCCCCTGGCCACAGCGTCAACGCTGGAATTCCCCGCCGGGAGTACCTCGGTAGGCCCCCACACTTACCGGCTCCCCTCCGTGGCCGACGTGGGCCGCCGCCTCATCGGACTCGGCACCGGGGCCTACACCTGGACCGCCGATATCTCCAGGGCGTACCGCCAGCTCCGGGCCGACCCCCTCTCCTGCCCCTTATACGGGATCACCTTTGAGGGGGCGACCTACGTCGACCTCGCCCTCCCCTTCGGCTGCCGCTCCTCGGGCGCCGCCTGCGTCAGGGTGACTGCCGCGGTGGCCTGGATCCTCCGGCGCGAGGGCTTCCACGCCCTCGTTTACGTCGACGACTTTGTCGGGTGTGAGCTCACCTACCTCAGGGCCCGGCAGGCCTTCGACGGCTTCATTGCCCTCGTCAGCGCCCTCGGCCTGGAGGTCGCCCCCGGGAAGTGCCACCCTCCGGCGATGCAGGTTTCCTGGCTCGGATTCGCCGTCGATAGCGAAGCCATGACGATTCGCATCGCCCCCGACAAAGTCGACGAGCTCGTCGCCGACTGCGAGGCCCGGGCTACCCGGCCGACCCTCGGGCGCCAGGAGCTGCAGAGTATCCTCGGCCGCCTTAACCACGTCGGCAGCTGCGTGCTTCCCGCGAGGAAGTTCATGGCGCGGCTCCTCGCGGCCCTGCGCAGCTGCCGCGGGTTCGCCGGCATCACCCTCGGGGATGACGCCCTCCGGGACCTGGCCTGGTTCGCGGCCTACGGGCGCGCCTCCAACGGCCTCCACCTCCTCCGCCCGCTGGGGACCCGGAGGATCGTCATCGAGTGCGATTCATGCCTCACCGGGGGCGGAGCCTACTCCCCCAGGCGCTACTACGCCCGAGGGTATTCGAGGGCCCTCCGCGCCCGCTTCCCCGCAATCCACGAGCTGGAGGCGGTCAACCTGGTCGTGGCCCTCCGCACCCTCCTCCCGGCTGACGTCGCGGGGGCCAGTGTTGTCATCAACACGGACAACATGGCCTCCGCGCCTCCCTCGTCTCGGGACGCGCCCGCGACCTCACCCTCGGGACGTGCGCCCGGGAGCTCTGGCTCATGGCGGCCGAGGCCTGCTTTGAGCTCACCATCCTCCACAAGCCCGGCGCCGACCTCGTCCTGGCTGACGCCCTCAGCCGCGCCCACCTCCCTGGTCGTTGGGCGGGCGTCGCCCGAGACGAGGTCGCTCGCCTCGGGCTCGAGCGGGCCGATGCCGAGCATGACGACTTCCCCTGCAACCCTGCCCTCTAATTCAGGGTACACCGCCACTGAGGTCGCTGCTGTGGACGGTCTTCGCGTCGCCGCCCTCGCCCCGTCCACCTGGCGGAACCGACGCCGCCAAGCCCGAGGCTACGTCCAGTTCGCCTCGGGCCACCGCTGGGACCCCCTCGCCCCAACCCCCTTCGATGTGGCGGCCTACGCTGCCTGGCTCTACGCCCGGCCCTTGGCGCCGGCCTCCGTCCGGAACGCCATATCCGGGGCACGCTCCTGGCTGGAGGCAGCCGGAGGCGATACCAGCGCATTCGCCTCGCGCCTCGCCAGAGACGTCTGTCGCGGGGGCGAGCGGGCCTCCGGCCACGTCGCCCGCCCCGCCCCGCCTCTGACGCCTGCCATCCTCGCCGCGGTCGCCCATCACCTCGCCCTCGCCGGGCCCTCGGGCGTCGTCCCCCGGGCCGCCCTCCTCCTCGGGTACTACGGGATGCTACGGCAGTCGAGCCTCCTCTCTCCCAGCCCCGAGGTGTGGGGCGGCCCGCACACCATCACTCGAGGCGACGTCGCCCCCGCCCCCGGGGGACTGCGCGTCACCCTCCGGACTACTAAGACTATCGCGCTGCCCTCGGGGGCGGTCGCCCTTCTCATCCCGGCCTCGCCCGGCCGTGCCCTCTGCCCCGTCGCCGCCTGGGCCGCCTCGGTGGCGCTCGCCCCAGCCGGCCCCTCCGATCCTGCCTTCATCCTGCCCTCGGGCCGGCCCCTGGACCCTCGGACCCTCACGGCCATCCTGCGAGGCGCCCTCGCGGCCCTCGGGGTGCCCGCCCCCGACGGCTACACCCTGCACAGCCTCCGCCGCGGCGCCGCCCAGGCCTGTCAGCGCGCCGGGGTTCCCCTCTCCGAGATAATGGAACAGGGGACCTGGACCTCCGCCTCGGTGCACGCTTATGTTCCTCGGATCGCCGCCTCGGGTGCCCCTCGAGCCCTCTCCTCAGTTTTTGGTGGAGGGCTCATCGGGCCACCTCCCTCCCCTCCGGGTTCATGCCCCCGATAGACATAGACCTCGGGCATGCCCTCTGGACTCTGACCCCTCATTGATATTGACTTTACCTGACATTTGTCCTATGTTGCAGTTATCCTTGATTTGACTTAACCATATTGCTACTGTCTCATGTGAATAAATGTCTTTATTCCAACTCCCTCTTCTCTTCTTCCTTGCCATGTATCAAGGCACGTAAACTTGCCATATATTTTAATTTTTTTTAATTTTTTTTAATTTTTAATATTATTTTATTTTCAAATTATGTCATTCTGCATTTTATTATATTCAAATTATATTATTGTGCATTTTATTATAACAATATGTTAAATGCTGCTTTTTTTCTTTAAAGGTTTTATCATAACCTGGCTTGGATGACTGTAAGATGTAATGTAATTTCACAATCATTACATACTACAATATCGTCACCGTCACTGACGTCAAAGGGCTAAACTGGAAAAAATCTGTGATCCTGTGATATCGCGATGAAAAAGGACTATTTACAAAACAACTAAAATTATTGGACAATATGACAATAACAAAACTATGCTTATTATAACACCGTGTCATTTTTTGTATGGCAAAATTGTTGTAAATGTGGTTATTGACATATATAATATGCATAATAATACACTGCACGCTATAAAGCAGCGTATTTAGTTTTGAAAGGGTTAAGCTATACTGTGACAACCGGAACTGTCCCAAAACGAAAACCACATGCACACGCACATGTGGTCTGGGTTGAATCCCTGCCAAGAAATAAACCCATAACTCACAAAAACCCAAGCAAAATACCAATCTCGGTCAAGTACCACAACACTGCAAAAAAAAAAATAAATATGTTAGTCACACGTGTTCCCTGCTGCGAGAGGCGACTTGATGGATGGAAGGCACGCGTACAAAACACTTAAATTGTTATTGCGGCTTACCTTAATACTGTACTTAATCGTTGTGGTTACTCACTAAACTTATAAAAATTGTGATAACAATCGCAATATAGTATATATATATATATACAAATTTCATGTTAAATAATACCTAATAAACAATGATTACCAAGTAATCACAACTTATCTTAATTGTTCTTTCTTTTTATAAAAAAATATATAATTAGTATCAATTGCAGCTAACAACAATTTATAAAAATAAAGTTATTATTCGAATCTACCAGAAAGTTAACGGTCAAATGCGAATTATAACACTGATTTTTAATTTGGTGTAATTATCCGTTTTATAGTCAACCCAAAACTTTGGGACTGTATAGCACGCGCAAGCGTGCAAATCCCATAACAAGCTTTTTTTTAATAAAAAACCAGCGCTAAAACCACCGAAAGCTTTGGGTTTGTATAGCATACGTAGGCGCAGTCGTCGATACACGAACAAAAGCTCGTGTACCGGTGTCTGCGTGCGCAAATTTTTAATGTGGTTGTAAGTTTTATAGTCAACTCGAAACTTTGGGGCTGTATAGCACGCGCAGGCTCGGACGCCGGTGCACGGCAAAAGCTCGTGCACCGGCGTCCGCGCGCGCGCAAATCCCATAACAAGCTTTTTTTATAAAACCATCGCTAAAACCACCGAAAGCTTCGGGGCTGTATGGCACGCGCATGCGCAAATCCCATAACAAGCCTTTTTTTATAAAACCATCGCTAAAAACACCGAATGCTTTGGGGCTGTATAGCACGCGCATGCGCAAATCCCATAACAAGCCTTTTTTTATAAAACCATCGCTTAAAACACCGAATGCTTTGGGGCTGTATAGCACGCGCATGCGCAAATTCCATAACAAGCTTTTTTTTATAAAACCAGCGCTAAAACCACCAAAAAAACGGGGATGTTAGGCATTTCCGGTTTCAGTTTCGGGTTTTCGTCGTCTTACGCAAGCACGGCGGCATTGCCGCCAAAATTCAAAATTCACAAAACGCACGCGCACGTGCCCATATTTACATCACACCCACCTCACCCCCCAAAAGCACGTGCCAATGTTTACAAAATTACGCAAAATGCCCGACCAGACCCGTTCGTATCTGTCAATCATCCGAATACGCAACGATCATTGGCTGAAACTGAAAATAGCACACGCACCCTTTGGGATTCGTACCTGTCAATCATCCAAATACTCAACGATCATTGGCTGAAACAAAAATAGGCCACGCCCCCTTTTTGTGGGGGTGCACACACACGCACACACAATTTACAAAAATTACCTTAAAATGGCTTTATAGTGCGCGCAAACACAGGGTACCATTCCATAGACTCAAGCCTTAAGCGCCGAATGGAACTTTTTAACACCCTATCTAGGTCAAACCCCCAAACTTGACCTAGTTTCATCGAGCCTTATTTGGGCATAGGCGTGACCTAGATACATAAATTAGCATAAATTAGCCAAATCCAGCCTTCCTATTGGCTGAGACTAAAACACCCTCCCACCCTAGACCCACCCTGGAGGGTCACGTGACCAGAATACTCGACGCTGATTGGCTGCTTTTTTCACAAAAACCACCCCATAGGCTTTAGTACGTTAAATAAGTCCTATATATATCTACTATCATCACTAACCTTATAAATTTAATATAATGTTTTTGGTAAAGACGTTTTCTATATGTGTACCAAGCGATTTGTTTCTAGGTGGTGTGCTTTTAGAGATATTTCACTTTTTCTGTATTTTCTGTATGAAGATTGCTCACGACCATTGACAATCCCTTGAGTTTGATGGTACGCGCAGTGCAAGACATTAGTTTTATTCAAAATTAATAGAAATCAAGAACCCTAACCGTATCAATTTAATATAAGCTGTTTGTTGAATATGTTTTCTGCATGTGTGCCAAGCGGTTTATTTCTAGGTGGTGTAATTTGAGAGATATTTGACTTTTTCTGTATGAGGATTTGCTCACGGCCATTGACAATGCATTTGAATATATGTGTACCTGGCAAACTGCCGTACCGCGGAAACTGCAACATCGGGTTGCACATAAACGCCCTCAGAGGTGGGCACTAGCCACGGGTGGAACAGTTCACCTTAGAGACTATTTCCTCTAGCATGCTGTTACCTGTTTGTTTAGTGTTTTTTTTTACTAAATGTATTTTATTCAGGGAATAATGTCTTTTGTCAGCGCCAGAGCACTGGTCTTCCGACCGTTGTTACTTTTTTTTTTTTAGAAACATAGGTCAACGTAATTGAGGCCACCACCCTGTAGCACAGGTAGTGGGGTTCTTCTAGTACTACAGTAGCCATTGTTGGATAGAGCTGATTTACAACAATATTACAAAACAAAATCTCCATTAAACGCTTGAAAATATATTGATAAAAATACAAATATTCATATTTGATGAGACTTGTTTAGTTTTGATGCGCGAGAAGGAAGAACAGAGGCGGAGGTGGGAAAACTGAGGCGTTTATTGTGACGCCTCGGGCAACATACAGAGAAACAGTGAACATAACAATAAATGACAAAGTAAGGTACAAACAGGGTAACTG
Organism: Branchipolynoe longqiensis; assembly: GCA_030323885.1. Classification (NCBI taxonomy): domain Eukaryota; kingdom Metazoa; phylum Annelida; class Polychaeta; order Phyllodocida; family Polynoidae; genus Branchipolynoe; species Branchipolynoe longqiensis. The sequence continues at coordinate 72,430,010 of CM059198.1, forward strand.
AGGAGGTAAACAGGCTGAGGAGGCACATAGCAATACAGGGGGCTCATGAGGAGCAGGGGGCTCGCGAGGAGCAAAGAGTCAGGGGCTCATGAGGAGCAGAGGATAAATAGTGAGGGGCTCATAAGGAGCAGTGTCAGAGTTGGTAGAGGGGGGGCCGAGGAGCCCTCCGCCGCAGAGGGGGGAGGGTAGAGGAGGGAGAGTTGGGTGGGTGGGTGGAGAAGAAAAGGGGCAGAGAGCTGGAAGGCGGCTGGAGGCTGAGTGCCTGAGGGAGGCCGGCGGGCGGCCTTATAAGGGGGGAAGTGAGCAGAGGCAGGAGGGGGGTGAGTCGCTCAGGGCCGGGGGGAGGTGAGCAGTGGCGGGGGTGAGTCGCTCAGGGGCGGGGGGAGGTGAGCAGTGGCAGGAGGGGGGGGTGAGTCGCTCAGGGCCGGGTGAGTCGCTCTCCCTCCCCTCGCATCAAACGAAATGCTTCGCATTACGACCGATGCGCGAGAAGGAAGAACAGAGGCGGAGGTGGGAAAACTGAGGCGTTTATTGTGACGCCTCGGGCAACATACAGAGAAACAGTGAACATAACAATAAATGACAAAGTAAGGTACAAACAGGGTAACTGAGGAGGTAAACAGGCTGAGGAGGCACATAGCAATACAGGGGGCTCATGAGGAGCAGGGGGCTCGCGAGGAGCAAAGAGTCAGGGGCTCATGAGGAGCAGAGGATAAATAGTGAGGGGCTCATAAGGAGCAGTGTCAGAGTTGGTAGAGGGGGGGCCGAGGAGCCCTCCGCCAAAGAGTAAGGAGAGGGCTCGAGGCACGCCCGAGGCGGGGGCGCGGGGCGCCCGAGGCGGGGCCCGGAGAGGTGTGAGGTGCGGGTTCCCTGTGTGGGCGGGAGTGTCCGGGGCCTAGGTCGACAAGGGGGTCAGGCTCCCTCTCGGGGCGGGGAGTGTCCGGGGCCTGCGTCGACAGGGAGCGGGCGGCCAAAAAGGGGGAGGCCCGCTCCTTGGCGGGATCCGGTGAGGAGGTCCGACGAGGGTCGAGCAGGGGGGCAGCGAAGTCCTCGGGGCTGGATGGGGTGGTGGTCGGGGTCTGGGCGGCGATGTTGTTGAAGGCGGTGTCGTGAGGATCGGCGGCAGAGGGTTCCTCCTGAGGCTGGACGGGGGGCGGGTCGGGGGGCGGGTCAGGGGGGTCAGGGGGGTCAGGGGGGCAGAGGAAGGCAGTGTCGCCAGGGTCGAGGTGGACGTCTGGGTCGAGGATGGTGGGCGACTGGCGCCGGGCGGCGGTGGGAGCCTTACTGAGGGGGCACTGGGGCCGGGTGGCGGTGGGAGCCTTGCCGAGGGGGCGCTGGGGCCCGAGGCGGGTATGGTTGCCGGAGGGAACGGCGGTGCCGAGGCGGCGGGCAGGCCGCGCCTCGGGCAGCTGGGCGGTAGTGTCCGGAGGGCTGGTAGCAGTGTGGTGGGCGGCTTTAATAGGGTGGGTGGGCCGGTCTGGGGCCTCCGTGCCGGGCTGGAGGTGCCGGCTCCCTAAAAATCCGGCGAGGCGGGAGCCGCTGCCCGGGCGCGCTTGGCCAGACAGGCGTCCTCACTGTGCCTGGTTAATACCTTCCGCACATTGGCGCAGTATGCGCATGCGTGGAGCTGTTTGGACGCCCCCTGGCCGTGGACCTCCCCCGGGGCTGCGTGGGTGCAGGAGTTGGGGTCCCGGTTCCAGGCATAACACAGTGGGCCGTGGGTATCCTTGCTGTAGGCCACGCGTGTGTCGGTGTGAGCGCGGGACTGGGGGCGGGGCCTTGCAGGGTCGGCGGAGCGGGGTTGGCTGGTGGTGGACTGGGGGGGCATGGCGAGGGACTCCAATCTGAGGAGGTTTATAGCTACTGGGTCATGCCAACCGTGGGGGAGGGTGCCGTCCGCGATCGCGGTGAAGACCGCCTCAGGAGGAACCTAGAAAAGGGGCAGAGAGCTGGAAGGCGGCTGGAGGCTGAGTGCCTGAGGGAGGTCGGCGGGCGGCCTTATAAGGGGGGAAGTGAGCAGAGGCAGGAGGGGGTGAGTCGCTCAGGGCCGGGGGGAGGTGAGCAGTGGCGGGGGTGAGTCGCTCAGGGGCGGGGGGAAGTGAGCAGTGGCAGGAGGGGGGGGTGAGTCGCTCAGGGCCGGGTGAGTCGCTCTCCCTCCCCTCGCATCAAACGAAATGCTTCGCATTACGACCAAAACACTGGATTACATTTTAAGACAATTATTGTGATTAATTGTTAGAAGTATTTTCCCCTCACATCATAAGTCTTAACCACATAGAATCAGCCAATCAGATGCGAGAAAGACGGCATACATTTACCATCCAACATGTGTTTGCTAATGTTCTAAGACAGAGTATGTGCTAGGCATAGCACAAGTCATTAACGGTGCCCTAAAATAGATTATATGTAGAAAACCACAGAAGGCCAAATCATCCTAGACCCATCTTACAAATGCTTGACAAATATATACACGTAGGCCTACTAGGGGCGTAGCTAGGCGTACGCGCGTACGCCAAAACGTCCACATCGTTTTGTCAAAAGAAAAGAAAATAAAAAAATAATAAAGAGAGAGAGAGAGGAGGCATGTAGTAGTCCAGAGTGTCGAAAACTCAAGTCTAAAATGTGTAAAATCCGCCAGCTTAAGCTTAAGCAGCCCCCTAAACCCCCTGCCAAAATTAGGCTACACCCCTGGATATCTATATTCCACTTAGTTACACAAAGTATACAATCATTAAGTCTGATAAGAGGAACAAGTTCACAATCTTGACTAATGGCACATTGTGGATTCGGTATTTAAGGTTAGTGTGGCGAAAAGTAATTATGTTCCAAGTTATGCATAGTTTGATTATAGTCATAACATTTCAGGGTGGACGATTCCCATATCATATACACATACCCCAAAAGGTGCCCGCCTATCAAAATATATTTGTGTATCATATATTAAATCGACAACCACGCAAAGGTAGTGATGACCATAGCTTAGTAAAATACTGGACGATTCCAACACCGACAAACCAGTCTCATGAGGATGTCATCAGACAGGCTACCAAAGCAGATCCTCTATTCTCAACTGTCTTCTGGATACAGAAAGAGAGGGCGCCCTCGTCTCCGGTTCAAGGATACCATCAAGAGAAACCTGAAGCTGAGAGACATTAAGACCGACTCATGGACATCACTTTCACAGCAGAGAGCTAAATGGAGAGCGGCAGTCAAGTAATGAAAGCAGTCTTTGTCACATCGCGAGCGACAGCATGATGATGATGAGGTTAGCCATTAGGCCAAATAAAAGCAAGTTGGTGATCATCCTTTTGATCACAAAAATCAGGGTCTGAAAGGCGTTTTTGTGTGGTTTTCTTTCAGCTAAAATATAAAGAATTGGACCACCCTAGACTGGTAAAAGGATTACATATCGTTCATGTACACATCACAATATGTTTTCAGTCAAACAATGAACACTGTATTCTCATTTTGAAATTTATTATATCGTATAGTTCTAGAAGTTTCAATTGTGTGCTTACAAAAGTTTAATTGCTGCTAAACCGATGCATTTTTAACAGTTAACAAAATACAACAAAAACAATCAGGGGCGGGCGATTTTTCAGGCATGGGCGGGCACGATCACCAGTTTTTCTTTTTACTTGGCCTAACTGGGACTTTTTATTTGGGGACTGTTAGATACATTCTTGGATCGGAGGAGTACTGAAGGCGCGAGGCACTAGGGGGAGGGGTCTAGGTGTATGCCCTTCTCCCCCGGGAATTTTTTTTAATTTTTTTTAATTTTTTTATTGAGGCTGTATTTATACTGTCCATAGCATATAAGCCCGGGTACCCAGGCTTGTTTTCAATGCTGGCCAGTTGTAGTGTTGGTGTTATCTTACCACACAGTGGCTGCTGATAAGGTATTTGATTGCCTGCATTTCAGTAGCAGATAGATAATTGGTTGGTATGGTTAGTAGCCTATGTTAGTTTTTTTGGATTTTTTGGTATATATGTGTTTTTATTTTTCTACTCTTATTACTAGACTAGCCTACTCCTATTTACATATCATAGGCTTGTACGTAGCTGTGTGGTGTGTTATCTGGCTACTTTTGGCATGGTTACCTTCCATTGGGCATCCCGCTGGTGGGCCGTGACATATCACATGCCCCTTTGCAGTGCAGCTTCTGGGGGTTTCCTAGCCTTATTTTGCACAGATATTTTTTGTATGTTTTTAGGTCAGGAATTTGTCGTTCCTTTACCGTTTGGGCATTCCACAACTTGGCAGCCATTTCCAGCGTGCTTCTCTCATGAGCTTTTATTCGGCTTCTGGTCTGCTTTAGTAGTGGTGCATTATTTGCTCTAGTAGCCCTTTGTGGTTTTGTTAGAAGTTTACTGTTTTGACTATAGCTATCTTAATCTAGAGTCTCTGAAATGTCATTTATAGTCATTTCAAGGAGGTTACGTCTACATGCTAGTTTGTCTTTACAAATGAATTCTACATTTTAATACGGAGAAGTGCGAAATTCCATGACTTTTAAAGCGTTGATAGGTCATTCTCTGAAACTGGGCACTACATATTTAGTTTCCACGTTAGGATGGTCTTAATTAATTCTTTCTTATTTTTTTGGTAGCAAGACAAATAATTATTGTTGCCTCTGTTAGCAATACTACATGTATTTAATCTATCCCAGGAAATGTATCAAAAGTATGCGTGTATGATTTTGTGCGAAAGTGAAAATTTACACATCGACATCATATATTTACCCAAACTTTTGTTCAATTCTGTTCTTGTAAGACATCACATCGTTTGCTTAATTGTGATCAATAAAATCTTGTTTGAATTTGTGTACATTAAACAGATGTCCCAGATGTGTTCGATTTCCATGTTATACAAGTGATTTTAATGTAGGCCTATTTCTCAATGTGTATAATTTCAAAATCAAAAAGTGGAACAGCTTTGTTTTTTTTAACTGTGACATATTACACATAATTATGAAAATAGATTCTGATATTATTAGTAATGTTTTCTGTGATTATTTGGAAGGTTATCACTTTTTGGTTCCATGTCACACTTTAGTGCCCAGTTTTAGAGAATGACCATTATTTGTAAAAGCATACTAAATACAAATAAAAGCGCACTAAATTCCATGATTTTCGAATCATGGAAGATGTCAGATTTTTAATTCTATGTTAGTCAATGGTTTTACAATAGCCCCAGGAACCATGTGACACTAGACCAGACAATAAACTAGGTCATGATTCCCATGAACATGTACACTTGGCAAAAGGGCGTGGCCTCAGTAATGGGGGCGTGTCTTAGAGGGTTAACAATCTACCAATCAATGGCCATTCATGCTGCCAATCACTCTCAACACTGTCCTTCCGAATCTGCCAGGTTACGTATTTGCTAGCTTGGTTCCCCGCCACAGACTCGTAGACCTTAGGCTTGGCACGAAGCATGACATCATCGGACCATATATGGAAGCCATGTAGGGAGGGACCAGTGTAGGTCTTCCTTGGTGTGGTGTACACTACTCTATGGTGAAGTCGTCAAGGCATTTAGCCCATAAGCCATTACATTAAGTTCATAACATATACCAATCCTGGCATCTATTTTTGGATCGATATTTACATTCCCTAAACATAGATAATTCAAATAAAACTTTCAAAGCGAGATGAAGGAACATAGTTATTGCACAATATAACAAACATTGATGGCTTATGGATTTAAGGCCTTGATAACTCCCCAACAGAGTAGCGCATGGTGCCTGGAGAAAGAACTACACTGGTCCCGATGATGTCATGCTTTGTGCCAAGCCTAAGGTCTATTAGCGACCATGGCAGGGAACCAAGCTAACCTATGGGCTCACTCACATCTAGGATTTAAATATCATTGTTCATGAATAACAATGTCAAAATGCATAACTCTACAACAATATCTTCGTATGTAGGCTGGGTGTTTACCACAACACATTTCCAAGTTATACGGATATAGTGAAGGCCTTTCCCTTTCAGGGTAGAAAGCTACATGCCCAAATGGAAATATTCTTTATATATATTATATTTATACAATGATATACTATATTTAAAATATATATACATACATGTATAATATATTAATATATATTGATAGTGCATTCCATCTAAACATTAGTTTCAATCCCACATATCATACGATGATATTATATTGTGTGTAAAACCATTAGTTACTAAACATACTTCCAAAGGAACTTACCAGAGGCAATTAACTTATTAACTGCTATAACGTATACACAAAAAAACACATCATAAGAGATAACAATCGCATCGTTCTTCAATGGACAATTTTTTTTTTTTTTTTTTTGTCCATTAGTTGTTTAAGCAGGGGAAATTTCAGTCATAGACGACTGGTCTTCCTCATTCCACTGCTGGTCGATAGAAAGCCCGAGCCTACACTTTTACTGACCCAAGGGATTTTTAACCTCCCACACCACATAGACATGGTATGAGAGCAACCAGCCTTTGATGACGCTGTAAGTTATACACAGCGGTGGAAATCCAAATTGGCAGAGCTGGGGGCACGGGGAATGAAACCGCCGACCCTCAGATTAGGAGTTTGACCTAGAAAAAAGTCAGACACGCTAACCACTCCGCCACAGAGAACGCTTCCAAAGGAACTTACCAGAGGAAATTAACTTATTAACTGTTAGAACATATACATATACAAAAAACATGTCATAAGAGATGACAATCGCATCCGTCTTCAACGGACAATTCTGCAAGCAGACCTACATTATCCTCATATATCAGGTGTTCTGTCATTACAGATACTGCTACCTGAGATAAAAACAGTGGGAACATTGAAAAGTTCTTGGAATATTACCACAAAGGTTGCTGAAGACTTGGAGATGCCATTGACAAACTTACTTGCAGCTACCGGGATCAACAACAAAATGAGAACATTAACTTAGTGTATGACAACTTGACGCCAACTCAGTGAGATTGTATGCAATACACCCCACCCCGCCAGTTAAGCTCATGGATGAAAGTGGTCTCCGGAAAAAAAGCGGAAATGCTGATATTCTCCCATTGGTTTAGCATTGTCAGGGAATCGCGGAAAATTTCCGGAAGTTGGGTTTCATTTGAAGCACGTATTAGTAGTATACGCTGATAGTGCTGCGGGTCTGCGCCACACATTAGTATACGCTGATGGTGCTGCAGCGTAAAACAACATATTAGTATACACTTATAGTGCTGCAGCATTTGAACACTGTATTAGTATACACTTACAGTGCGGGGGTGTTTGAACAATGTATTAGTACACATTTATAGCTACAGGGGAAATCCGCGAAATCGCGGAGATCTTTCATCCCTGGAAGCTAGTGGCATCTATCGGCAGAATCTGGAACCACTGTATTCGGGTACTTTCCCCGAGTGCTTGTTATTTCACATGCTATATATCTGTGAAGAATGCATGGAAAAATAATAAAATGCCTGATTAAAACATTGTTTTTCTTATATTTTATGCAAGCACAGCACACATCTTGAAGGGAAATTTGAATGTTTGAAATTCCAACATTTGAGTACCGGTGTAGCAGGAAATCACAAACCCTTGGAAATCACGCACCCCAGGGTTTGCGATTTCCTAGGAAATCACAAACCCCTCCCTGGAAATCGCAAACCCCCTATGCTTTCTAGCATTTATGACCCCAAGCATGGCAGCTATACGTTTGATTTTGAACTTCTACCAGATCTGACATTGTTTACATTGCCAATCCTGAAATTGAGTGATAATACCAGCTGCACCTTTAGAATGTCATTTACCTGGCCTTTAGAATGCACTGAAAACGGTAGTCTGGTCCCCTGGCCTTTATTCACAGATGTCGCCACTTTTTTTCTTTGTTTTCTTGGTAAATATTTTATTCATCTGAATACATATTTTGTCAGCACTGGGGCACTGGTCTTCCAGCCGTTGGAGTGATCGCATTTGATCTGTACATAGTGGAAGTGGAATGTGTTGCACTGTGTGCAGCACAACCCATTCTGAACATAAAAAGAAAGTGTGGAGCAGCCTATGCTGCATAGTGTACAGCATAGGTACTCAACATAGTGCAAGGTATATGCATCAAGATAGAGTGTGCAGTAAATGTACACTAGTGGTTAAATCATATGCTGTGTTTGTATATTAGTTAGATTTGGTTTTAATAACGGTTAGACTTTTAATAGTGACATGTTCTGCATGTATAGTGGTTTATGTTGCGTGCATTGCTGGTTGAAGATGTAGTTATTCAGTGGTGGTAATGGGTCTCAAGTAGTGGTAGTGGGTCTCGAGTCATTGAGTTATAATAGTTGTTTGTCAAATGTGGATTGGGGGGGGGGGGAGGGGTCCATGGGCATGAACACTGGTCATTTGACTCCAGTGTTGCCGTATTTCTGTGGTACTTGTAGGTAGCTTATCAGATATCTACTGTGCTAGATATGCTGCAAATTGTATATTTAGCAGCTATTGTTAGCTCACCTTATCTTCAATATACACCATGTTTTTTAATATAATCCTGAATTTGGGAAAAAGTAGCTGAAAGACGAGTGAGTGCTTCACCGCTGACAAAAGAACCTATTCGGCAGAATAAAATTGCTTACCCTCCTAAAAACTAAATATAATAAAAATTCCATTACTGTCATCAGCTGTGGGTAGGTGGTGGCGTTTACAGCGCATCTGCGGTCGGAATTAGGAACTGGACTATCGCAAAGATGTTTTCATTAGGATAAAGACTGCCAAACATGGGGTGTTTGGGATTTCCAGGGATATGTGATTTCCTAGCAAATCGCAAACCGCAAACCCCCCATGCCCATATATGGCATGGGGGTTTGCGATTTCCTAGGAAATCACAAGTGGGGGTTTGCGATTTAAAGGGTTTGCGATTTCCTGCTACACTGGTAAGTCTTTTCCTCGGAAGAAATATGTGCCAGTACACGCCACCCCCCCAGTTAAGCTTGCAACTTCTGTCGACTAGTGACATCTATTGGCAGAATCTGGAACCACTCTATTTGGGTACTTTCCCCTTAATTGGCGGTGGTCTATTGAAAACAGCAACAATTCTTTTTTTTTTAAACAGCAAAACAAATAACCCAGGTTTAAGGCCATCATTTCCCCCATAGGAATGTGTCTTGATTATGTCAACTTTGAGCAGTGGTGTCCACACAAACAATTGATCAAACTGGTAATTAAATAAAGTTTCCCTCTATTACCTGAGTCCATTATGCTCCATCTGTGTCGAATGCTGCTACTGTTTACCCCATAGGTATTTCAGCCGGTGCAATGACTGCTGTTGTTAGGGTCCATCAAGGTATATGATTAATCAATGGTATGATTAATCAATTCAGGTTATGGTTCAAGAAATTAGGCTGGGAACAATTTAGTTATGCTGCGATTGGTCAAAATATGCCACGGTCAACAAAGGTATCTTAATTATAATCTGTCTAGGTGTCTTGTAATTTTAGTGGGGTGTATAAAAGCAAAGACCCTATAATAGTAAGACGGCTCACTCAGCCTGTACTGTGTAATCAAAATGATCAAACCCAACACGTGGTGCGCTGGCTGTTCTCTTTGTTAAACAGTTGCTATATTATATGTATAAATGTATATATGAATGTGAAACATGTGTGATGATGGCGATGATGCTGTGTATTTGTTCATAGCAATTTCATATTGATGTGTATTCATACTTACCTATCTCATGTATAATATAATTGCATGTGTTTACATGTGAAACACCAACCAGCAGCTGGGCTGATCAAACCCACCACAAGGTGGCACTGCGAAATTTACATTACCATGGGAGAGATAGGGAGTGAGCCGTCTTAGTATTATAGGGTCTTTGATAAAAGAAAAACACCGGGGGTGGGGTAGGGTTGAAAATCACTGAAGAAAAGGTGACGTTACTTGTGCACTTCCCTTAATACAAGTCCCCCATTATGTCGCTTAAAGCTGCATATTCTGATGAAGCATCACATTTTCAAAATCAAAACAATCATCCAGATTTGATTCTACATATCTAACTTAGATACTGGTGGCTTTATTAAGCATTTGTTGCCACATAGAAGGCAATACAGAGTCAATTTAATAGAACATGCTGAAGCCTATGGTGTCAGAGTTTTGTCATGCTTGCCAAAATTAATTTTACATGTTTGCACTTCAAATATCTCAAAAGTTAGCCATTTAAAATAAAAATTACTTTAAGATAAAGTACAGTAGATCATAACAATTTACTCAATATATTTATCTCAGGAAAATGAAAGAAACTCAAAACCATCGGACGATGTAACTTTAACTCAAGATTCCCCATTATGTGACTACATACAGGCTCCCCCATTATGTGACTACATACAGGCTCCCCAATTATGAGACTGCATACAGGCTCCCCCATTATGTGACTACATACAGGCTCCCCCATTATGTGACTACATACAGGCTCCCCCATTATGTGACTACATACAGGCTCCCCCATTATGTGACTACATACAGGCTCCCCCATTATGTGACTAAATACAGGCTCCCCCATTATGTGACTTAGTGCAAATAATGGGCGTGGCCTTCGCGTGTGGAAGGTCGGGAGTTCGGTTCCCGGTCGAGTCAAACCAATGACTTATAAAATTGATACTTGTCACTTCCTAGCCTGACACTCGGTATTAATAGGATAAGGCAAGGAATGGCTAGCTCAGTGTCAGGATAATGTGACTGAGTGGCATATCAGGTCATGGTGCCGGCAGTCTGATTTCCCAGTGGGGCAGCACTATAAAGTTGCCATGAGTGTGCACTGTCACAAGTTGGTATCCGTGCTGTTATGACCTTAGATGTTGACAGGACGTAAAACTCCAACTACCATCCAACTTAGTGCAAACCAAGCCTCACCCGAATCTACAAGGTGCACATATTAGAGCATACAACCTGTTTTAAAGTTGCCGGCTATACCTCACCCAGATACAAACGAATCCAGCATCAAAAGCTCTCCAAACATACCTTTGCTTAGTTTGTTCAGTTTATGCCACTGTACATGTGGGAGGAGAGTTGAGGTCTGTGATGTATGAATAACATTATAGGTGGGATTCCCTCATCACATGACCTAGAAGGGTTCCCCACACACAGGGGAAGCCATGGCAACCACCAAGATGGCAGCCACAGAAAACTCTCAATTCAACTTTTAAACTCTATTAATCTACATGATTTAATCAATTATTCACACAAAAAGTAGCTGGTTATGATAAATAAACAATCAAACTTTATATTTATCATTTCAGATTGCAATTTCTAACATTTCTTTCTCTATATGGTTGTCTAAAAGTGTCAGTGCTGCTGGACTAAATAAAACACAACAGAAGCAACCAACGTTAGCACTCTCCCCCCACATATGTAGTTGCATAAACTGAAAACTGGCAAACATGCTTGGAGAGCATTTGTCGGAGTATAGGTAGTGTCTAAGCGACCTATATCTGGCCCCTTTAAGGCACATTACATAATACCCACATCCATAATTTACAGAGCGATACCACTGTTTACATGAGGCCTCATTATTTATACCATTTCTCCACCACATCAAGCAATGTTTTCATTCATCGATATTAGGCCAAGTATTTTGTTTTTTAAATGGCGATCGTCCCCGCTTGTGCTGAAAAATCGGCCGCCCCTGAATTTGTTGAATTTGTCAAAAAGCAGTTAAAAGGAGAGGTCGGGTGGAATGAGAAATGGAAAGGGGAGTGAGGGTGACAAGGAGGGAACTGAGAAGGGGAGGGAGGAGGGTCAAGAGTGGAGGAGTAGAAGATCAGTGAAATACTGAAATAAATTAAATTTAAATTAAAACGGCCAGCCCGGCCCTTATTTTTATTTCAAAAGGACGACCATCAACCTTTCATTTTATTTGGCCTTATCATCACAATATCTATGAGTACACTACCAGATATTGGTGAAGGTGCAATAGAAATAACCATAACAGAGAATGCTACTGAACATTCCATTCACACAACATAGAATGTGTAAGTTCAATATATGACAATATGTACCAATATGGCAGCATCATTTCCAGGCCTACAAGAAAATGCATTCAGTCCAAGATAGCAGTAATATGAGAAAAATAGGTAAAATGTACATACGCATACTTTCTGAAATATTAACTTTGTTCTAAGGTGGCCTGTCCACGTTCACTCGCAAAGCTATTATGTCAATTTATTTGCCGATTTAAGTTATTAAGTTGATAAAATTAATGCTTTTTCTAGCTGCATTACTATACATACACTTCTGGATAACATATTCATATAATTATTAATTACACATGTCTATATGCTGGGATACGAGTACATGTTTCATTTCTCTTTATAAGAATAATTATTTAGCTTAATTTAAGAGGTCATGTGAGTGGGGCATAAAAGGGAAATGTTAACGTCCGCTTGCACGCTTTATTAAAAAGTACGGAGATATAAGAGAAAATCGAATAAAATCCAATTTGAACCTATTGCACATTTGATCAGGTGTCGCATTTGTTTCCAAAACATTGACAGAAGCTATATACAGTCAAAGACCCTATAATACTATGACGGCTCACTCCCTATCTCTCCCATGGTAATGTAAATTTCGCAGTGCCACCTTGTGGTGGGTTTGATCAGCCCGGCTGCTGGTTGGTGTTTCACATGTAAACACATACAATTATATTATACATGAGATAGGTAAGTATGAATACACATCAATATGAAATTGCTATGAACAAATACACATCATCATCAGCATCATCATCATCACCATCATCACACATCTTTCACATTCATATATACATTTATACATATAATATAGCAACTGTTTAACCGAGAGAACAACCAGCACACCAAGTGGTGGGTTTGATCATTTTGATTACACAGTACAGGCTGAGTGAGCCATCTTAGTATTATAGGGTCTTTGATACAGTCCAAATAACCTCAATATGAATATGACATGTGTGTATACATGTGTTTGTGCAAACAATGGAAAACAGCATGGCCATAGCGGGACTCAAACCCACACTTCTACCATTCTGGGTCTGGCGTCCTAACCATTAAACTATCAAGGCTCCCTGATGCAATCAACCTACTCGTGGCTCATTGTGTATGTGGCATTTCACCTGCGGAGGTCAGTGCACCGCACTCACTACACTCGTCCCCCTGGAATTGTAAGTCTTACTCTTACAATTACAAATATCTGTTTAGCGCACTTATAATAGTGCATACAAAGGAATGGTTCAACACCATAGACTGATAGAGTGCACAGCATAGACAGAATGCGGGTCATGGCCCCAATGTTGTAGGGGGTGGTAGGGGGTGTTCATTGCAAATGTTAGGACACATCACACCTAAAGCAGGACTAGTATCCATGCTTCCGCCATTCTGATCTTAGTGCCCTAACCATTAAGCTACCTAGACTCTCTGATGCAATCAACCTACCTACACATACCTGTGTATGTGGCATTTCACCTGGGAAGTCCACTGCATCTCACTACAAATAAGTGTCAGTATCGTTATACATATATATACATGTGATGCAGAAGAATTATACGAGTATAAATTCACTGAAGTTGCTACCATCTATCACCCCTGGTTATGCTCAGTGGCAGCCCCTCTTGGGCCCTCATGGCATCACTACTCTTCTTCCCTCACTCGCCACTCAAAAAAGGTGAATGAGCGACATATTGGATACAAAGATATTCGTTAGAATTAATAAACAAACATTACTGCACTCTGTATATGTACATCTGTAGCTGCAAAATGCTGCTTGGGAATAAAGTCCCACACCGCCTAAAGAGCGGGTACATCAAGACATGTCTTACAACTTATGACATGTGGCTCTGAAGTTAATGGCGAAGAGCACATAAAAATGCCGCCACAACATGTATACCAAATAATTAAAAATTCATTGTACATTTCTATATTGTATTCAACATCAAAACACAAAAGACGATATACTTGCTATTCAGCATTTAAAAAGAAAACACAAAGAAGATCTGCCTTTTATCGCTCAAGGGAACTAAAGAGTTTAAAGGCACCACTTTTGACAAATGTGCCCAAAAGGAGGGGGGGAGGGGGCGTACCCTGCTTTCCCTTCCCCCCTAGCTACGCCATTGGCGTATGCATATATATATCTATTTATGTATATATATATTTATATATATATTCTATAATAAAAAAAGTGTGCTTCCATATACATAAACATATATAATAGTCCTTCTGGGTGGGCTGGCTAATTTCAAATGGGTCCAAGCCAAAATCCGAAACCCATGTGAAATCACTCCACCCACAAGGACTGTTAAAATGCCTACAAGTCTGAATAATACAATTAATATTCAATAAAAAAAATTGACATGCAAAGGGCTACAGTTCTACGTGCTATGGAACTAACTACATTCTAGTGACTTCATACGGTACCAATGCCAATCGGCCGAACGCAAGGCACCCTTGTATCAAATCTAACTGGTTTGGACTCAAGAGAGCCAGTTCTGTTCCCACATTGGCAGGTTGTGTACTTGGCGAACCTACCAGAGTTTGCCCCTTGTTCAAGCTTGTACTAGTTCCAGCAACCCATTCTTACAAGCACAGTGGCAAGGCGCATGCTTGGCGAACTAGTAGACATTTTCCACAGGAAATGCAGAGCTAAACCCCGTCACTAATTCTTGCCCTTGGATTAAGAAAGTTGGCAGGATTGTGGTAGAAATCCTCTACATAAGACATTTTCCACACCCTATGCTGCACAGTCACTAGATGTTTGTGATGGTAGTTGGTTGCATGTTCATAATCAATCATTGGTTTGAGCAACTTGGTTGATGATTGATTAATAATCAGTTTGGACAAATATTTACTTTTGTACATTATCTGTAGGTAATACGCATGCAAACTGCAGCGAATGTTGATCGATAATTAATTCAACACAGATTTAAGTTCTATTAAATGTTTATAAATATATATATATATATTTAATATATAGTAGACCATACATTACACAGTTATATATTTATTTTCAGTTTGAAATGTCACCACTACAACTTTAGATGTAATTTCTAAATCCATAAAATTAATCTGATGTATCAACTAAAATTGATAGTTGCTTTTTGTAAAGAAGGGCTCACAACGGCTGGTAAAACAACCCACTTTCGACTGTAGTCGATGATCGTCCCACCACTACCAGCTATGCACAGTAAAGTGTCCATTGCCATCAGAGGGCGTGTGGGTGGGTAATGGAAAGTGTCTATTAAAAGTTGTCTATTAAAAGTGTCAGGTTCAAAAGAAAAGAAAGACGACACACAACATCACCCATAAAACAGAATACAAACAAAAATACAGTCGACCCTCGTTAACCCGCCCTACTCTGTTCCCAGTACCCAATGAGATTGTTACATACAGGGATGAAAGTGATCTCTGGCAAAAAAACAACCCTGCAGAAACCAGGCCAAGACCATGGCGCCACCTAGCAGGTTCCGACAGAACCAACGGTGAATCCCCCCCTCCCCCCGCCCATAGTATTAGCACTGTTAGGGAATCGCGGGGAAAATCTTGGAAGTCAGGGCCATGTTCAGGGTCCGTCTCAGAGGCGCCTCGGAGATGGCCGTGACGTCACGCTAGTCTGAACTGCAAAAGCAGTTTGTTGTCTCGAAAATGGCCACCCCCATAGCAATGGAAAAGCTGCGGTGTGATTGGCTGAAACCACTGAATGCGGCGGCCATTTTCGAGACGCTTTTCATCTCCAGTCTGCAAAGGGAGGCATCTCCGAGACGTCGCCGAGATGCACTCTGAACGCAAATAGGCCAAAAAGCATCACGGAGACGTCTCCGTGGCGCCTCCGAGATGCACCCTAAACGCGGCCCAGGTTTCAACTGTCCTTATTGTGCCTGAATTATCACCCATAACAAACTCTTTCTTGTTTGGGTTCATGTTCGAACAACATCTAAGGTCATATAGTGATTCAGACAAACTAAATGCTGTCATATATATTGGGATATTATAAATCGCGGAAATCCGCGAAATCGCAGAGATCTTTCATGTCTGAGTACAGCATTGGCCAACGGGCTGCTATGATTATCAAAAATCGAGGAAATCCGAGAAATCGCGGAGATCTTTCATCCCTGTAACATAAATGATTTTGAAGATGAAAGGGAAAACAAGAATGGTGGAAATCTACTCCATAAATGTATTTGTTGTGTAGCGAGATTTCAGGATCAAACAGTCGGATTAAGATAAGCTGACTACACATATAACCAATATGAATAAAACAATATATATACAGTAAAACCTCTCTAAATGGACCGACCATGGGATCGACTTTTAATGGCCTATTTAGGCAGGTGGTCTGATTTGAAAGTTTCGTTTATCATTACAATGGTAGTGCATGGGCGATAGTTCGGGACCTAAATAAAGCGATCGATATAGGGGTGGTTGTTCTGTGGAGGTGGTTGGTAATAGAGGTTTTACTGTATATACAAATAAGATCTCTAGGTTAAGACAGGAGCGGGAAGTAACTCAGGTGGTAGGGTGTCAGCTGGGAAGGTGTGGGTCATCCGATCGATCCTGCTTAGTGGACCCATTTGCAGTTTGGGTTATTTTCTGTTTCAACCTGTGGTCAACAAGGCTGTGGTATGTGCTGTCCTATCTGTGGGAAAGTTCATATAAAAGACCCCTTGCTGCTTATCGGAAAGGGTAGTCTATGTGGCGGTGGGGAGTTTCCTCCAAAGAAATATGTCAGAATGACCATATGCTTTATGTCCAATAGCCGATGATAAAAATCTATTTGCTCTAGCGGCATCGTTAAATAAAACAAACTTTCTAGGTTAAGACAGGGCTAATTCACATTCGTTCGACATGGTTGAGATAAATAAGGATATATAGCGGCTAAATGAACCACTCCAATACGTCACTCTCCAGACACCAAAGTTGGTGTATGTCCACCCAGCCACTAATCAGGTCCCTGGCCACACTAGAGTAGTTATAAACCACATAGCAGCACTACACACTGCTACCCACACACACAGTACATAGTATTTGATTCAATGTAGACTACAGATGCTAGCATGATTTTACTGCGAGACAATTCATCACAAAAATATGTAAGGCAAGAAGCATAACTGCTTTAGGTTTTCTGGAACATTGCATTTATGGCTTCAGAAGTGACTTGGCAGAATACGGCTTGCAGTGATTGGATAAGGAGGGCTGGGCGGGAAATGACCCACTTCCGGTTGTGTGAACACACCGGTGTGGCGGTTTCAGCTGTGTCCCGTGCTCAGCCGTGTACCTATACTCAAACTCAAGGCATTGTCAATGGTCGTGAGTAATTTTCATACAGAAAATACAGAACAAGTGAAATATCTCTAAAAGCACACCACCTATTAACAAATCGCTTGGTACACATATAGAAAACATCTTCACCAAAAAGATTATATTAAATTTATAAGGTTAGGGTTCTTGATTTCTATTAATTTTGATTAAAACTAATGTTTTGCACTGCGCGTACCGTCAAACTCAAGGCATTGTCAATGGTGGTGAGCAATCTTCATACAGAAAATCCAGGAAAAGTGAAATATCTCTAAAACCACACCACCTAGAAACAAATCGCTTGGTACACATATAGAAAACATCTTTACCAAAAACATTATATTAAATTTATAAGGTTAGTGACTTAAGACCATTGACAATGCCTTGAGTTTGAGTATAGGTACACGGCTGAGTATGGGACACGGCTGAAACCGCCACACCGGGTCACAGCTTTAGGCCCCCCTCAGCAACAAGCTGACGGTAACTCGGAATACCCGTAGGCAGACAGTACACACAGTCAGTAATCAGGGCTGTGTTCAACTTACACCTCGGAGGCGTCTCGGAGAAATTCCAAATGTTGCGCTACTCTGAACGGCGTTTTAGCAGTCGGATGTCTCGAAAATGGCATCCCCCATAATGTGCACTTCCTGAACCAGTACCTGACGTAAAAATGTAATATCCACACCGCCAACATCATCACAAAAGAAATGTAAATAAAATTGTAAGATAAAAAAACAAAGATTAGATGAATCGACTGGCATGATTTTAGCTTATGAAACAAAGTTTAAAGTTGTGTGCTCAAAATATGCGGTTGCGCATGCGCCATTTTCAAGACAACTTTTCATTTTCGCCTCGTACTCGAAAAGCGTGACGTTGAATATAAATTGGCAAAAAAGATGTCGCCAAGACGTTTCGGAGTTGACTCTGAGGTGTATCCTGAACGTGGCCTTGGGCTGTCAATGCCCTGTCATTATCCTTTTACATACCTAGTTCATAGCAAGCGGGAACCTAGTCAGTTTGTTTGTTGGGGTTTTACAATTGGAAACATCTAAGGTCACACCAGGATGGGTGATCGACTTCTGACAGTGCACACTGATGGCGACCTTTTTTAGTACTCTCTAGATAGTAGATAAAAGATTCACCCCCCTACCCAGAGTCGGGATCTCTGACAACCTAATATAAAACTAAGTAAAAAATGCCTAGGCATTAAAGCTGCATAGTCCGATGAAATATCAAATTTTCAAAACCAAACCAATCATCTAGATTTGATCTTACATATCTAACTTAGATACTGATGAACTTATTAAGTATTTGTTTCTGCGCAGAAGGCAATACTGAGTCAATTTAACCGAACCTGTTACTGCAGAAGTCTATGGTGTCTGAGCTTTGACAAGCTTGCCAAAACTAATTTTCCATGTTTGCACTCAAAATATCTCACAAGTTTACCATTTAAAATAAAAGTAACTTTGAACTAGTGTAAAGTAGATACTAGTGATCGGTCTAATATATTTATCTCAGAAAAAATACAGAAATTCAAAACCATCGGACTATGCAACTTTAATCAAGTTTTAGAGTCACTGGTTCCAGCACACAATAAAATTGTAAAAAAAATGAAGAATAGATGCATCCACTGGCATGTCTTTAGTTTATGAAAAAAAGGTTAAAAAGTCGTGTGCTCAATACTATCTATATTTGTGTAAAATTGAGGAATTGGGAGAGAATGCAAAAACAAGAAGATGGCTGCCCCAGACTGCCCCCGATTTGACTTTTCATGTCTATTAATGTACATGATTTCATCAATTCTTCATTAAAAAAATACCAGGTAAATATAAAGAGGTATGTGAAATAAAGATTTTGCTTTTTAGATTAAGAATTGATGTGGTTATTTCCTTTACTCAGCCTTCCGGCATTTTTATCTAATGGGTTGTTCAGCAGCCCTATCTCAGGATCAGGGCTGCGGGACTAACTACCCCACTGTGAAACCAAGCCGCCGTCACCATGACCCAATATCCCACACAGACACCTTATCCTGATACTGAGCCAAACATTCCTTGCCCTATCCTAGTAATGCTGAGCGCCAGTCCAGGTAGCGACAAGGATACATTTTCTAAGTCATTGGTTTCACTCGACCAGGATTCAAACTCCCAACCTTCCGCACGGGAAGCCTGCGCTCTAACTGATTCGGCCACTGCGCATAGTTAAAGTTGCATAGTCCGATGGTTTTGAGTTTCTGTCATTTTCTGAGTTAAATATATTAAGTTGATTGTTATAGCCTCCCTTACTTTAGTTTGAAGTAACTTTTACTTTAAATGTCTAACCTTTGAGATATTTGAAGTGCAACCATCCACAAATAATTTTGGCAAGCATGCCAAAACTCTGACAGCATAGGCTTCTGCAGTAACAGGTTATATTAAATTGGCTCTGTATGCCCTTCTATATGGCGACAAGTGCTTAATATGTGCACCAGTATCTAAGTTGGATATGTAGAATCAAATCTAGATAATTGGTTTGGTTTTGAAAATTTGATGATTTCATCGGACTATGCAGCTGTCATGGGGGTGATGTAAATGGGAAATATTGTGCCTAGAGCGGGACTCGAACCCACATCTCTTTGCATTCCAGGCCAGTGTGCTAACCATTACACCACGTAGGCTCCCTGATATCAACACACTACCCACGCCTACCTGTCTATGCGGCTCCTTGCCTGAGAGGTCAGTGCAGACTACTACACTCGTCCCCCTGGAATTGTAAGTCTTTTAATGCTTACAATTACATACAGGCAATGCAACATACTTACATACACAGGGTAGGTTCAACAACTATACAGCGGGTAGCTTGTACAGCATCCTGGTCACGGCACCAGTGTCATGGGGGTGATGAAAATGGGAAATATTGTGCCTAGAGCAGGACTCGAACCCACACTTCTTTGCATTCCAGGCCAGTGTGCTAACCATTACACCACCTAGGCTCCCTCATATCAACACACTACCCACGCCTACCTGTCTCTGTGGCTCCTTGCCTGAGAGGTCAGTGCAGACTACTACACAGCTTTAAACACGTGCTGGATATTATTTATCCGAATACAGAACTAATCCGTCTGATTCCAATTTGATGCCTTTCAAATTATCGCCATTTACACAACTCTATGACGCATTCCCATGTTTACCACTGGTTGGCTCAGTATCAAGATAATGTGACTGGGTGGGAAATAGGATCATTGTGCCCACGGCCTGGTCTCCCAGTGGGGCAGCACTATAAAGTCACAGCATGTACTGTCACAAGTCAGTGTCTGTCCTGATATGACTTTAGATGTTGCCAAGATGTAAAACCCCAACAAACCAACCAATGCTCACAGATGTATAAATGTAGTGACTGCACCATTTTCAACATACATACATACAAAAGCTTAGTGTGTCAGCCATTCAACTTTCGGTTTATATATACAAATAATGATTTGTTGCGTGTTAGTTTTTATGATATATCGGGCGTATCAAAAGCGCTCCAAAAGCCGTCAAACTCTCAACTGTATATGCATAACTGAATGCATCTTTTTCTATATATTTAACCACCAACCTAAAATCCTTCAATTCAATACTATTATGATGCATGGACCAAATAGCTAAAAACCTAGGTGCAATTCAAATGTCCAAAGACAAGAAACGCCTATTCAACTGTTTAAAAAAATTACCAACTCTGTTTCTTTTATATATTTTAAACCTACATCCAAAAATAGTCTGCTTAGTGTAATTCTTTGTCTATGCAGCTGTAAAATTAAAAAAATTAAAATAAAGAACCCCCCCTTACCCACCACATCCACCACCACAGCCGCCACCGCAGCTGGACCCGCAACTGGACCCACAACCGGACGAAGTGGCTCCGCACCCCCCGCCCCCACCCCCACCATCACCCATCCCGCAAGCACCACCACCGTCGCCGCCACCACCGCCGCCGCCACCGTCGCTAAACCCTGTCCCGCACGACCCGCACCCGCCACAGACCGCCCCCGAGCTATCCACGCCCCCGTCCATGTCTCCCCCGGTCTCGGCGATGGCGGTGTCATTGGCGTGGTCACATTCCCCCTCTGGATCCCAAGGACACAGCACGTCTCCCTCTCCTCCTCCTCCTCCTACTTCCCCGCCTTCTCCTCCTCCAGGCACAGCATCTCCGGCGTCGTTGCCAGCGTCCATCTCGTCCATCTCAGCCGCGAGGTCAGCATCGACAAGGTGATCCTCTTGCCGGAGGAGGGCGCTACCCCCGCAACTATGGTGCCAGTAGAGCCAGCTGTTGGTGTACATGGGTTCCATGTAGCCGCAGTAGAAGAAGAAGGGCACTGCGTAGGAGTTGTACCGGTTCACAGACGACCGGCCCCGCCGCACTTCCAAGGGCTTCGCAGGCCGGCCCTTGTTGAGGAAGACCTGTGGCATCGGCTCAGAGAGCAGTAGAAGCACGGCTGCGCTGAAGGCGGCAGCCAGCATCTCCGCCACTTCGACACACTGCACGCCCACCAGCACCTGGCTCTCCGCCATGCTCACAACGAGGCCCTCGTTACCGAAGATGTCGCAAGTCAGCGAGCGGATATGTTCGGTCTGGTTGGATATGGTCTTGAAGGTGGGCTTCATGAGCGTCACTGTCGACTGCTGGAAGCCGCCGCCGTGCCTGTTCGACAGGCGGTTGACTGTTGCTTCCAAGTGACCTGGGCTGCCGGCTTTTCCTTTCTTACCTGAAGGCAAGTGGATCATGTGTTAAAGTTGCATAGTATGATCGTTTTGAGTTTCTGTCAGTTTCTGAGATAACTAGATTAGTTTAATTATTATAATCTATTTTACAGTAGTATGAAGTAACTTTTATTATAAATGGCTAACTCTGGAGATATTTGAATGGAAAATATGCCAAATTTATTTAGGCAAATATGTCAAACAACATAGGCTTCAACAGTAACAGGTTCTAGAAAATTGACTCAGTATTCGCTTTTATGTAGAAACAAATGCTTAATAAGTGCATCAGTATCTAATTTAGTTAAGTAATATCATAAGATCTAGATAATTGCTTTGGTTGTGAAAATTTGATGCTTCATCGGACCATGCATCTTTAAAAATACATAATGCAATATTTGTCATAATAAGATACATAATGGAATATTTGTCATATAAATATTTGTCATATTGATGGTTTTATTTGTGTATTCTTTTTGGTTCAAAGATAAATATAATTAGGTTGACCATTATAACTTACTCAGCTTTAGTTTGGAGAAGGCTTCATGATAATTGACTTAACTTTGGAGATATTTTAAGTGCAAGCATGCACATAATGTGCATACCAGTTGAAGCCAAGTGCAACATGCCATTGGTACCCTAACTAGGTCATGTTGTAACCTGCCAAAACATGAATTTTGATGTTTCTACAAGGTAAATGCCTAAATAAATTATTAATGAGTGAACTACTAGCTAAGTTGACATTATTAAAAACTCCAATAATCCCTGATTATTGTACATACATACATACATACATACATACATACATAGCTATTTCACTCAGGGATTTATATTCTAATGACTACATATGGCACTAGTGCCATTCGGCTGCACAGAATACTTCCTTGTATCAAAGCAATATAGAGTTTCATGGTCCTTCTCCATCCAGACTATACTTTGCTGTCCTCATATTTAACTTACATATCCTCTTCTGGCTGATCTAGGCCCTATTGGGCCTCTAATGCCAGCTTTTAATGTAACAAAAAATCTCCTTTGCACACATATGGAGGTGGACGGAGCCCTGAAGTCATCTAATTGTGGGTGTCCTCTCCAATTTCAATCCAGCCTTCTCTCAAATGCTTCTACCAGTGGTTCTTTAACCACTTGGTCTGGACGATTGTTCCATGGATATGTCACTCGAAAGAAAAATGAGTGTTTCCTGTCACCATACCTCTCTGAAAGCCTGTCCATCGCCCGGTTATGATTCCCCAATCTCCAGAGGTGTTCTTGATCAACATGGCCCGTTCTCCTTTCTTTCTGTCCAATGTAATGCACTGTCGCGGCAGACTGACCTAAAATGACAGCGATCCAGTTACCTAGCTGGCAATATTTGAAAATCGGAAAGAGTAAATCTTTTTCACGCGAGTTTGCGACATATTGCATGAATTGTGGCATGTTGCGAACATAGCACATTTAGATACAATAACACATGGAAATAAAAAATAAATCACAACATTTCTTCATGCTTATTAAAGCTGCATAGCCCGTTCTCTTTTCTTTCTGTCCAATGTAATACACTGTCGCGGCAGACTGACCTAAAATGACAGCGATCCAGTTACCTAGCTGCCAACATTTGAAAATCGGAAAGAGTAAATCTTTTTCATGCGAGTTTGCGACATATTGCATGAATTGTGGCATGTTGCGAACATAGCACATTTAGATACAATAACACATGGAAATAAAAAATAAATCCCAACATTTGTTCATGTTTATTAAAGCTGCATAGTCCGATGAAATATCAGATTTTCAAAACCAAAAAACTCACTTAAATTTGATTCTACATATTTAACTTAGATACTTATGCACTTATTAA
Organism: Branchipolynoe longqiensis; assembly: GCA_030323885.1. Lineage (NCBI taxonomy): Eukaryota > Metazoa > Annelida > Polychaeta > Phyllodocida > Polynoidae > Branchipolynoe > Branchipolynoe longqiensis. The sequence goes on from CM059198.1 coordinate 72,453,848, forward strand.
GCATTTGTTGCCACATAGAAGGGCATATTGAGTCAATTTACTAGAAAATTGTATTGCTAAAGCCTATGGTGTCAGTGCTAGCCAAAATTAAACTGCCATGTTTTCATTTCAAATATCTCCAAAGTTAGGCATTTAAAATAAAAGTTACTTTAAACTTAGAGTAAAGTAGATTATAATGATCAACCTAACGTATATATCTTAGAAAAAAGCAGAAATGCAAAACCATCGGACTAGCCAACTTTAATAATAATAATATTGTGTGCAAAAAGGTGTTAGTTACGGATGATCCATGAAAACCTTTTTTTCTCCTCACAAATATGGAGGTGGACGGAGCCTTGAAGTCATATAATTGTGGGTGTCCTCTCCAATGTCTATCCAGCTATGTTTCAAATGCTTCTACCGTTGGTGCTTCAACCACTTGGTCTGGGAGACTGTTCCATAAATCTCTCACTCAAAAGAAAAATGAGTGTTTCCTGACCTCAATCCCGGCCTGTCCTTGAAGATTTTATACCGCTGGCCTCTACTGTTGCTATCTATTCTGAGGTTGAACAAACCCATTGTGACATCACTGTCATAGACTCCAGTAATAATCTTATAAGTCTCTTTCATATCTCCTCAGGCGACCTTCGTAAGCCATCTCTCAAGCAGGAGGTTTACTGAGGGGCAGGAAAGAAGGGGGGAGAGATGCGTGGGAGGGGGGAGGAAGTGGTGCAGCGATGAATTGATGGATGGCATTGTGAATCGGTTCAGATCAAACACAAATGGGATGCGCATCATATATAATATTATTACATTCGTTGATTAAGCACAGGAAATTTCAATCACGGTCAATTTGTCATCCCCATTCTACAGCTCCTTGCCCCGTCCTAGTAATGCCAAACACCAGAGCCTAGGTAGCGGCACATATCAATATTTTAAGTTATTAGTTTGACACGACCAGATTTCGACCGCATAGTTTTTAATCTGATGACCTCCCACAGGGGAAGCGCGTGATGTACAAATATTGACAATAGAGAAGAAAAAAATCCTTACTTGGCTGGCTAGCGGCAGTTGTTCAGGACCTACAAGTTGTGACGTCGCCATCATCTTGTCCTTGTAGAAGACCTGGATGACAGACATCCTCAGTGGCAGTGAGTGTATTACACGGACCGTGAAGAGGACGTTATCGTGGAGCAGCAGACTGGTAGTAGCAAAACGAGCAGTTATATGTCAGCACATCTATACAGACAATGAAGCAGAGACTGTCTATGTCTCAATTGAGTTACTTACTGCTGGTCTACAAGGAAGCGCAAGTTTCTGGTATTTTTCTTCTTTCTTTTAAATAAATATATTAAGTTGATTGTTACAATCCTCATTACCTATTACTTTTAAGCAAATTTCATTCTAAACAGTTAACTTTGGAGACATTCGAAGTTAAAGTGTGAAATATTTAATTAATTGTTTCTAGAACACAAAACCCCTAATCGCTCGCAGCAGTAGACACGGGACAAGTGACAAGTGATACCCACAGATTGGGAGGCGACAAGCGACAAGTGATACCCACAGATTGGGAGGTGACAAGCGACAAGTGATACCCACAGGTGAGAAGTGACAAGTGACAAGTGATACCCACAGATGAGAAGTGACAAAGACAAGTGATACCCACAGGTGAAAGGCGACAAGTATCAAGTGATACCCACAGGTGAGAGGCGACAAAGACAAGTGATACCCACAGGTGAAAGGCGACAAGTAACAAGTAATACCCACAGGTGAGAGGCGACAAGTAACAAGTGATACCCACAGGTGAGAGGCGACAAAGACAAGTGATACCCACAGGTGAAAGGCGACAAGTAACAAGTAATACCCACAGGTGAGAGGAGACAAGTAACAAGTGATACCCACAGGTGAGAGGCGACAAAGACAAGTGATACCCACAGGTGAAAGGCGACAAAGACAAGTGATACCCACAGGTGAGAGGCGACAAAGACAAGTGATACCCACAGGTGAAAGGCGACAAGTAACAAGTAATACCCACAGGTGAGAGGCGACAAGTAACAAGTGATACCCACAGGTGAGAGGCGACAAAGACAAGTGATACCCACAGGTGAAAGGCGACAAGTAACAAGTAATACCCACAGGTGAGAGGAGACAAGTAACAAGTGATACCCACAGGTGAGAGGCGACAAAGACAAGTGATACCCACAGGTGAAAGGCGACAAAGACAAGTGATACCCACAGGTGAGAGGTGACAAAGACAAGTGATACCCACAGGTGAAAGGCGACAAGTAACAAGTGATACCCACAGGTGAGAGGCGACAAAGACAAGTGATACCCACAGGTGAAAGGCGACAAGTAACAAGTGATACCCACAGGTGAGAGGCGACAAAGACAAGTGATACCCACAGGTGAAAGGCGACAAGTAACAAGTGATACCCACAGGTGAGAGGCGACAAAGACAAGTGATACCCACAGGTGAAAGGCGACAAGTAACAAGTGATACCCACAGGTGAGAGGTGACAAGTGACAAGTGATACCCACAGGTGAAAGGCGACAAGTAACAAGTGATACCTACAGGTGAGAGGCGACAAGTGACAAGTGATACCCACAGGTGAGAGGCGACAAGTGACAATTGATAACCACAGGTGAGAGGCGACAAGTGACAATTGATAACCACAGGTGAAAGGCGACAAGTAACAAGTGATACCCACAGGTGAGAGGCGACAAAGACAAGTGATACCCACAGGTGAGAGGCGACAAAGACAAGTGATACCCACAGGTGAGAAGTGACAAGTGACAAGTGATACCCACAGGTGAGAAGTGACAAGTGACAAGTGATACCCACAGATGAGAAGTGACAAAGACAAGTGATACCCACAGGTGAAAGGCGACAAGTAACAAGTGATACCCACAGGTGAGAGGCGACAAAGACAAGTGATACCCACAGGTGAAAGGCGACAAGTAACAAGTAATACCTACAGGTGAGAGGCGACAAGTGATACCCACAGGTGAGAGGCGACAAGTGACAATTGATAACCACAGGTGAGAGGCGACAAGTGACAATTGATAACCACAGGTGAGAGGCGACAAGTGACAAGTGATACCCACAGGTGAGAGGTGACAAGTGACACCCACAGCTGAGAGGCGGAAAGTGACAAGTGATACCCACAGATGAAAGGCGACAAGTGACACCCACAGGTGAGAGGCAACAAGTGACAAGTGATACCCATAGGTGAGAGGCGACAACTGACAAGTGATACCCACAGGTGAGAGGTGACAAGTGATACGCACAGGTGAGAGGCGACAAAGACAAGTGATACCCACAGGTGAGACGTGACACGTGACAAGTAATACCCACAGATGAGAGGCGACCCGGCAGGTGTTGGCCACTCCACTGGGAAGGCGTGACAGGTCGACAGGTCCCCAGAGCTGTTCGACCTGCTCCGGGATGGTGTAGTCGGAGAAGTCTCCCCACTGGATGCTCAGACGCTGTTGGTCGGGTCTGACGTCATGCACGGTGCCCTCAGCCTCCAGGTGGTACTTGCCGGCCGAGGCCTTCAGCGTCCGCTGCTGGTCACATGACGTCGGCGTCAGCCCCTGCAGGCAGAGGCCGGCGTCTACGTGCGCCTTGGTGAGGAGGAAAAAGGAAAAAGGAAAACGAAAGAAAAGAAATGAAATGAAAGAAAGGAGGAGAACAGAGTAGAGAAATGGAGTTTAGTAAAAAAGCTCCATTTTGGATTGTTTACAATCTATTAACAGTTACAAACCCTAAACAAGAAGCAAGAAAAACAAAATTATCACTAAAACAAAAGTTAAAAATTTTTAATCAAATTAGACTCGACCGGGGTTTGAATCACACAGGAAACAAACAGGTGCTCGACTCATTTGGCCATTCCATCTGGTTATAGAAGAATTACCCTTAATATAATTAGTGAATACGATCCTACACTTATGTTGTCATTATCCTGTTTTAAAGCTGCATAATCCGATGAAAGCATAACATTTGCTAAGCCAAAAATGCAACTTGCATACTGGTGCACTTCGTAAGTATTTGGTGCAGCTTGGAGGACGAGGACTAAACTGATATGTTTGAAAACTGATATAATTATAGTAACTTATAGAGGTCATAGCGGACTAATACTGAAGAGGTTGCCACCTTTACGGTGTTTAACTACCTCACCTCGCACACATGTATGAGTCACTCGCATCCCCATCCGCACGCAGCCAACCACGACAATCAGCCCCTCCTAAATTTCAACTGCCCAACCACCCTACAATTGCATGGAAGAGTGCATGAACCACCCATCATCAATTGTGCTAAATAGGGACTCATAATTATCTGTTTGCTGGGGTTTTACATCCTGGCAACATATATGGTCATTTCAGGACAGATACCGATTTGTGACAGTGCGCACTCATAGTGACGTCATAGTGCTGCCCCACTGGGAGACCAGGCCGCTGGCAACATGACCCAATTTCCCACTCAGTCATATTATCCTGATACTGAGCTAATCAATCAGTCCTTGCCATATCCTAGTTATGCCAAGCGCCAGGCTAGGTAGCAAAACGTATCAATTTTGTAAGTCATTGGTTTGATTCAGCCGGGATTTGAATGTCCGATCTTCCCCGGAGGAAGCCAGTCCTCCTAACGATTCGGCTACTGTGTCTAAAAAAATAAAATAAAATAAAATAAAGAAAAATAAAATCTTTTTTTTTTTTTTATAAATAATTTTTTTAATTGGGTAAAATAGGTCATTTGACAGCCTGCACTTACTTTACAGAGCTCCTTGCCGAACAATGATCCCTGAACACCGTCCCGACGAGTGAACTTGAGTGTGACGTTCGTCTTCTCCTTTGTGTACACGTAAAGTGAAAGCAGTCCCTGGCTTGTTATGTCAGTGGATGATGACCACCTGCAATAAAGACATGCAACCAACTTAAGCCCGAGGCACACTACGGCTTGTAACCACTGGTGACCACTTTGCAACCACTTTGCAACCAAAAGGCCGACTGGTCGCTGACTGATCACCGACTGGTCGTAAACGCAAATGCTGAAAGTGGTCAGCGACCTCCCTGTGACCATTTTGGTCGTGAGGAGATTTTTGGTGCAGAACCTGTGAACTCTTTTCGACCAAAATGATCACCCAGAGATAACTGAGCGTTCGGTGACCGATCAATGACCGATCACCGAGCATTGCACTTTAAATGCATTTTTAGGAAATAATCTGGTGACTTTCGTGTTCAGATCTCGACATCAACGGCGCTATGCTATTTATAGCAGCAGTGTTTTGCACTGCTTGCATTGCTTGACCTTGTGTAAATTGAGAGTGAACATGATTTAGTTTCATGGAGTGACAAAAAGACAGGCACGTTATTCTCACTATCAAGCATCATTGTTTACAGACATACTCAAGTCCTGAAATAAGCTTTATGACAATTTTGGAAACTAGCCATGTTTGAATATTTCATCTGCTATCAGGTAGTTTTCGACACAAGCAGTAGGGTATCGCCATTCCCGTTTGTGGCTGCTACATTTGTGTGATGCAGGGCTTTATTTTACCAATAAATTCTAAATAAATACAATATGTCCATTGCATTGCTCTCATTGCTTCTTGGGGGTATAACAAAAGAAATTTATCACCATCTGGTGTGAAAAAGAGAATTAATTTAGAAGAAAATGGTTACGATGTGAGGGACCAACCATTTAGGAGCAGCATGGAAGAAGAACCCATCTACTCACTTGAGTGGGGACCCTTTGGCTGTTGGCAGTGCAGAGGGAATCATGACTGTCTTCGATGTGTCAACCTTGGCTCTGACGCTGGCTCTGTACTTGTCCTTGCCTCCAGACAAGATGAGCTTGTGAATATGGTACTTCCCCAGTAGCGGTACATTCATCCTGAGCTCATCGATGTTGGCCTAATGGGGGGGAAAAAGTAATAGGGAAAACAATAGTGTTGCGGTGTCAGATATGCCACTAAGCTGCACCACCCCCTTACCACCCGACCCAGGCTGTGGTACCGGAGTGTTAGCACAGGTCGCTTGTTTCGGTTGTTTGTTTGTCATCATGAATCGACTACAGGCCGCATGAGACATCTTAGTCTGGTGACAATGGGTACCGGCAGCTGATAAATAAATATATATATAGAAGTGGGCAAGACTATAAACGAGCTGTGGCTGGTGCGGGCTTGGGTCGAGCAACCCGCATATGCAAATGCGGGCTGCCCGCCAAGACGAGCCCGCATCGGCTATCAAATGCGGGGAAGGGTTTGTTGCTGTAACTCGTCGCTAGGAGACGCGCCGCGGCATCCCGTGTTACTCTCCTAACAACATAGAAGGTTCGAGTCGTTGGGCTCGGACCCCTCAAACATGTTTCAGGAGCGTGCTGATGTTTTAGAATATAATATGGCTTTAAATACAATAATTGAAAGTATCTTGACTGTAAGGAAAATGAAGGGGAAGTATTTATTCATATGATTGACATTGGAGGAGATTAGATGGTGTTTGGTAGGAACAGTAATAAAGTTATGAGCTCTTAAAATGTGATTGAGACGTTCCTAGCATTCCTTACCGTTACCCTTTACGAACGGCTCCCTTATTATAATAACCGTCATGGTCAACCCCCTAACAATAGTTCATTATTATATTTATTACTATTGGCCTCTTCTTGCAGAGACGATGGAGTAATGTAGACATTACAGTAACACAGATTAACCCTCTCCTCAGGATTAGTAACCACCACCTTAATACGGACAATAACAATAATGAATAATAGCTCGGGTGTTTATAAGTGACAGCGGCGGCGGGGTATACCGTCGACCTTAGCATAAAGGCATAAGAGTAAAAGCAGTTACAACAAAAGCGATATGCGGGGATATAACCCATGAACGCTTATTACATAGGCTGTCAGCACCCTGGTGGGGTCACATTGACTAATACGTGGAACTGCTAAGATGGGCGAGAGGGGAGAGGCGGCGACAAGGAAAGACAGCGGCGGCCAGAAGCAAGAGTGCATAATTAATATATTTAATAGAACAATAAAGAAAAGACAGAACGGTTCGCCGAGTGGCGATATATAGATATTCTCGGGCGCGAGTGACAGTGTAGCGTCCCTTACATAAAATAATCCACTCCATCAATAATACAGTAGTAAATAAACATAAAACCATATATGCCTTTATACTCGCATAATGCTTATACATCACACATGTATATATAATAAATAAAAATATATTCAGATGAATAAGAAATGTTTACAAACAAATAAATAAATAAAAATGTTTGTACAGTGAGTGTTATTTAAAGGGTTAACTTTGGTTTGTTTGTTTGTTATTTTACATCCTAGCAACATCTAAGGTCATATCAGGACGGGTAGCGACTTGTGACAGTGCGCACTCATGGCGACTTTATAGTGCTGCCCCACTGGAAGACCAGGCCACCAGCACCATGACCTGATATCCCACTCAGTCACATTATCCTGACACTGAGCCAAACAATCCTTGCCATATCCTAATAATGCCGAGCGCCAGGCTAGGAAGCGACAAGTATCAATTTTTAAGTCATTGGTTTGACTCGACCAGGGTTCGAACCCACGACCCCACGATCTACCAACACGGGAGACGGATGCTCTAACTCATTTGGCCATCCCGTCTGGTAAACTTTGGAGATAGTCAAAGTGAAAACATGCTAAGTTAATGGTGGTGTGTACACTGAAATATATTTTAACAAAAATATTTATATTTAAAAAAAAGAATAATAAAAAGTGTTGTAGTTTAAAAAAAAATTAATACAAAAATCGTGAAGAAGACTTACAGAGCAGAGCCTGCCGACGGGGGACTCGCCCCTGTAGAGCGCCCCTGGTACGGGGAAGGCGTGCCCGTAGGTCTCCCGCCAGAGCGCGCGGGTGGCGGCGTCCGACGTGGCCAGCTTGGAGCCGGGACTGCGGTCAGTCGTGTCGTCGTCATGGTTCAGCAGGTAGCCGAGCAGGCTAGTCGTGTCGCGTGAGTAGGCGCGGGGGAACAGCTGGTGAGTGTGCCACAGCAGGTCCACGTCGTACATCGGAACTGCACAAAAAAGTAACGCTTGTTTTATTTAATGACACCTCTAGAGCGCATTGATTTTGATCAATGACTATTGGATGTCAAACATGATCATTCTGACATATTTCGTTGGAGGAAACCCACTGCCGCCATTTAGGCTGTTCTTTCCGATAAGCAGCAATGGGTCTTTTATATGCACTTTCCCACAGACAGGACAGCACATACCACAGCCTTCGATGAACCAGTTGTGGACCACTGGTTGGAACGGAAAATAGCACAAACTGCAAATGAGTCCACTGAGCAGGATTGATCAGATGATCGACACCTTCACAGATGGACACTCTGCCGTCTGAGCTACGTCCCGCCTGTGGCGGTTTCAGCTCGTTCCCGTGCTCAGCCGTGTCCCGTTGCTTCTGCGCATGCGCGGATTTCGCATCAACTCGGGTCACCCGAGCCACTTATTGGCGCATGCGTACATCCTACAAACTCGGGTCGAATAATCGAATACGCTCGGGTGGACAATTTTTTCTTTTTTTTTAATGACCGATAAAAGTACAGCAAAATAGGATTTAAAGTATTTTATGATGGCCTAGTTTAGCTATATTTCCATTTAATTAATCTAAGTTATTCTTTTTTGCACACGGCACGTGTATTTGTCGACTCCACTCGCTGTGTTCTATTTGAAATTCGGATGACCCGAGTCGCCCAGGTCGTGTTAATCGATTACGGCCATGTTTATTAGATTCTGATGCATGCGCAGAAGCGAGGGACACGGCTGAGCACGGGAACGAGCTGAAACCGCCACACCGCTTCCCCGGAACTGCAGACAGGGCAACAAAATATATATATTTGTTTAAAAGACCAAACAAAAATTAAGATGGGAACTGCAGATAACAACACAAAAAGAAAATAAAGAAGACGTGAAACCTTTTTTTTGCGAGGAGGGGGGGGGGGGTACATTAGTCGAGTTGATTAAAGTTGCAGAGTCCGATGGTTTTGAGTTTCTGTCACTTTTCTGAGATAAATATATTAAATTGATTGTTATAATCTACTCTTTTAGTTTGAAGTAACTTTTATCTTAAATGGCTAACTTTGGAGATATTTGAAGTGCAAACATTCAACATCAATTTTGGCAAGGCCGCCAAAACCCTGAGGCCGTAGGCTTCAGCAGCAACATATTCTATTAAACTGACTCCGTATTCCCTTCTATGCGGCAACAAATGCTTAATATGTGCATCAGTATCAAAGGTAGATATGTAGGGTCAAATCTAGGTAATTGTTTTGGTTTTGAAAATTTGATGCTTTGATGCAGGGGAAATTTCAATCACGGACAACTGGTCTATTTCCTCATTCCACTGCTCCTTGCCCTATTCTAGTAATGCCGAGCAACAGGAGGGGGGGGGGGTAGTGACAAGTATACATTTTAAAGTCATTGGTTTGACTCGGAAAGGTTCGAATCCCATGATCTATCAAAACGGGAGATGAAAGTTGGAACTTGTAGGTAACTTATCAGAAATCCATTGTGGTATATGCTGCAAATTTTGTACTCAACAGCCATTGCTACCTCACTTTAATATGTAAATGAGGCTGTCTCAAAAGGTGCTAAGTAATTTGGGACAAAACTTTGTCCATTGTAACGATCAACATGCTTATGCATTTGCTCAGGATAAACTGATTTATGGTGTTTCATAATCCCAATAGAATACATATTGATTTGAAGCAAATGCCCTTGTGTTTTCAGTGTAACCGTTTCTGTGCTACTTTGTGTCAATAGTTACAATGGACAAAAAAAGAAGAGTTATCACCTTTTGAGACAGGCTCAAATACTCTATATATCATGTTTGTGTAAATAATCCCCAATTGAAAAATTGCTGGGAGACCGATGCTTCAGCGCTCATCAAACTTATTGCAAATTAATATTTATAGCTAACTAGCATGTCCCGGGACTGACGCAAACTCGTCCAGACATGCCAGTGGTGTGTGTTAGGTAGTCCCCGCCTAATTCCCATGAAGTGCAACACTTTTTAACCGTGACATGCAACTGCTGAGTGCGGTCGGCACCATAAAACCGAGCGGGTCTTTGGGATTTGAGGGCTTAGTTTGAAATCTTCAGGGAGATGGATGGCTTTCCATAGGCAGCGGTGAAGTCTAACTTTTCGAATTATTATGATTGCTAAATTAACTAAGCCGAGTATGAACGTAGATTTGAAAAGCGGCTGGTTACACAAACCATTGCCCAGATGGTTCTGCGGTAAAAAAATACCTGTGACCCTACTTCATTATTACCTATGCCCCATGAGAAATAAAGATGATTGCAGTTCTAAATGAAAAGTCATGAATGTTCCTGATAGGATGAACATGTCCTGACCAAGCGATGATGATAATCTTGGTGCTCATTATTACTAGGATAGAGCAAGGAGCGGTGGAACGAGGAACACTATTTTGTCTGTGATTGACATTTCCCCTGTGCTTAATCAAGAATTGTAAGCTGTCTCCACAAAATAAAGAACCCAACCAACATCACTTGTCCTGTGCATATATCATCATGGGAAAGGATTACATAATATATGTATCAGGGACAAATCTGATTCTAGGTAAAGATTTCAATTGCAGATTTGGCCTAAAATAGGAACAAACTGAACAAACGCTGATTCATGTAACCACTATCATATCTAACTTTGACATCACTTGTCCTGTGGCTATATGTAAAATGCTTGCATGTATGTATACATATAGGGGCATATCTGATTATATGTAAAAAAATATAATCACTGATTTGATCTAAGAATATATCTTGTATAAGTATGAAAATTACAGCGACAAATGTCTCCTAAAATAAATATTTGGGCAACTTGTATAACTTTGACATCACTTGTTCCATGGCCATATCTATACATGAAGAGTTCAGGCGCAAAACCCCGTAAACACCTATCCAAAAATTGAAATAAACATTGGAATCAAACCTTCAAAAAGTTTATTTTTTTAAATTCCAATTTTTTTTCATTGCTCCGTAATCAATACATCAGAAGAAAAGTGGAATTAGTGAGAAGTAAAATTACCTTCAGGTAAAAATATTTTATTGTAATTACGATTTTGGATCGGCGTTTACAGGGTTTTGTGCCTGAATTCTTCATATGCATGTGAACTGCTTACATATATATGTATACATACAAAGACATATCTGATTCTAGATAAGGATTTCAATTACCGATTTGTTGTAACAATGCATTTTGCATATGAATGAACTTTAATTTAATGTAACATTGGTTGCTCGGCTGGACGATCACCCCTTGGGATAGCCATATGGTGAGTGACCTTACTAAACGTTTGTTGTTACATCAAACTCAACGAACCAACCAACCTACCTAGAAATGCCTTCGGGTTGTTTTTCTTCAAGTGCAAGAACTTGACATAGCGCTTCAGGGCTGTCGTCAGGAACTTGGTGTCGCTGTAATGCGGTAGCGACACATTGTAATAAAACTTGCTCTGCCTCTTGCAGGCTGCCACCAGGTCATACCACAGCGCCGTCTGGTGAGGCGGCGACCCGGCGTCCTCCTCCTGCCCCTGAGCCCCCACAGCCCCTCCAGCGGGCACCGGGTCACCACTGAGGTCAACAAAGAAGGGCTCATCCGGGTACATTCCTTCCCACAATTCCTTGGCGCGTTGGGTGGCTGTGTCGAAGTCCTGCTTGATGACCCGCAGCTTGTGATCGGGCACCATGCCGAGCAACTGGTTACAGTCGCGGTGGTAGGCCTGCGGGCACAGCATGTGACAGTGCCACACCCAGTGTACATCGAGCGGCGGCTCGAGCGGCGGACCGGAAGTGGAGTGCTTGCCGAGCAGTGGCAGCCAGCAGCGCTCGTAGCGGCGCGCGGCTTTGCGCAGGTTGGCGTCCTCGTTAATGACCCGGAAGTTGCTGACCGTCTTCAGGAAGGCCAGCTGGTACTGCGCGTTCACGACCAGGTCGACGGAGGGCGCCCAGTCGGCGGACGCCACCACCGACGACGACATGGCGACGGCAGTTGTTGTTGTTGTTGTTGTCGGGAGCCGCAGCAGGTCAGTCTGAACAAGGAAAAGAACAACAATTTGAGATCCAGTTTGCATTATTAAAGTTGCATGGTCTGATGAAATATCTATTTTTCAAAACCAAAACACTTATCTACATTTAATTTTACACACTGGGGACCTAGCTACCATTGAACGAGGCAACTATCTACTATGGTATTGGGGCAATTCTACACAGCCGGGAGATCAAGGACAAGGGATACAAGCGACTAAACAAGCTGGGCCGCCAAGCGTAAAGATATCAAGGAGGGAAGACTGAACAAAGAGTAGCACAGAGGAACAATGAAGTTTATGAGTGACATATGTGGTGTTCGAGGATCAGTATCTCATCATAATCATTAGTTAAAAATGTAGCTTAAGTTTAATAATTTGTTATTGTCATCACTTGTTCATTCAGATCATGGAGACCAGCTAGATAAGCATCGCTTTTCTGGGATCCTTTCTGTCTGTAAGGAATTTGTATGCATTTATTGTATCACCTCAGTTTATTGTAAACATACCTTGCAGAGAGTTAAAATAAAAGAATTGAATTGAATTGAAAGATCTCTGTGATTCCACAGATTTTCACGAATTTTGGAAATCGCTGGTTAACCTGACGGGATGGCCAAATGAGTTAGAGCGTCCGTCTCCCGTGTGCTAGATCGTGGGGTCATGGGTTCGAATCATGGTCGAGTCAAACCAATGACTTAAAAATTGATACTTGTCACTTCCTAACCAGGTTCTCGGCATTATTAGGACAGGGCAAGGAGCAGTTGAATGAGGAAGACCAATCGCCTGCGAGTGAAATTTCCCCTGCTTAAACAACTAATGTACCAAAAAAAAACAACAAAAAAAACATTCACAATGGCGAGGATATTTATATCAGCATGTTGACCAATACTGTATTGTTAGAGACTTGCAAATCCAGTGAAACGGTCCTCACCATACAGACATTTAAAAGACAGTCTTTTCTATATGGCATTGAGACCTTTCTTCTTTTTTGTTTTTTGTTTTTTTTTGTTTTTGGTCCATTAGTTGTTTAGGCAGGGGAAATTTCAGTCATAGACGACTGGTCTTCATCATTCCACTGCTGGTCGATAGAAAGCCCGAGCCTACACTTTTACCGACCCAAGGGATTTTTAACCTCCCACACCACATAGACATGGTATGAGAGCAACCGGCCTTTGATGACGCTGTAAGTTATACACAGCGGTGGAAATCCAAATTGGCAGAGCTGGGGGCACGGGGAATCGAACCGCCGACCCTCAGATTAGGAGTCTGACCTAGAAAAAAGTCAGACACTCTACCCAGATAGCACACAGCCGTCGGGCCGACGTCGGCTATTGGTCGCACCGTCGCCATCGACTTTCCACCGTCGGGCCGCCGGTGGATTTCCGACGTTGGGAATCAATCCCTTTCCGCATTCGAGCCACCGTCGGGCCGCCGGTGGTGTTCCGACGTTAGGGTTCAATCCCTTTCCACTTTTGAGTCACCGTCGGGCCATCGTCGGCCCGACGGTGGTGTTCCGACGTTAGGGTTCAATCCAAATTTCCACTTTTGAGCCGTCGGGCCACCGTCGGGCCGACGGTGGTGTTCCGACGTTAGGGTTCAATCCCTTTCCACTTTTGAGCCGTCGGGCCGCCGGTGGTGTTCCGACGTTAGGGTTCAATCCCTTTCCACTTTTGATTCACCGTCGGGCCTCCGTCGGCCCGACGGTGGTGGGCCGCCGCAGGTTTGCATTCATTTTCCACGTCTGGTCCACCGTCGAGCCGACGGTGGTGGACCGCGCATGCGCAGTTCTTTAAATTTGGATTCCGGCTCGAGTCGCCCGCGGAACACGTGCGATTGTTGATCAGTGTTCTTTTTCTACCAATAACTCCAGAAATACCAGGAATTATAAGGAATTATTTAACAATTATTACGAAGTATTAATGGAATTATTCGTATTAATACGATTTGAATTATCCGATACAGTTTGTTTACTTCGAATCTCTACCGGACCACGTGCGATCATTGAGCAGCGTTCTTTTTCTACAAATAACTCAAAAAATCGGAGGAATTTTAAGGAATTATTTTACAGGTTTGTTTATTAATATGTGTAGATTATTTTGTAAAGGTTTTGTAATTTATTAGGATGTATTAATGGAATTATTCGTGTTAATACGATTTGAATTACCCTGTACATATTGACACTAGAGTGACAGTGTCTTCTCGGCTCGTCGGGTCGACGGCGGCAGCCGCCGTCGAGTCGACGGTGGGAGGTTGGACAAAACAATGTCGGCCCGACGGCGTTTGTCGCCGTCGGGCCGACGTAAAAGTTTTGTAATTTATTGTAATTTATTAGGGCATTTGTCGCCGTCGGCCCGACGGCGTTTGTCGACGTCGGCTCATCGGCGGTTTCCGCCGTCGGGGTGACGGCGGGAGGTTGGACAAAACAACGTCGGCCCGACGGCGGTTTCCACCGTCGGGCCGACAGAGCGGCCGGCGTTGGGCCGACGGCTGTGTGCTATCTGGGTAACCACTCCGCCACAGAGAACGCCAACCACTCCGCCACAGAGAATGTCATTAACAATCTATGTTTATTTCCATTTTTACTCGGGTGCAAAATTCCTGTAACTGAAGACCAATAGAGCAACGGTGAGATAATTAGCCTACTGGCCTAAGACGGTAAGATTTCCTTGGTCCTGAGCCTGACAGTGGCATGGGCTGCTCATGTGCCAACCTGTCCTATGCTAAGACAGATGTTTTTGACCTGACAGCAAGAATACACCCGAGGCTCCAGTATACACTGATTGACAATTCTAGACCTGCTTGTTTTTGTTGGTTTTATTCTAAGAAACATAGATATGACTTTGTTGCCAGCATGTGAAGAGGAAAAAAAAAGAAAGAAATCAGCATTCATTTGTTCTTACACTCACCGACTACTGATGTACTCACCCTCACACTCCATCCCATCATTACACAGTGATGGAGAAACGAAAACTAAACTACTATCTGTGCTGATTGATGCATGTTTTTTTGTTTTTTATTCTTGTTATCCTGCACTGCCCATGTCTACAATGGTCACTCATGTGTTACTTGTTAAATGTTATCAATTCAATCTAGAGCACTCCTGACATTAACGGGATCCTCTCCCGCAAGCCTGTCACCCAAGCTGCATGTCACCCAAGTAGATGTTCATAGTAGGCTAAGGTATCATACTCAGACTAGACAAAAAACCTGGAAAAATTACAAAAAAAACTAACATAGGCTATTACTAACAACCAAAATTGCAGAAGGCTGACCTGAGCAGACACAGGTAAACACTCCTGGGCAAAGGAACAGATCAAGACAGCACCACAGCTGTCCAGCATTGAAAACAAGCACCCTGATGGGAGCTTATACGTTATGGGCAGAGTAAATACCTCGTCAATAACAATTTAAAAAAAAAAAACCTTCAGAGATAAACCAACACATTTCTAACTTCAGCAGCCGATATTATCAAACTCCCCTAGATCATTCCGCATAACCATGACTAGGGAAAGTATAGGTACCCTCACAGGTACCATCTACATTAATTTCCAGCTACTAATTGCTGGTGACAAGCTAACACACATCCACAATCTACTAACACTATTAGAACATTTAAACAAACAAGTTTTGGGGCATCTTGGGTGATGAGTTCCTGGAAGAATACCAATATGGGGGATGGGTTCACCCCACCAGGGGACCTTGTTAGGTTGGGGCTGTTGGGTGGAGGGGGTTGCGTGGAAGGGCACAGGTATTGATAAGCTACCTCCAAACACACTAAAGGGCCAGCCAGGTTTCAAAATCGGCCACTTGAATGTCCGCAGTTTAGTCCATAAGATAAAGCAACTGAAGCTTGACCTATCTTCATCTGGATTTGATATATTCACACTGTCAGCGACTTGGCTTACCAATACAATAGAGGACAAACTAACAACAATAGCAGGTTACCAATTTGTCAGATCTGATAGAAAGCTGAGATTGCCAAGTGATCAGGTTAAGAGGGGAGGTGGCCTGGGGATCTACTACAGAAATGGACTGCATGTTGATCCAAAACTGTATGCAAGCCAAGGATGTTCTGATGTCAGTATAGAGCTACAGTGGGCCATTGTTGACAGACCTTGTACAAAGAGGATACTAATAGGCAATATATACAGACCCCAAATGGGAACATTGAAGAAGCATTGGATAAGCTTGACTCGGCCAAGAACCAGATACTAGATATAGACAAGTATGAAGTGCTACTGATTGGTGATTTTAAAATAGACATTGGAGTAACAAGGCAACCATCAACCCGATCAGTAAAACACTTTGCAGCAATACAAGAGCTTGAACAAAAAATTATGGCCCAAACCAGGATAACAAAAGATACTTGTAAGACCATTGATCTAGCATTTACAAACATTAAGTATTGCACCAGTTCAGTTGCTCTAAAGTATAATATCAATGACCACAAGCCCATTTACATTATTTAAAAAAAGCCTCGAAACATCAAAAAGACAACTGAGCACTGGCGCCGAACCAACCACAATTTAAATTTAAATGACCTTAAAGCTGCATAGTCCGATGAAGCATCAAATTTTCAAAACAAAAACATTTACCTAGATTTTATTCTACATATCTAACTTAGATATTGGGGCACTTATTAAACATTTTTTGCCACATAGAAGGGCATACTGAGTCGATTTAACAGAACCTGTTACTGCATAAGCCTATGGGGAGAGTTTTGGCAAGCTTGCCAAAATCAATTTAGGATGTTTGCACTTCAAATATCTCAAAAGTTAGCCATTTAAAATGAAAGTTACTTCAAACTAAAGTAAAGTAGGTTATAACAACCAATTAAATATATTTATCTCAGAAAAATGGCAGAAATTCAAAACCATCTTACTATGCAACTTTAATGTCACCCTAAGAAGCAATGATCTCAATCCAGTCATAGCGGAAATGGACCCCAATACATGTTGGGATATGCTGTATAGTATGGCCATAGATGCTGCAGACAAACACTGCCCCATGACCAAAATGGATGTACAAGTAAACACAGCAGAATATCTAAATAATGAGCTTATAAGTTATAGATCTCATGCAAGATAGAGACTACTTTGTTCAGAAATATCAGAACACAAAAGACCCCGGTGATGGTTTTATTGCACAATGCATGGTTAGGAAGGCCAGATCTGAGGTCAGGAAGGCCAAATCAAGATACTGCAGAGATCAAATAATCAGACACAGACAAAACCCAACATGATGGCGCATATTATCAAAAATCAACCCGGTAGCTAAACCAGAAATAGGCCGCCTGTTTTATGAGGATGGTCAGAACAGGATACCAGAAGAGAGGATGAATGACTATTTTGGAGATATTGGGGAAGACTTGGCAGATAAAATCAAGCATGTGGACGAACCTAAACAATTATATGAGGCACATGAGAACCATGAACATTTTGACCTAGATGAAACAAGCCAAGAAGAGGTACTTTCCAAACTTAAGAAACTATCACCATATAAATCATCAGGCATGCAGAATATCAGCACCTTATTTAAAGGAGCAATGGTTGCACTACTATCTGAGTTCATTCATCTCTATAACCGAATATTGGCTACTGGTGTTTTTCCTGACCCATGGAAGGTGGCCATGGTCATCCCCATACCAAAGTCCAATAACCCTAAGTCATGCAGTGAGCTGTGGCCAATCTCAATCCTACCCCTGCCTGGGAAAGTTATAGAGCAGATTGTGCATGACCAGATTAAATCATTCCCTGAGGTTACAAACTACCCAATGAGCCACCAGAATGGATTTAGAAAGGACAGATCTACTGCCAAGGCCCTGGCTACGTTATTGGATGAACTTTTGACATGCATAGATATGGGCGAAATGCCTATTGTGGTGTTTCTTGACTTCAAGAAAGCATTTGATACCATAGACCATAAAATACTACTGCACAAGACAGAAAGAGCTGGCCTAGGTCCTAGAACTCAAGCATTTCTTGCAAATTATCTATCAAACCAAAAGCAGTTCAGCAGAATAAGGGGAATGGAGTCACCCCCTAGAGGAGTCAAGACTGGAGTGCCCCTAGGGCCACTCCTATTCCTGATATTTATAAATGACCTATCCATGATCTCAGAGTCAGCATTGATCACATTATTTGCTCATGATGCAGCACTTGTGGTGCACAGTAGAGATGTCAGGCTGGCAGCTGATTTAATAGGGGTGGCACTGACAAGTACTGGTGAGTGGTGCCGGAAAAATAAATTAACCCTGAACACATCTAAGACAGAGTATGTGGTCTATGGCACCTAATCAAAAAAGAATAAGGCACAAGAGTTTGAACTACAAATAGATGGAGTCAAGGTTAAAGAAGTTGACTCCTACAAATACTTGGGCACCACAATTGACTCTACACTAAATATAAGAAAACATATCTGCAGGCTCAACCAACACCTGACCCTCAAATTAACTAGCTTCAGAAAAATGAGAGACTACATTAGTAAGAATACTGCACTGCTCCTATACAAGACCACAATTCTGCCCATCTTTGACTATAACAACATAATTTATAGCCTGGCAACTAAACAACAGAGGACAAGCTGCAAAATGTCCAGAACCGAGCACTTAGAACTGTGTTTAAGGGTAAAATATTGAGTGTACAAGACATGCACCTAGAAGCAAATCTTGAAACCCTAGCCCAGCGGCAGGACATTCAGCTATTGTCACTTATGTATAAAAGACCAAAAGACCCACAATACAGAGATCCACTGAACAGGAAGACAAGAATAGGAGATGGACCACTCCTCAGTGTTCCTAGACCAAGCACAAACAAACTAGCTAAGGCACCAATATTTAAAGGCAGCAAGATGTGGAACAAACTACTATCTGCTATTAGAAGTGCACCTTCCTACCAAAGCTTTAAGTCACTGATCAGAATGCATCTCACTGGCCAGGCCCTTGAACAAACACCATAGTGTGGATCCTGTGCCCTGCCTTGCTCCCCCCTGTTATGTACGGTGTTATCTGCAGTACAGCGGCCGGGATCGGTGGAGAGCAGAGGAACCAGTGTAGTGGTATCGCGTGGCTGAATAAAGCATTAAGTAACTAGACATCACCGAGTGCAGTCGTTGGTCGCTTAATCACATTACACCCCCCGCTCCCTCCTTGTCCCCCCCCCCCACTCAATTATTTACCTCAACTATACTGTAATAGCAGCACAGTTTTTGCAGCAACCCACCATCTTAGCCCATAACACTGAACTTATTATGGCTAACCCACTAACATACTAACGTCCTTCATAGTCTACTAATATGCCCTATCTAAGTACCCGCTTATCTACCTATTTACAGTGTAATGTAAACAGACGGAAGACCAGTGCCTCGGCGTTGAACAGATTTATATTGTAATGAATAAACTGTTTTACCAAAAGAAATATCTAACTCAGATATTGGTGCATTAACTAGTGATTTGGGACAGTATCTATATAAGGAATAATCAGTGAATATATTACCTCGATTCCTTTTGACACCTACTTTGACAAAGCCATTTGGCAGGGAGGCTACTAACTAATTAGGTCAATCTTGTGACCTGATTAGTCCTGCCCTCATTCCCAATACCTATTTTTCAAAACCAAAGCACTTATCTATACTTGATCCTATATATCGAACTTGGATTCTGGTGCATTAACTAGTGATTTTGGACATTATATTATACAGAATAATCAGTGAATTTATTACCTGGATCCCTTTTGATGCCTACTTTGAGAAAGCCATTAGGCAGGGAGGGGCCACTGAACAATTAGGTCAATCTCATTACCTGATTAGTCCTGCCCTCATTCCCATTACAATATATGGCTTTAGTCAGGTTCCAGGACATATGGTGAAAGTGTGATGGCACCCCACCCAAGTTGCTTACCCACGCCCCCACAACCCCCACCCCCCAACACATACTGACACCAGTTTTAACCTCCCTCCCATACACACACACCTCCACACACATATGCCTTCCACACACATTCATCATCGCCCATAGGCCTACAGTTAATTGCCACCCCCACTCCCACACACACAATCACTGGGCACTGTGTTTGGGGGGGGGGGGGCGGGGAGGGGGCAGAAAATTTACCAGTTGGATGAGCCTGACTTGGCCAGTAGAAAATGATAGAAGACCCGACTACCTACACATTACTAGGTCAGCCCATGTCATGTGACATCGCGAGATGGGGCATAGCACTTACAAGAGTCTCGCTGAAATTATTTTGGGTTCTTTCGGTTCAAATCCTTCCAAAACTAGCCATTATTCATCAAAGTTACTCCAGAATAATGAAAAGTAGGCTATAAGTATAACGGTCAACCTGATATAGTTATCTAAAAAGTAAGGCAACAAATACCCTATGAACAAAGGCTCAGGAAATTGAAACTTCCTACCCTTTCCTACAGAAGGAAAAGAAGTGACATAATTGAAGTATTTAAAATTATGAAAGGTTTTGATAAAATAGATATGAACCAATTTTTCACCTTGAATAAAAGAGAAGGCAGCCGGGGCCATACTCTCAAACTAGTAAAACCCAGAGCCGTTTCAAAATTAAGGCAACACAGTTTCTCAAACAGGATCATAAATATATGGAATAGTCTCCCACAAAATGTTATTGATGCCGGCTCAATAAATTCATTCAAGAACAGATTAGAAAAAGCATGGGCTGATGATCCAGGGAAATTTGACCACTTATTCACCACATGCTACTAATTTATTCCTTGTGTTGCTAATTACTTGCACTCAAGCAAAAATGAGAGACAAATAAGTGTTCATACTTCCTGTCTACCAATCGCTATATCGCTAATTCTAAGACCATCGGACTATACAACTTTAAGATATTCCATATAAAAACATTGAGATTATTTTTTAAATTTCTATTAGTGTCAAGTGTTCTGCAATGGCCTCTCAGGCACGGAGCCACATAGACAGGTAGGTGTGGATAGAGTGATTGCATCAGGGAGTCTAGGTTGTTGTTGAATGTTATTTAACATCCTAGCAACATCTAAGTCCATATCAGGACGGGTACCGACTTGTGACAGTGCTCACTCATGACGATGTTATGTGTATGTATAAATGTCCACCTTTATACAAATATTATGCTAATTAAGCGCCAGATGACTTCCTGGCTTGAATGTGTGGGGATTCTGGAATGGTCTGTGCAACGCGGTTAGAGCAACTTGGTGCACAGTTGTCTGTAGGGACAGGTAAGGAAAGGTAGCCGGTCAGCTGGTGCTTCCTGTCCCACTACCGCTTGGTCACTTCTGTCTGATCTTTTTCTTCACTGGGAGACCAGGCCACCAGCACCATGACCCGATATCCCACACAGTCACATTATTCTGGCACTATGCTCACCAGTCCTTGTCCTCTCCAATTAATGCTGAGTGCCAGGTTAGGTAGCGACAAGTATCAATTTGATCAATTATTGGTTCGACTCGGCAGGGATTCGAACTCCCAACCTTCCCCATAGGAAGAATGTGCTCTACCGATTAGCCCACCACATCCGGTTTCGCGGCAGCTGCTCTTCTAGACGTCATCTAGATAAAAGATTCACCCATACTTGCAGTTAGGGTGAAAAACAACCCATTAGAAAAAGTGGCAAAAGGCTGGTTAAATGAAATGAGCACATATTACTTTCTTAATTTAAGAAGCAACATTTATTATTCATATACATATTCCTATTTACCCCCTACTTTTGAGTTGAAAAATATAATAAACAATGTAGTACAATGAATCTTAAAAGTGAAATCGACAACATTCTATCGTTGCCATCTTGTCATTTTGCTTCCCAAGCGGTAGGTCGGGAGTTTGAACCCCGGTCGAGTCAAACCAATGACTTACATTGTAAGGTACAAAATTGATACTTGTCGCTACTACCTAGACTGGCGCTCGGCATTACTAGATATGGCAGGGACTGGTTAGCTCAGTGTCAGGATAATGTGACTGAGTGGGAGATCGGGTCATGGTACTAGGAACCTGGTCTGCCAGTAGGGCAGCAGTATAAAGTTACCATGAGTGCACACTGTCACGAGTCGGAACCCATCCTGCTATGACCGTAGATGTTGTCAGAATGTAAAACCCCAACAAACAAGCAATCAACACGGCGTGAAATAACTAAGATGCATCCATAGACGACTGGGCTAGTTTTTGTCATCTTTCTTTCTGCATTTTGATGAAATAATCATGATTCTGGCTTAATCTACATTTGCTGAAACAAAGTTATTTACACTATTTATAATTGGAACCGCCTATATTTTGAAGTTATTTAGGGCATAATTAAGGCTGACAGTATCTGTGGTAGAGTTGTGTTTATTAGTAGGTACTCCAGAGTGGCTTCTTTTCTTTTGTTCAATAGGTCAATATTAGAGTTGATCTATTTTTACACATCTTTCATATCTGATTCCAGTGAACCCGTCCCTGCACGCAGTCACAAGCATCAAACATCAGGGCCACGTTCAGGGTCTGTCTTGGAGGCGCCTCGGAGATGGTGGTGATGTCACGCTAGTCTGAACTGCAAAGTCAGTTTGTTGTCTCGAAAATGGCCACCCCCATAGGCGGCGGCCATTTGCAATGGAAAAGCTGCGCTGTGATTGGCTGAAACCACTGAATATGGTGGCCATTTTCGAGGCGCTTTTCATCTCCAGTCTGAAAAGGGAGGCATCTCCGAGATGTCGCCGAGACGCACCCTGAACGCAAATAGGCCAAAAAGCATCGCCGAGACATCTCCACGGCGCCTCCGAGACGGACCCTGAACACGGCCCTGGGCTCCCTTATAACTGACAAGGGTTTTTATTTGTTTGTTGGAGTTTTACGTCCTGGCAACATCTAAGGTCTTATAAGGATAGATACCAACTTTTGACAATGCATAATCATGGCGACTTTATAGAACTGCCCCCCTGAGATAATAGCTACATAGTGCTGCCCCACTAGGATACCATGTTGTTAGAACCATTAACCCATTATCTTACTCTTTCACATTATCCTGACACTATCCAATCCTTCGTCCCATGAAAGAAATACCAAACACAACTGCCACCATGCAAGGCAGTGGTATTGTACCAATTAAGTCTCCATTTGACTTGGCCGAGAATCGATCCTCCAACCACTCAGACAGGAAATGGGCGCTCTAACTACTAAGCCCCTCCTACCCGATTTTTCAGGAAAATATTTACATCATAATGTTTGCAGCAAAAAGATGAAACTGCTTTTGTGAGGGTATGTGTCAGAGTGTATTAGTCTAGATTTGGGAATATATCTCTGTTTAGGAAAAACCTTTGTGCAATTGTGATTATTGATTGAAGGCAGCATGCATCAAGAATTGATTGCATAGCAGTACATGCAGGTAGACCGCGCTTTTGAATGTCTGGCAACACTTCTTACTTCTAAATATATACAATTGTCCTAGAGGAGTCCTGACACAAGCACTATGCCATACCTGTGTCTATGTTGTGTCGATACCTACATGTAGTATGGTCATCATCATGCTGTCGGTCGCAATGCAACAAAGACTGCTTTTATTTCTTAACCGCCGCTATTTTGTGCGATTGTGCATTTCATAATAGTTGCTTGCAAAGTGTTGAAGTGCTGCTGGCTTTTGCAAGTTACTAGCAGCACTCTCTCGGGGAGCAAATAGAGGTCTCACACCGGCAAGAACACGTCAAGACAAGCGCAAACTGTTTGTCCCTCCAGTGGCTGGCCGGGAGATGTTGGGAGTTCTATTCATCACTGCCCTTAATGCTGCCGCGGAAGCATAGTTGTCTCTTAGGGTTGCTCCCTTAGCCTTTGGTTCTATCAAGAACATATACCACAAGGCAGTGGTTTATAACTTTGCAAGGCAGAGGCATCAAACTCCCTGAGGTATTTTAGCAGATGGGTACAGCAATACCTGCATACCCAGATATATATGTATGCATATGATGTAATGTGCATGGATTAGCTAAACAAAATTTATCTGTTGGATAACTTCCATTAAAGGGATCGGATTACAATGAATAGATCTTCACCATTCATATATATATATATATCTATGCATGTATCATATATACAACCCTAAATGCATATACACATATTATATTAATTCTATATTATTCTATTCATGTTATATATGTTTGATGCATTCTATGCCTTTTTGCTGCAGGCCAGCTGGCTGAGCGCTTGTGGTGCCACCACACGGCCGGATCATGTGGTGCTACCTGTACTGAGTTCGCATTCGCACCTACAGTCGGTATCATATTAATATTATATATATATTATATATATATATGTATTTTATATATTATATATATATATATTATTTATATTATATACATGTAGGGTACATGTATATAAATACACCATCACACACAAAAATAGATATATATATATATATGTTCTTTTGTGTGTGATGGTGTATTTATGCTGCCCATAACAGTTATGTCTAATGCCTTGTTTTTGCCTCTTGACAGTAATAGTCTTGTTTTGTCCCCTTGTTCTGTTACTTTCAGTTGCCGTGAAGCTATCTACTGCACACATTCTTTCTCTGTTTGTAAGCATTCTCCCACGTCCCCCAATGGTCTGTGAGTCACAATAGTTCTACAATTGGTTACTTGTTTGGTTACCTATATAGTTATTTTCCTTGACTGCCTTCACCTTGTTCTGTCAGGTCATTAGTTTTAGTTTTAAGTTTAAAGTTTACTTATTGGGTGTATCATGCCTCGCATGTATACCGTCTAAGTTTGGTTGTTTGTTGTTGTTTTACGTCCTAGCTACATCTAAGGTCATTTCAGGACGGGTACCGACTTGTAACAGTGCGCACTCATGACGACTTTATAGTGCTGCTAGCCATGGTTGTGTGTCCAATGCTGGTACTATAAGTACTGCATGTGAGTGATCCATCTTGATCTTCCTGGCCACTTTGCTGATAATGCTGAATGGTGGAAATATGTAATAACATTTATTATTCCAAATAAGAGAAAATGCATCTACTCTCCAGGCTTCTGGCTCTGGATGCCAAGACACATATTTGGGTAACCTTTTGTTGTTGCGCGATGCAAATAAGTTAATTTCTGGTTTTCCCCATTTATCACAAATGTGGTTGAAAATACTCTGACTTAATGACCATTCTAGACGGTCGTAAAAATGTCAACTTTTCTTGCCAGCCAAAGTATTTTGACTGCCTGGAATATGTGCTACTGTTAGCCAAATGTTGTGTTCCATTGCCCAGTCCCCAATTAGTTTGGCTAAATGGCTACATGGTTTGGAACGAGTCCCTCCCATATTACGTATGTAAGCCATGGCTGTTGTGTTATCTTTTAATACCCTTACACAATTTTTAGGTAGGTGAACTAGACTACGTAATCCTAGGTAAATAGCCCTGAGTTCTAGTACATTTATGTGATCGAAGATTTCATCTTCCATCCATGGCCACCTGTTGCCTGTGGGTCTCTATGAGCCCCCCATCCTTCTAGCGAAGCATCTGTTGTAACTGTAGTATTGGGCTCTCCCATTCTAATGGGCTTGGCCGAATCTTTAATGTGTGACAGCCACCACATAATATCTTTTAGGCCATCTGGCGAAATCGTCATGGGCCGTTCAAAGTTTCCTTTAGTGGGAGCCAACACTAAATTCTTATCTATTTCTAGCGATTTAATATGGGCCTTGCCGTATAGCACACACCGGCACATAGGGTATCATAATTCCTATAAGTATTGCGACTTGTCTTATCTTTGGTTTGTTCAATTGTAATAATTGGTTTGCCGTTATTGTAAATTTATCAACTTTCTGTTCCGTTAATGAAATGGTCATTTCTGTGGTGTCAATAAAAAATCCTAGAAACTTTAACTTTTTTGTTGGTGTCAATACTGATTAAGTTTCATGTATGTAGAAACCTAATTTTTTTAATGTCTCACATAGTTTGGCTACTGCTGTCTGACACTGGTGTTGTTTTTGTGCCACAATAAATGAGTCATCAATATAAGGAAACATAACATGTCCCTTCCTAGCCATGTGGGAAAATATCGGTTTAAGTAACCTTGTGAAAATGTGTGGAGTGCAAGCTAGTCCTTTAGGCATACACGTGAACTCATAAAGGTCATCATTCCAACAAAACCTACGATATTTACGATCGGATTTATATATTGGTACTGCATAGTATGCATCTCTGAGATCCAAACTGGCTAGCCATGAGTCTTGTGTAACTAAGTCTCTAGCTGTGTCTAGTGAAAACATTTTGAAATGTTTGTACTCTACTAATTTGTTAAACCTTGTTAAATCCAAAATTAGTCTGACATCTCCATTTGGTTTGGGTCTCGTGAAAATATTATAAATAAATTCCCCAGCCACATGAAGTACTGGTTCTATAATGACTTTTTCACAAAATTTCAGATCCTGATAGTCTAAGGCCTCGCATTCTGAACCATCAAATCGGTGAGGAAAGGGTATGCTATTTTGAATAGGCTCCTCAAAAAGTGGTATTCTAACTTCTACCGCTAAGCTAAGGATAGATAAATTCTCCATAATGTTATTCCATTCCGGTAGGCAATTATTTAGATTACCACCTTTAAATTTGCTTACTGGAGTCTGCGTTGCCACTTCTACTTGTTCCCTGGGCGGAGGAACGGTTTCTGGGCATTGAACTCCCTCTTGAAGGGTCTGTTCCTGTCGTTCCAGCCGAACGACTGCCTCTGGCCCCTTCCCCTGGCCTGATACCCGTAGTTCATTCCGAATCGGCCTCCTTGTTGCCCGGTCCGATGGTTTCGAAATTCTTGCCTCATCTTCCTGAAAAGGGTAGAATTACCGTCTGCGGATTTCTTTTTGTCCGCTTCAATGTGTTTCCCACACTTGGATCCAGTCTCCACTTGTTTGAACAAGTATTGGAGTTGCCCACCGAACATCTTAGTTTTGTCCATTGGCTTCCCTTTCACAGGCTTAGGGGCAAGGAATAATGTATATTCCTTCCCGTCGTTGCCCAAAACCTTCTTGGACCTCACCACTTCTTTTCCTGCATCGGTGAAGACCGCCTTGAAAACGTTTTCAGAATGTCTGTAAGAGAGGAAATTGCTGGTTGCTGTAAGCATCGCAATCCCTCCATCCATCTCCTCGCACAGCGACGAGAACTTGTTCTCTGTCATCATCCTATTAGCAATAGGCGTAATGGCTGACAGAGTTGCCAGAACCCCCTTGTGTACCATGTGGAGGACCGCTTCAAACTTCTTACGGTCCTCACTGAGCTTCACATCGGCGTCCATCTCTTTGATGGCTGATTCTGGGATACCTTTGATCCCCGTGAACTTCTCTGCCAGCTTCATGATAACTTCCACCAGCTTAAAGGTATGGAAGTGGCCCTGGATGGTCTTTCTCATCATGGTGGTCTGGATCTTTTTCCTTCTAAGTGTCTTACACTTCTTGACCACCTTCCCACTCAATTTGGTGTATTTACCCCCCCCCCCCATTTTGTTGAGGATGAATCCGACGAAGAATCTGAAGAAGAAGACTTACTCTTCTTCTTGTGTGCCCTGGTGAACTCATCCCCATCAGAAGACTGTTCCTTCCTTTTGTGTTTGTGTTTGCGTGCAGCCACCACAACTTTCTCCCCTGACTCATAGTCAGAAGAGTCCTGATCCTCAGAAAGACCCTCCCAATAGGAATCTATCGAATCCTGCACTGGATTCCTGGTTCTGGTAACCTGTGCTTTGGAGGGGGGCATCTCCTCCAACTTCTGTTGAACCAGGCGCATAAGTCGTGCATCTAGGTCAGCCGCGGCCGGCTCAGAGCCCCCCCGCCTCCTCAGAATCTCTTTGTTCTGGCGACCTTTGTACCCGTACCTGTGGTGACGGGTCTTCGTCTTCAATGAGCACTTGAGGTGCGCCAGGCTTACTCCTCTTCGTAGCCATAGCTGGAAGTCTGTAAAGCACCAAACCCAAAGGTTAGGCATTATTCAAGCTGAATATCACACAGGTAAATATTGTATAAATAATACCTAGTGTGTATAATGGTGTTAAATCTGTATTTAAAACCGTTTTTAACACAGGCGTGTGGGTAATAGACTGTCGTAGGTAATGGTATGAACAATCAAACCAAATGAGGGGTACGGACCATGTAGCGGTACCCTCCCATATCTCTGTCCAATATAATTCTCCCACCTGTCGCTTTGTTGGCCAACAAGTTGGAGAAAATAATACAGGACTCAGAGGTACGCCTAATAAACAATTTGGGGAATCTAAAAGAAACCCAGGAATATATCCTATCGATGTAAGTGGCTCCTGCCAAACATCTCTCCATTAGGCAATGGGTGGCATTATCAAAAACAATGGTTGCATTGTTCTAACCATGTTGCGACACAATCGTAATTAGGCTGTAAAACAGTCCATTCTTAAGGACAAGTTTTAAAACTTTATATATGTGAATGCTAACATGAACTGTACCAACGTATCCAATTAAAATGATACTAACCTGGTTGGTTTAGTAGTTAATGCAGAAAAACTGCCGGAGCTACTCAACAAACATCCTCCCGTTGTGAGTAGATTATGCTAATTGCTCGACTCGGATGTGCTTCCTTCTCCCTGGAATACGAGTAGCCAGAGGGTAGTACCGAGGTAAAATATATATATATATATATATGTGTGTGTGTATATGTCTATCTACCTATCCTAGTGCTTATATGATGTTAAAATTTTACCGTCCCGACGGGTCGAAAGGCGATAATAGACAGGCGCAGCTGGCATACAGTGCTTAGAGCCCCTCACAGGTGGCGCCAGTGTGGCCAATGCTGTACTACACAGAGTCAGTTCGATAGGCTACAGTGAATATACTATTACATAGGGAACTGAAGATAGATAGTGTCCTTGTTTATATTCCCATAATAGATTATAGAGCACATTTTTCTCTGTATATATATTTTGTAGAGACTCGATGACTGTGAGTAGTCTGGTATATGTGTGTGCGTATGTGTGTGCGTGCGTGTGTGTACGTGGAGCATAATGTAGAACAGCACTTGCCATCTTACCTGTAAATACGCCGGTGGTGCAGGTGTGTGCCTATATTAGGTGTGTGTACGTGTGTGTGTCCTCAGGCGGATCTGGATAGGTGCATGCTACCTGAGTATCAAAATAAGTCTACTACCTGACATTTGACAGGTAGGCAGGGCGGCTGTATATATATTAATCCCTTGAGCCATCACCACCAGAATTAGGGCAGTGCGAAGTTGTCAACATTTTCACGGTCGTACAAAGAGTACGACACGGAGAGGGGGGGGGGGGCTGTCAGTAAAGTACAACTTTTAACGTTTAATAAAATGTTGATATTTTTTTACGATTTATTTATTATTCTTTTGTATATTAATTGATTAAGCAGGGGAATTGCGGAGAATTGGTCTTCCCCATTTCACTGCACCTTGCCTCACATTGCTAAATGCCAGGGTAGATAGTGACAAGTATCACTTTTTAAGTCATTCGTGCCCGCCTCCCATGACCTACCAAAATGGGAGGCGGCCGCTCAACTCATTCAGCCACTCCATCTTTTCTTTCTTTTTTTTTGTTGGTCCATTAGTTGTTTAAGCAGGGGAAATTTGAGTCATAGACGACTGGTCTTCCTCATTCCACTGCTGGTCGATAGAAAGCCCGAGCCTACACTTTTACCGACCCAAGGGATTTTTAACCTCCCACACCACATAGACATGGTATGAGAGCAACCGGCCTTTGATGACGCTGTAAGTTATACACAGCGATGGAAATCCAAATTGGCAGAGCTGGGGGCACGGGGAATCGAACCGCCGACCCTCAGATTAGGAGTCTGACACTCTAACCACTCCGCCACTGGGTCTGTAGTACAATGTTGATGTGTACTACTTTCGGGAGTTGGAAGGGGTGGGGAGGGGGGGGGGGGGTATGTGCCAATAAATGTGGTCTTTCCATTAAATGTTCTTGTTAATTTTGCCTATCTTTTGTGGTTTTGGGTACTATGCAATGCATAAGTCCTGATGTCCTACCCACAACACAGGTTCGTGCCACTGCCGTCAGAGGGCGAATTGGTGGTGGAAATCGTCTACTGTGCCATAGTTTTGCTGCTGGATTCTGTGGTTTGGGGTTAAAATCCTTGATTCACATTCTTCAGATACTTACAGCTTTAGCAACAGAGCACCGGTTCGTTTGTTTGTTGTTACTTTACGTCCTACCAACATCTAAGGTCATATCAGCTTGTTTGTTTGTTGTTGTTTTACGTCCTAGCAACATCTAAGGTCATAACAGTTTGTTTGTTTGTTGTTTTACTCCTAGCAACATCTAAGGTCATATCAGGACGGTTACTGACTTGTGACAGTGCGCACTCATGGCAACTTTATAGTGCTGCCCCACTAGGAGCCCAGGCTGCCAGCACCATGACCTGATATCCAACTCAGTCACATTATCCTGACATTGAGCCAACCAGTCCTTGCCCTATCCTAATAATGCCGAGCGCCTGACTAGGAAGGGACAAGTATCAATTTTTAAGTCAGCGGTTTGGCTCGACCAGGGTTTGACCCATGATCCCACGATCTACCAACATGGGAGACGGACACTCTAACTCATTTGGCCATCCCATCTGGTCAGAACACCGGTAGTCTACTAGTACTAGCAGTCTTCCCGCCGAACAAATCAATAATAAAAACACGATGGTGCTCATATAAGTGGTAGCTAACTAAAGTCTTACAAGGAGGCCAATTAAGATGGTAGCCAGTTTCCTGTCATACAGTCTTTCAAATGGGTAACAAAAATCAACTCATCTAAGGCTTACGGTTACATATATATATACCAGACGGGATGGCCGAATGAGTCCGTCCGTCTCCCGTATTGGTAGATCATGGGTTCGAACCCTGGTCAAGTCAAACCAATGACTTAAAGATTAATACTTGTTGCTTCCTAGCCTGGCGCTTGGCATTACTAGGATAGGGCAAGGAGCAGTGGAATGGGGAAGACCATTTGTCCGCAATTGAAATTTCTCCTGCTTAATCAACTAATGAACAATGAGTAATGTACCCCAACAAATATATATCCAGGCTATGAACTGACAATAAAATAACACAAGAAAGAAGAAAAAAGTCAGTCTTTAACCATCCTGGTCACAACACCAATGGAGATATTGCAAAGGAATTGGTGACGATCCTTATGGCGGATTTCAAACCTGCATGTCTGCCATTCCTGGGTGAGCATCGAAGTAATGGGTTACCTCGGTCCCCTGATACAATCAGCGATGAAAATGGTCTCCGGCAAAAATACGAAAGAAGCGGAAATCTATGGTGACATAGGTGTCAACCACCAAGAATGAAAACAGTAGTCTAAGATTGTGAAAACCGTAGACTTTACGGCCAAAACGTAGTGCTTGACAGGTATGCCCTGAGCATGGGCCTCGGGTGTGGAAGGTTGGTATGTGCCAATAAATGTGGTCTTTCCATTAAATGTTCTTGTTAATTTTGCCTATCTTTTGTGGTTTTGGGTACTATGCAATGCATAAGTCCTGATGTCCTACCCACAACACAGGTTCATGCCACTGCCGTCAGAGGGCGAATTGGTGGTGGAAATTGTCTACTGTGCCATAGTTTTGCTGCTGGATTCTGTGGTTTGGGGTTAAAATCCTTGATTCACATTCTTCAGATACTTACAGCTTTAGCAACAGAGCACCGGTTCGTTTGTTTGTTGTTACTTTACGTCCTACCAACATCTAAGGTCATATCAACTTGTTTGTTTGTTGTTGTTTTACGTCCTAGCAACATCTAAGGTCATAACAGTTTGTTTGTTGTTTTACTCCTAGCAACATCTAAGGTCATATCAGGACGGGTACTGACTTGTGACAGTGCGCACTCATGGCAACTTTATAGTGCTGCCCCACTAGGAGCCCAGGCTGCCAGCATCATGACCTGATATCCAACTCAGTCACATTATCCTGACATTGAGCCAACCAGTCCTTGCCCTATCCTAATAATGCCGAGCGCCTGACTAGGAAGGGACAAGTATCAATTTTTAAGTCAGCGGTTTGGCTCGACCAGGGTTTGACCCATGATCCCACGATCTACCAACATGGGAGACGGACACTCTAACTCATTTGGCCATCCCATCTGGTCAGAACACCGGTAGTCTACTAGTACTAGCAGTCTTCCCGCCGAACAAATCAATAATAAAAACACGATGGTGCTCATATAAGTGGTAGCTAACTAAAGTCTTACAAGGAGGCCAATTAAGATGGTAGCCAGTTTCCTGTCATACAGTCTTTCAAATGGTTAACAAAAATCAACTCATCTAAGGCTTACGGTTACATATATATATACCAGACGGGATGGCCGAATGAGTCCGTCCGTCTCCCGTATTGGTAGATCATGGGTTCGAACCCTGGTCAAGTCAAACCAATGACTTAAAGATTAATACTTGTTGCTTCCTAGCCTGGCGCTTGGCATTACTAGGATAGGGCAAGGAGCAGTGGAATGGGGAAGACCAATTGTCCGCAATTGAAATTTCTCCTGCTTAATCAACTAATGAACAATGAGTAATGTACCCCAACAAATATATATCCAGGCTATGAACTGACAATAAAATAACACAAGAAAGAAGAAAAAAGTCAGAGTCTTTAACCATCCTGGTCACAACACCAATGGAGATATTGCAAAGGAATTGGTGACGATCCTTAGCGCGGATTTCAAACCTACATGTCTGCCATTCCTGGGTGAGCATCGAAGTAATGGGTTACCTCGGTCCCTTGATACAATCAGCGATGAAAATGGTCTCCGGCAAAAATACGAAAGAAGCGGAAATCTATGGTGACATAGGTGTCAACCACCAAGAATGAAAACAGTAGTCTAAGATTGTGAAAACCGTAGACTTTACGGCCAAAACGTAGTGCTTGACAGGTATGCCCTGAGCATGGGCCTCGGGTGTGGAAGGTCAGGAGTTTGGTTCCCAGTCGAGCCAAACCAATGACTTAAAAATTGATACTTGTCACTTCCTAGCCTGGCACTCGGCATTAATAGGATAGGGCAAGGACTGGTTGGTTTGCTGTCAGGATGATATGACTGATTGGGATATCAGGTCATGGTACTGGTCGCCTGATTTCCCAGTGTATATTTGTAAAAAATAAACAAATAGTTACATTCATATTATGTCAGTGGTAAGAAAAATTGAGAGTTCAGATACACTGAAAACCATATGGTTTTCTCACCTATGGCTGCAGTTGTAATTTTACGTTTACAACCGTAGTTTTTTACGGCCAAACGTAGTACTTGTCAGATATGTGGTGAGGTTATCTGTCAATAATGTTGCTCCAATAATAGCACTTTATCCTAGCAATTTGTGTTATTATTATTATTATTATTATTATTAAAAGAACTACCTCCTATAGTGAATTTCCATGAAAACACAGATATTCTCACATAAACCTAGGCTTAGCAGTGCCAGGGAATCACCGACAATTCCCAGAAGTCAGGCTTCATCCACTAGTCTCTCCTAGCACTATCCTATCCTATCCTAGAGGACAGGAGAGGAGAGGAGAGGAGAGGAGAGGAGAGGAGAGGTGAGGAGAGGAGAGGAGAGGAGAGGCGAGGAGAGGTGAGGAGAGGAGAGGTGAGGAGAGGCGAGGAGAGGCGAGGAGAGGAGAGGAGAGGAGAGGAGAGGAGAGGAGAGGAGAGGAGAAGAGAGGAGAAGAGAGGAGAGGAGAGGAGAGGAGAGGAGAGGAGAGGAGAAGAGAGGAGAAGAGAGGAGAGGAGAGGAGAAGAGAGGAGAGGAGAAGAAAGGGGAGAGAATGGAGGAGAGGAAAGAGCCTAGAGGGTATGGCAGAGAGGAGAGGGGAGAGAGGAAAGAGAAGGGGAGGAGAGGGGAGAGAGAATTAAAATACGAGAGGATAGAAATATTCTTGTTACCCCACCCAATGGAGGGTACATATCTTCTATGTGACTATTAGGCCTATAACTGCCCGGAAAATTGGGGTGGAACTATGTTCAAATACGGTAATATATATGTATACGTGTAAGTAGGCCTACCCCTCATACACACTATGTGTATGTGGTAATTGCGAGAGACAATAGAATATTGCATATAAAACGCCAATAGATTGACCGATCCTTCTCCCCTAATCGTAGACGTAGTAGAATGAGAATTCTACGTCACACTGAATACGCGGCATGCACATAATAACAAGGCCCCTGTGATATGTATAATGTAGGGCAAACCATTGGCCGCATAAGTGCCATAACCTGAAACCACTGCTCAGGTCACGTTCAAGCCGACTGTGTTCATAAACAAACACACTTGTAGTGGGTTGGGTCCTACCTCCTGTGCCTGTGGCTGCGCTGTGGTAATAGTACTAATACTAATCCGCTGCCTGCTGGTTGAGTGAGTGAGTGAGTGAATGAGTGAACACTGGCTGGCACCGAGCAAGCCGTGAACAGCCAAATCCGGTTACTGTGTTAATGTGGAGAAGAGTCTATCTTGGTCTTCCTGGTCGGAGTGATACTGATCATGATACAGTGATGGTGTGTGTCCTCCCGGTCATGATTCAAACTGAAGGGCGTGGTCCTGGGGTGTTAGGTAGGTAGCTGTATATCTGTGTAGCCACCTAGATGCCCCAGCTTCCCATTTACGGTATGTCTATGTGGGTCGGCCGCAGAATGACGGCCAAACACTGTCCTTTCCCCTCTTCTGAATCCTATTATTTGAGAAGACTAGGCTTGTGCCAGTCAGTGACAGAGGCCCTGTGTGCGTAGCGATGGCCTCCTTCCTTCTCTCTCTCTGTCTCTCCGCAGGGAAGCAGCGTGGTCGTGTTGGATTTAGGCCTGTTTCGGCGCGCCGGATCTCTATTTGTGGATGTTTGTGGTGTTGGGCCGAGGCGGACAATCGAAGCCGCCCCTGCTGGTGGCGCGTGCACTGTGGGCTAATCGATGTGAGCGCTGGGGAAACCACAACAACGCCAGCCATCTATTTTTAGACCACCGCTATAACTAGGTCAACCTACGTCATTCGGGGAGTTTCCACTGTGATGAGGCGGAACGATTTGCAACACCATTGGTATATTATTGGTGAGTCAGACCTTTCCATTTCCTAACCTCACATGAAATAATTTCCAAGAAAGCAAGCGCAAAAAGTCCGTGAATGTTCAGAAATCGTGCATATTGAGGTTAATAAAAGCATCTATATATATACATATAAATATGTACATATATATACATATATATATATATATACATATATATATATATATATATATATATATATATGACTACTTTATCATTTTATGAACCTCTGTATCGCTTTCAGACAACCATACACAATAATCAATATTGTAGTAGTCTGCACTGACCTCAGGCAAGTAACCACATAGCCAGGTAGGTGTGGGTAGTGTGGTGATATCAGGGAGCCTAGGTGGTGTAATGGTTAGCACTCAGGCCCAGAGTGCAAAGAGATGTCAGTTTAGGCGCAATATTTCCCATTTTCATCACCCCCACGACACTGGTTGCCATGACCATGATCCTGTACAGGCTATGCACTGTATAGTTTTTGAACCGACCCTGTGTATGTATGTGTTAGTGCATTGCCTGTATGTATGTAGTTGTAAGCATTAAAAGACTTACAATTCCATGGGGATGAGTGTAGTGGTCTGCACTGACCTCTCAGGCAAGTAACCACATAGACAGGTAGGCGTGGGTAGTGTGGTGATATCAGGGAACCTAGGTGGTGTAATGGTTAGCACACTGGCCAGAGTGCAAAGAGATGTGGGTTCGAGTCCTGCTCTAGGTGCAATATTTCCCATTTTCATCACCCCCACAACAATATTCTGTACATTGGTTGTCATGGAATATATCATAGAAACTATTAATAACTACAACACACAATCCTAATTTCTAGATATTTTTGTGTGATAACCTTTAGTGTAGTGGACATTTTCTTGGAACCATTACATCGCGATGAAAACATCGTAATGGAAATTTCCTTGAAACCATAGTCAGTATTGGCCTACAATTATGAACATAAATAAGTGTCAACACATGATGATATAACCTGGTTTTAGCATAGCATGTCATCTGAACAGTGCACTTTGTATCTACAACTTTCGACAATATGTTGTGCAGTTGTGTTTATTTACAGTGTTGGGCAGTTATATGGAGGCTAGTCCTATGTACGGTATCCATATATATCTAGGCCTATAACTATTAATGTTGAAGGTGGTTGAAATGTGTTAATTTATCACTAAGAACCTATATCATGCAATATATTGGCTAAAGGATTAGACAACACAACAATTCCCTCCCCTTTTTTGTTGTTTCACTCATGGAATAGGCCTACTGTAACCGTCTAACCATGGCCCATATTCATGAGCGCGGGGTACGGTTAGTCGGAGGTTAGGCTTACCCTTTGGGTAGGTATCCCGCCGGTTAACGGCGGAGATTAATGAGGTCAATTGGCATTCACCAATGTTCTAGCCGGTCGGGATAGCTACCCCTTCGCTTTGTTTACATTCGTCGATTCGAAAATATTAATATCGACGCCGTTACGGCGTCAGCATTAATATCGGTTCGCATTTAGGGTTAATTTGAGCAAATTTCACTTATTGCGTTTTAAAATCTATCAAATATGATCGCATTGAATAGATATGGGCGTAATTAATTCACGCCGATTCGGCGGCGATGGCTCCGGCCATTTTTACTTGACGTCGACAGTATGGATATCGACGTCGCTGCGGCGGCGGCGATTTGTGTACTTTACATTCGCCGATTCGACAATATTAATATCGCCGCCTTTGGGGCAGCAGCGTTAATTTCGCTTCGCATTTAGGGTTAATTTGAGCAAATTTTACTTATTGTGTATTTAAATCTATCAAATATGACCGCATTGAATAGATTCAGACCCACACAGGCTCACTACCCCCTCGGGATAGTCCCTTACCCCTGAGTCGAAAATGGGGTAGGGTACCCCCTGGTTAGAGCCCCAGGGTAGTGCTACCCCAAGCTCATGAATACGGATTTTCCACCGTTAGCCGGGGGGGATACCCTACCCTACGGTTAGAGCCCTACCCTGAGCTCATGTGTGTGGATCATATGTGCCAATGTGAATCTGAATGACTAATGTGATAATAACGTTCTATGATAGGAATAGTTTTAGCAGTGCGCAGATGAAAGCTCACAAGACTTAACTTCACACCCTTAATACAAAAAGATTCACACGCTCACAATTAAGAAAAGGGTACATATGCATATAAATGTCACATGTATTTCTTAGGGGACTGGTCACAGGATTTTCTTTGTTTTATTTAGAAGACCAACCTTGGTCCTGGAAACCATGTTGCGAATTCTTTATTTTATCACTAGGTGGCAGCACTATCGTTGAACGTGTCCTGATATTTGTCTAACATAGCCTATTTACTATGTAAATGTGTTTGTCTGTAGGTTAAATCTGTATCTCAGCTCCAGAGCTCATGATTTTACATTGCACATTATTTGTTTATAAGGGGCAGTGGGAAGACAACTATTAATGGTCACACCATTTCTACAAGTTATATTGTCAACAGGTTAGTTTAAGGGGCTGTCACATTAGGGTTTTTTGCGGGAGCGTACGGCGGTGTAGGCGCTTTACGTCATATACATCGGCATACGGCGTCATACGCCGCCATACGCTACGCATACGCTACGTGTACGCTCCGCATATGCTCCGCATAGGCCGTCATGTGCCGGCTTATGCCGGCCTATGCCGCTCTACGCCGCCATACGCTTTCTCCCATCCGTCCGTCCAAATCTTTTTGTGCATGCTAAAAAAATCTCAACCTACGGGGACGTATGGTTCTTACGCTACTCATACGCTTCTCATACGCCGGCATACGCTCCTCGTACACTGGGGGTATGCTGGCATACGCTAGGGGTATGCCAGCATACGCTACTCGTATGCTCAACTTGCGTCACGGGCGTATCTCGGGCGTATCTCGGGCGTATGCAGCATACGCAGAACCTACAAGTTGCGTATGGGAGCGTATTCGTAGCGTATGCAAAGCGTATGAGTAGCGTATGGCGGCGTATGCCCGACCTATGGTCTCGGTATATAAAGGCGACGCACGCCTTCTTCGGTCATTCCTGCTCTGCTGCTCATACAGGATGGATGCCCAGGCACTGCAACTTGCAAGCTGGAAATGTACTTGCAGTGCAAGTACAGTTCCAGCTTTTCTACAGAGTTGCCCTTTATCACCATGAGCTTGCTCTATACCTCATGGTTCTTCTGGCGTCCCGTATCGAGAGATGAAGGAGGAGGGAGCGGCGGCGACGATCAGTGTGGGTCAGACCCTGGATTGGGAGGCAGCCACAGTTTGGCTTGTTCGACAAGCTGATGGTCGAGCTCCGCAGCGAGGACACCGCGTCATTTGTGAACTTCATGTGGCTGCCTCCCCAGTTGTTTGACGAGATTGTGGCGCGAGTGGGACCGAGGATCGCCAAAAAACAGACCACATATTCAGGGTGCCGCTCGAGCCGGCGCTGAAAATAGCACTTCCTCTGCGGCACCTGGCATCTGGCACAAAATACTCCTCCATGAAGTTCGGGTGGAGGGTGCCCCACAACACACAGTCGCTGATAGTGCGTGAAGTCTGTAAGGCCATCGTCGACGAGTATATGGCCGAGGTCATGACGTGTCCGACGACTCCAGAAGGGTGGCATGCCGTTGCGGATCTCTTTTCAGAGAGGTGGAACTTCCCCCATACCTGTGGCGCTCTGGATGGGAAGCACATCGCCTGCCGGTGCCCTCCAAAGAGTGGGTCGCTCTACTACAACTACAAGGGCTTTTTCTCCGTGGTCCTGTTGGCGCTTGTAGATGCGGATTACAAATTTATCTGGGCAGATATTGGCGGTTTGGGCTATGCGTCCGATGCCCAAATTTACAACGTCTCCGAGCTGAAGGCGGGCACAGAAGGTGGCCCATCGGCTTTCCGAACACTGAACCGCTCGACCACGGCCAGAAGGATGTGCCGTATTTTCTGATCGGTGACGATGCCTTTGCCCTGCGGCCGACCATGATGAAGCCGTACGGCAAGAGGGGCTTGACCAATGACGAGCGACTCTTCAACTACCGGCTTTCCAGAGCTAGGAGAGTGGTGGAGAATGCCTTTGGCATTCTAGCCAACCGCTTCCAAGTGCTGCTGACGACTATGCAGCACCACCCCTCCAACGGGAAGATCATCGTCAAGGCGTGCATTGTTCTGCGCAACCTCATGAGGACCCGCTACCCAGCGCTACAGAACATGCAGCTGGATCATCCCGAGACAGCCAACAACAACTTTGTGCCTGGAGGTTGGTGAGAGGGCCACAACCTTCCTGACATTGACGTTCTACCTGTTAACCCCAACACCGCATCCAAGCTAGGAAAGGAACAGTGCAATCTAATTAAAGACTGGGTCGTCTCACCCGCCGGAGCACTGTCATGGCAAGACAGGATGATCTGACAAAACATTTTATCAGTCTGTATGCGCTGTGTCTGTCTACTGTTTTTGCAAACATGTCTGTGATGTTGTGACATGTCTCCTGTTATATGAGATGCTAATATGTTTATATGTCTAGTAAAATAAACGATATCATTTTATAGATATGAAGACACAATTTTACATGTCTGTTACGTTCTTTCGCTCCCAAATTTGTTACATACATACTAAGAACACAGGGAAAAATAGAGTGACACAGAGACAGAAAGGGGGAGACGAGTTAGAGGGAGGGAGGGGGAGAAGAGATAGAGGGAGGGAGGAGGGAGGGGGGAGGAAGAGATAGAGGGAGGGAGTGGGACGGAGGGAGGTAGAGGGAGGCAGGGAGGGAGGGGAAGAGGGAGGGGGGAGGGAGGGAGGGAGAGAAGAGATAGAGGGAGGGAGTGGGAGGGAGGGAGGGGATAGAGGGAGGGAGGGAGGAGATAGAGGGAGGGAGGGAGGAGATAGAGGGAGGGAGGGAGGAGAGAGGGAGGAAGAGAGATAGAGAGAGAGGGAGGAAGAGAGATAGAGAGAGGGAGGAAGAGAGATAGAGAGAGCGAGGAAGAGAGATAGAGAGAAGGAGGAAGAGAGATAGAGAGAGGGAGGAAGAGAGATAGAGAGAGGGGGAGGGAGGGGAGGGAGAAAGGGGAAGGAGAAAGATTATTAT
Source organism: Branchipolynoe longqiensis (assembly GCA_030323885.1). Taxonomy (NCBI): domain Eukaryota; kingdom Metazoa; phylum Annelida; class Polychaeta; order Phyllodocida; family Polynoidae; genus Branchipolynoe; species Branchipolynoe longqiensis. The sequence continues at coordinate 72,494,019 of CM059198.1, forward strand.
AAATATTTTAAATTTAAAGTTTTTATTTATGTTTTAATTTTAATTTTAATTGTACTTTAATGTATAACAATTAAATGATGGCATGCCCTTACTGAATGAGGACACAAAAATTAAATTGACAGTATATTTATTTATTTAAACATCTTGACATATTTACATATATACATAAAAATGTACAAACAATATATAAACATACAATATATATACATATATACATACAAATGTACAAAGATAAATAAAAACTAAGACTACATATCTACACATATTTACAATCACTTCTCTCCCTTGCCATTAGAAGTGGCATCAGCTGGCGACTGTGTGGCTGACGAGGGGAATAAGTCCAAATTTGCGCCCAACATGCCAGATATGCCGGACAGCCCCGACAAGTTCAATAGTCCTTCTGGGCTGGCCGACTCAGACAAGTTCACTTGGGTGGGGTCGCCGCGTGTCGGAGTCGCGATGTCTGCGGCAGCACAAGTCCCCGGCCATGCCGCACCCACAGTGGGCGGAGCACCAGCGCGCACCACGACTCCGGGAGAGCCCCTCGTGTGCCCCGCCATCCCTAATGTCCGTAGTTGTCCAGCAGTGTGCGGCGGTGACGGCCGTACCACCAGCGGAGCTGCGGCTGCCTCGTGACCCACGGAGGTTGGAGGTAGAGGCTGAGGCGGAAGACTTGGCAGAGGCGGCTGTGGCTGTGGCTGATGAGGAATGTGCGGCTGCCCCATATAGCGCTGCACATACTCGTGTGTCTGTGAAGCCCATGGTGATGCCGGTGGTGGCTGGTGAGTCCACTGGTGGGGTTGAGGCTGGTGTGCCTCACTTGTAGACACACGAGCAGGTCCAGGAGCATGTGCACGAGCAGGTGCAGGAGCAGGTGCAGGCGCAGCCACACGAACCACCGGGGCCACGAATGTTCCTTCCTCCTCCTCCTCCTGCAGATGGTGCAACACCATGTGGCTGAGTGCACCGCAAATGGACACAAACCGCTCCTCTGGCATCGTGAGGATCATGTCCCGCACATAGTTGGCGAATACCACTCGCTTCCTCACCATCAGTGTTGGTGGAGGAGGAGGCGGCTGCATCACCTTGAGGATGTCGGCAGACTCGTTAAACCTCTTGTGGATGGCAGCGAGGAGGTTGTCGTCGACTGGGGCAGATCGCTTCCCTCTCCCCTTTCCCCGCTCTTGGGATGTAGCGGGGGGAGTGGGTGGAAGCTCCTCGTACATCGCCACCTCCACATCGGTCGGGACATTCTCCTCCACGCTGAGATCAAGCTACGGAGCCAGTACAGGAGCGGCCAACTGCAAGACAAAATCATAAAATAACATAAGTAACATGAACGCAAATCGATATTTCGACAAAAGACACGACAAGTCAACAGTAAATCAAAAATATATAAAGCAAAAATAATTAACGTTAAATGCAAACATGGATTTATAACGATTATATCTCGATACATCTATTGTCAATATCTCGATTTAAGAACAACTACACAACAACTCAACATTAAAGAAATAAATAACATTTAACAAATTACTAGAATATTTACATAAATACAACAAAAGCATAACATAACAAACTTAGAATACGAGCGGTTTTACGAGAATACTAATGGCCACACTTGTCAGAATGATAAAAGATTATGTACTTACACTCCTGCAGGGCTCCGGTCGGTGACGGACGACGGACCGCAGGAACCCGAACTTGTGCAGGATCCACTGCTCCCGCTCAGTCAGCTCAGCGGCTACGTCCCCGCTTTTTTTCTTGTGGAGCTGCGTGTTCGTGTCCCTGAGCGACTTGAACCACTTCTGGAGATGGACTGTTGTAGTCCCCAGAAGTGTCGCCTGGTCCTCCCACATCTTGGCCTTTCTGTCTGAGCGGCGGTAATCCGTGAGCTTCATGTTCTACATGATGGGGTTCTCCTGGAGGAAGTCCAACATTTGATCCTCCTTGAAGACCGACAGAGAACAGTCGCTCTTCTTGGCCCTCCGTCTCTTTGACGCGGAGGCCACCAGTGCTGGTGGAGGCGTTGGAGGAGGTGGTGGCGGCGGAGGCGGCAGAGGCAGCGAACGATGCCCATGAGCTGCCCCGAGAGGCAGGAGATGGCGAGCTGGAGCGGAGACGCCAGCATTGCGTCGTCGACCTCTCCACTTCCATCTCCAGCTCCTCCAGTGGATTGTGGTGTTCTGGAGAGTGGTGTGGAGAGTGGTGAGGTGGCAAGGCAGGTGAGGAGGCTGGTGATGGAGAGCATTGTAAAGCCTGCCTCTTTCTGCCTCTCCCACGGCCTAGTCCTCCTCCTGTAGTTACAGCAGCTCTGGAGGCTGGTGTAGTAGCAGTAGTACTAGTAGTAGTAGTAGTAGCAGTAGCAGAAGCAGTAGCAGCAGTGGCAGAGTGAGGGGAGACTGTTGCTGCAGGCTATATATACCCAGGAGCCACCAGGCGGCGGACCGCGGAGAGATAACATAGGTCGCGCATAGGTTTCGCATACGCTCCTCATATGCTCCTCATATGCTCCTCATACGCTCCTCATACGCTCCTAAAATAGTCATACGCTCCTCATACGCTCCTCATACGCTCTTCATACGCTCCTCATGCCAATCAAAACTGTCAAAAAATGTCACAGCATGCTCCCATACGCTCCTCATATGTTCCTCGTATGCTCCTCATAGGTTCCACATACGCTCAAACCCACCCGAGAGGTCACCAAAGGTCATCATAGGCCGGCATTCGCAGGACTTACATAGGTTTTCAATATGCTCCCGCCATACGCCGTAATGTGACAGGGCCTTTAAGGTTGTATCGCCTATCAGCATATGTATGGAAATTGTGAATTAAAACTGTCTAAAAAATGTCCACATCAGTGGGTTAGTATGATGGCCCATGAGTGTAGCATATATATATATATAGATAGGATAAGTACTTATCGATATATAAAGGGCGGAGCGGCCTATCCTCCGTTATTGTTTATATTATCTACTGCGCAGTAGCCAACCGCGTGTGTGCGGAATTGAGTTGGTTTGGCCTAATCCTTGTGCGCCAACGAAAAGTAAGTTGGCTTGGCCTAATAGGGCCTAATGACCGCCTGCTACTGCAGCGCCACTTTGTGCTCGTGGCCTGCGCCCCTCTTTTGGCCAGTGCGCACCTGCTTTTCAAACTGTCCACATCTCCTGCTCGCTTGGCTGTTCCTGCCAGTTTGACTCCGGTCGTCTACCGGCGGTTCGTCTGTCAACTTTTTTCCTGCTGTCAGAAAGTTTGTGTTTTCTGCTGTCGGTTCGTCTTGCCATGTTCGTCGTGCTTGGAGACGACATGGTCTTCTGTCGTGACTGTGGAGAGTCTCATAAAAAGGACGACAAAGCCGCCTGTATTGCGGAGCAGCAAAAAAGGCCGACGACACGGCGTTCGACTATGGCGGCGAAAAAAAAGGAGGCGGGCGACGGTGAGCTGGAAGTAGTGGACGCTTCATTGGCGTCGTTGTCGGTGGACGACCGAGAGAAGAAAGTGGAGGACGAAATAGCCAGGTTAGAAGCAGAAATATGGCTGGGGGCCCTTGAGGAGCGCATGAGGGAGCTCCAGACGGTGCGTGACGGACAGCTTGGACGATGGCTGCAGCGGACGGAAGAGCGGACAGCAGACCGCGTGGATGACGGAGGGCTGCCGTCGTCTGCGTGGAATGCGGGGGCTTCACCACAAGGGCCGGGGGACGCTTTGAATGCGTTTTCCAGCTATGGCCGCTCACGGGTGCGTACTCGTGAACAAGGGGGACGACGACGAACACGCAGCAGGAGTGACAGTAGCTCCAGCAGGAGACGGCGCAGTAAGTGGGCGCTGAAACGGTACACTGTTGCAGGAAAGGAAGTGCAAAAATTAAATGGGTATGAGGTATTAGCTGCCACTGGTGCATGGGCGCTGGACATTGCTGAGTTGAATATAGCTGACTATAGAGCAATATTAGAGCATGTTGTATTTATTGCGGTGCGTGCGAGGGACGACTATTTCAGGGATTCCGCGCATGTTGACTATGCTTTGGCTGTGCGGAAGTCGGCAGAGAGGATTGGAATGGCTGCTTTTGCAAAAATAAATTCTGGTGAAAGTGCTGTTCATTATGGCGCACAGAATGCGAAGGTGCGCAAAGCCGGTGCGGGAAGTGGTTTTGGAAGGAAGGCGGCAGGAGGTAGTCAAAGACCATCTCGCTGTTGTTATCAGTGGAACGGGGATGACGGTTGCTCTAGGACAGAGGAGGAATGCATATATGAGCATAAATGTTCCAAGTGTGGTTCAAAGGGCCATAAGAAATATAAATGTAAAGAATGAAAGAGCAAGGGGCCGATTTCGTCTATACCAAGCAATCAGCATGTGCGTCATTTGCCCTCATGTGATTCTTTTGCCCTCACTAAAAATGTGCATCATTTGAATTCTAATTGTGCTGATACCCCTTCGAGTGTTGATTGCCATAATGTGGCCGGCAGTATGCCGGTATTGGAAGGACTGGGGGGAGCTGGGGGGGGGGGGGGCGTGTACATGTGGGGAGTGTTACATGCGACCTCTCGGTGTCTCAGAACATTCCTGACATTCCGGTGAACCGGGTGGTGATAGACTGTGTGGATGGGGGGGGGGGGGTGTCTACATGACAGGGTTGTGACATGTGACCTACCGGTGTCTCAGAACATTCCAGACATTCCGGAAGGCGGGGTGCTGACTGATGGTGTGGGGGGGGGGGGGTATGGGCACCCCCGAATATGACATTCCTTTGACTTTGCATCCAACAATGATTAATTGTTTGCTTTGGACTTTCCCTTGTGGTTTGGGAAGAGAGACTGATTTTGTTGTTGAAAATTGTGATGGTACCCTACTTGTTACTATTGTGCATGAAGATTTAAGTTCTGTTCGTTTACTTGTGACTATGGACTGTTATAGAGGTAGTTGCACTTGTACACATTTTATTGCAGGGGTGCCGGCACAGCTTCGTCCTTGAAGAGTTTTCATTGAATGTTTCTATCGAGGAGAGGTGGACCCAGATTGGCATTTTATGTTAATGGGTGTCACTTTTGGATTCAAGGTTATTAATAACAATTGTGATTTGAGATATGACTTAACTAGAAAGAGTAGGTGTTCAGTTGAACACAGGAAATTAATTACTAAACAATTTCAGGAGGAGTTAGATGCAAATATGATTTCTGAAGCCTCTGATCTCCCATGTTGTACCCATGGGGTCTTTGTAGTGCCGAAGTCGGATGGTGGAGGAAGAGTTGTTGTTGATTGCAGCAGGCCAAATTATTCTGTAAATGATGTCACGGATGCAGTTGCTAAGAAATTTTCTTATAATTCAGTCGATGATGTTGTCCGCGTCCTGGAGTGGGGAGATTATGTGTGCACAATTGATATCAAGGACGCTTACCGTGCTGTATCTATACATCCATCGGATAGGATTAGGCAGGGCTTGTTAGGTCCGTCACTGGTCGGTCAGGAATATGTTTATTATTGTGATAATCGTTTGTGCATGGGGCTGTCGTCTAGTCCGTACATTTTTTCGCGTATTTCTGATTTTGTTGTTAGGTGTGCCGCTAGGGAGGGCGTAGAATCACTCATTAATTATTTGGATGATTTTTGCGTGATAGCTCATTCAAAACCCGAGGCTATGCGCAATCAGTGGACGGTGATTTCAATTTTGCGCAGAATAGGATTCTTTATTAACTATAAGAAGGTGACGGCAGCTGAAACTAAAGTTAGGTTTCTGGGTATATTTATTGATAGTGTTGAGTTGGAGCTGACTCTGCCGCAGGATAAATTGGACAAAACGATCGATATTTTATTTAAATTGCAAGGCAGGAAAAAGGCTAGCAAGAAAGAGTTGCAGCGTGTAGGGGGTCTACTGGCTCATTGTTCGAAAGTGATCAAGGGCGGGAGGACTTTTTCTCGAGGAATTCATGACTTGCTAGCTCGACTCAAGAAGTCACACTATAAAATTCACCTTAACAAACGCATTAGGGAGGACCTTCATTGGTGGCTGAACTATGCTAAGAGCTTCAACGACAAAGCTAAGATATTACAGAATTTCGCTCCAATAGAGTCGGTTTACAGCGATGCCTCCAAGTGGGGATACGGAGCGTTGTATGGGGCTGATTGGTTGGTGGGCTCTTTCCATCAGGCAGATGCCGCAAAGTTGCGGAATTATGCAGGGCATCATATGGTAACCACTGAGAGGGGGATTAGTGAGGACCACATTAATGTTCAAGAGCTTTACGCTATTTATGCCGCGATGATGCGGTGGCAAGTGGAATGGCGGGATAAGAATTTGTTGTTTATAACTGACAATACTGTAGTAAGCACAGCGCTTAATACCGGGCGTTCGAGGAGCAGCCATATTATGTACTACATTAAGCGCTTATTTTGGTCGTCAGTGAAGAATAATTATTCTATCCAATCAATATATATTAAAAGTAGCTTGAATAAATATTGTGATGCTTTAAGTAGATTGAAGAATGACTCTTTTTGTTGTGCCAATATTTTTTCCGCTCCTTTTTGATTTTTTTTCCAGGATGGGCCAAGCTGGAGAATGAGCAGAAGGCGTTTCAATTACGGAACTATTCGGAGAACTCACTGGTGACCCGTTCTTCTCAGATAAACAAATATTTAGAATTTGTGGAAGGTTTCCATCCTTCACGTTCGCCCATTCCTTGCTCGAATGAGAAAGTGGCGATTTATGCAACCTGGCTAGCCAGGTCCCTTAAGTACTCATCAATTCGGAACTATTTGAGCGGTTTGAATTATTTTCTTCGTTTGCATTCGGAACCAGTGATAGACTATACTAATTTTACATTAGCATCAACTCTGAGAGGTATTCGGAGACTAAAGGGGGATACTCCGGTGAGGGCTATTCCTATGCTTCCTCATATGTTACGTTAGATTTTCTCTTTTTTGACAGCTGGGCGAGGCCATGTAGCATGGCGAGCGGTGATATTGTGTTCATTTAGGGGTTTGCTGAGAAAATGTCAGGTAACAGAGTCAGATTCTTCTCTCCGAAGAGGGGATTTCCATTTCCACGAGTGGGGGATGGTCTTAGCCTTGCGTCATTCCAAGACCATACAATTTAGTGAGCGTAGATTGGAAATTCCTATTGCTAGGTGCCCGGATATAGCTTTATGTGCGGTGCACTGGGCAGAGGTGCATTTTGAGCAAGTGCCGGCTCCCTTGTCCTCTGCAGCTTTTCAAATACCAGTAGGGAAAGACCGTTGGGCTCCTCTAGATTATGCAACTTATCAGGCAATGTTGAAGCTTTTTGCCTGTAGGGCGGGGTTGGATACCACCCAGCTAAGCTCCCATTCGCTACGTAGGGGGGGCTGCACATTTTTGCACATGTCGGGTGCAACAATTGAAGAAATTCGGGCTAGGGAGGACTGGGTCTCCGAAACAGTCTATGACTACATTAAGACTCCCCTTTCCAGCCGAATTGTGGATGATATGCGTGTGGCCGCAATCCTGTCGGTGACACATGACTAGTGGGTGGGGGGGAACCGTGGGCGTTTCCTTTGGGCAGTTGCCTAGCCATGAGACTAGTATTAAACTGATCAACCCATATTCATGTTTGTGTTTGTGTCCAGAGCATAGCCTACTTTATAGATAGGATAAGTACTTATCGATATATAAAGGGCGGAGCGGCCTATCCTCCGTTATTGTTTATATTATCTACTGCGCAGTAGCCAACCGCGTGTGTGCGGAATTGAGTTGGTTTGGCCTAAACCTTGTGCGCCAACGAAAAGTAAGTTGGCTTGGCCTAATAGGGCCTAATGACCGCCTGCTACTGCAGCGCCACTTTGTGCTCGTGGCCTGCGCCCCTCTTTTGGCCAGTGCGCACCTGCTTTTCAAACTTTATGACCGGCTGGGCAGTTGCCTAGCCATGAGACTAGTATTAAACTGATCAACCCATATTCATGTTTGTGTTTGTGTCCAGAGCATAGCCTACTTTATATATATATATATATATATTTTGTCTATTCTGACACTGTTTCAGGTATTGACAGCCACCTTATTCTTTAAGGGCCTGTCACACTACGGCGTATGGCGGAGGCGTATGCGTAACGTGGCGAAAAACGTTATTGGTCGAGATAAGCCAACCTTTGTGCACTGCGGGAGGTCCCAGCGGCGTATGAAGTGTTCGCGTAGCGTATGAAGCGTACGCGTAGCATACGCCGGCGTATGGCTACCGTATAGCGATATATGCAAACCATATGACGACGTATACTCGGCGTATTGGGACGTATTTGACGGTTGGAGGTGACAGGACCAGCGTATGAGTAACGTAGGTTGGCATATACCGAACGTGCTCCTAACGTATTGCGATGTACCTCTAATGTACACGTTGCGTATGAGGAACGTATGAGCAACACGCCGGCATAGGTTGAAAGTTTTGAACATGCACAAAACATTTTCGGCGGCTCGACCTACGCCAACCTATGATGACCTATGATGAGCATATACGACCTATGCCCACCCTATGCAGAACGTATGATGGCGTACAACGGCGTATCAGTCGAAAATCAAATACGTTGGTATACGCTGAGGCTATACGCCGTATTGTGACAGCCTGTTTACAGAACGTTGTGAGTATGCCAGAGACACCTGGAGGGTGTCGGTTCAACGTACGGCTAACCGTTGCCGACTTAGCCCTAACGTGTGCATAATGTACGCCGACATATGCCCAGCGTACATCCAGCGTATGAGAACTGTATGGGTCACACGCCGGCATAAGTTGAACATTTTGAACATGCACAATTCTTTTTTGCCGCTCGACCTATGGCGACCTATGCTGACTTATGAAGAGCGTATACGACCTATGCCCAACCTATGCGTAACCTATGCGTAACCTATGATGGCGTATGGTCGAAAACCGCATACGCCGGTATATGCTAATGCCATAGGTCGTAGTGTGACAGGCCCTTTACATCCGGGGCTGTAGTGTGTAGAATAAATAAATGATTCATCCCCATCCAGAGTCAGGGTGAATGACAACCCTGCCTAATTCTGAGAAATGACTGCTCCAGTAGGATATACAGTCTACTCTGTCTATAATGGACATCCATGGGACTAGAGCAAGATGCCGTTATAGAGAGAGATCCGTTATAGGCAGAGACTGACTGACGGAATGGGTTGAAACCAATGTTTTTCTTTTATACTTGACTGACTAGGATGGTCCTTACAACGTCATTTCTAAAATTGGTCATTTGTACAATTAGTCATTTCTACTATATTATAACTATATGCCATGTCGTTATTGGCAGAATATTGAACAAATAGGTGAAAAAACGGCTCGTTGTCTGCATAAGACAGTTGTCCGTTAGACACAGAGGCAATGCTATTAAATTAAAGGGGTGCCGTGACGGGACCAGCACTTTTTGCTGTTATTGACAGAGATTCGTTATTGACAGAGGCCGTTATTGACAGAGTAGACTGTATCTGTAAGCTACAAAGGTGGTGTTTCCAGCATGCAGTGTTTATCTATAGGCTATTGACATAAAGTTGAGAAATTGGGAGAGAATGAAAAAAACTAAACCAAACAAACCCAGGATGACAGCCACAGAAAGCTCTTGATTCGACTTTTGAAATAGCCTACCGATATAGGCTTATTCATCTACATGATGTTATCAATTATTCATCTCAAAAGTAGTGGCATATATAATCAATAAGTAGCCTATTTTAACAATATACTTGGCATATTAGATTTCAAAATGATGTGGTTATTTCCATAACACAGCCTTCCGATAATTTTTCTAATGCATTATTTAGTAGCCCTGTTATAGAGACAATGCTGTAGGTTGGTTGGTTGTTGGAGTTTTACGTCCTGGCAACATCTCAGGTAATGTCAGGACGGGTAGGCCTACTGACTTGTGACTGCACACTCATGGCGACTGCACAGTGCTGCCCCACTAGGAAACCAGGTCGACAGCACCATACACCGATATCCCACTCAGTCACATTATCCTGGCACTGAGCTAACCAGTCCTTGCCCTATTCTATTCATGCTGAGTGCCAGGCTAGGAAGCGACAAGTATCAGTTTTATAAGTCATTGGTTTGACTCGACTGGGAACCGAACTCCCGATCTCCCGCTCTCCCGATTCGACCACCGCCTCCGGTCAATGCTGTAGGAGTAACTATGTGACTATAGGCAGGCAACATAGCAGTATTCCCCCCCCCCCCCCCCCCCCATATTATGGAAAGCAGCGTCGATGTTTTCTGAACCTATAGGTCTATATGCATACTGAACAAACTTAAATTAGTGTATTGTTAAAATGATTTTATTCAATCAAAATACAATGTTGTCAGCACTGAAAACTGCGCTTCCATTCTTAGTGACCTTTCGCGATGACATTGCTCTATATATACATTCATGAGGTGATACTGGAGGGAATGGCTATATTTATAAATTAATGAAATATTTGTAAAATATGGAAGCTAAAGTGGTGCAACAGTAGACTGTCGTGTTTGTAAGTTGGGGCCACCATACTCAGAGGGAGGTTCCAGAACAAAGGAAACAATAAACAAGCAGTGCCACATTTAGGTCTCCAGTTCTCAATCTAATGTAAGCTTAAATGCTGATACATAACAATGGTGATGAGGATGTTGGATTTCTAAACAACTAGTAATCAGACATAGGGGAAGAATCATACATATGGTCTGGAATCGCGAGAAATACTAATTTCAAGATGGCGATGGGTACATTTCTGTACCCTTAAATCTTCTGAGGGTAAAACTCTGTACCCTCAAATTGTTGGGATAATACTTTTGAAAAGGTTCTTCATATGGAGCAAGAGACAACAAAGCGTCCAGACCCACAGACCCCCCCCCCCCCCCCGCACCTCCCGCCCACCAATTTCTGCGAAGCTTCAAATTATTTCCTGGTGGAAACCCTGCTACTTTTTCAAATAAGCCTAATGATGCTTTGGAATGAGTTCGATACAGACTTACATCATGTAGAATGGCAATATGTGGACTTGGGTTCGGTAAGCTCTGCATTTAGACCTACTTAGTCTGGGACAAAGCTTGGAATATTGAATATCCACACTGGCATAAAATCTTCATATGGTCCTCACTTAGTGCAATTAGCAAACAGCGAACAATGGAGGAGTTGGCTCCGGCTAAGGGAGCGCGAGGCTGGGGAGATGGGTGTGGTGAGGGGTGGTTGGGGGGGGGGGGTAGATGAGGACAGACCTGATGGAGTTATTATAGCTGCCAAATAGCGAAATAGCGAATAGTAGACAGGAAGTGTGAAGACTTATTTGTCTCTCATATTTGCTTGAGTGCAAGTAAAGGGGCTGTCACATTAGGTTTTTTTGCGGGAGCGTACGGCGGCGTAAGCGCGTTACATCATATACGTTGGTATACGCCGCCATACGCTACGCATACGCTATGCATACGCCGTCATACGACGTCATACGCCGATCCTCCAACAAGCCTGTTTCCGTGCTCAAAATTTTCAGCGTATGGCAGCGTACGGATCATACGCTGCTCATACGCTAGGCGTACACTATGCATACACTGGCATAGGTTACACATAGGTTAAGGGTACGTCGGCATAGGTTGGGCGTACGCTGGATTGACACCCGCCGGGTGTCTCTTGTGTACCCCCAACGTTCTGTAAAAGTGGTGTCACACTACGGCGTATGGCGTTAGCGTATGGATTTTCGACCAATATGCCATCACACGCCGTCATATGCTTCGCATACACTATGCATATGCCGCCATATGCCGTCATACACCGTCATACGCCGTCAGTCGCGCGTCCGTCCAAATTTTTTTTGGATTAACCGATAATTGGTTTAACCGAGCTTTGGCTTCAACTTTGCCTTTGAGGAAGCGTCTATTGGACATGTAATATAAAATGTATGTAGACACTTTGATTATTGTTTTTTTTATGGTTATACAGTATAACCCCATTAAACTAACCTTTGTTAAACCAAACGATTGGTTGATCCAAACTTTTTCAGCGGCCCGGGATAATACTACCATTTATCATATAAAAAGTCGGTGGGGTCTCAGATGACCTTATAACCACATATGTCGATGTACGTCGATGTTCGTCGTTATACGGCATCGCTCGTTAAAGGGTCGCAAAAGCTTTGTGCATACCCAAAACTTTTGACGTTTGACAACGTGTGGCTTTTACATCGGGCGTACGTTATGTATACGTTAGACATACATCGATGTATGTTAGACAAACGTTTTTCACTACATAGCACTACATTGACCTACATCAGTCAGACGGAGAGCCAGCAGAAACGTACAGTCCGCATATTGACAACGTATTGACAACGTATGGATAACATATGGATAACGTAGTCTAACACGGTTCTAACGTACATTTGCATTTCTCCACCGTGTCTTGATGTATGTAACGTATAAGGCGTACTTCTGACGATCGAATTACGTATATAACGTTCACCGGCATTCTGCGAGCATACCGTGAACGAGGGTTTTTCGCCGAGAAGCACGTTAGCCATACGTTATCGACAACTGGTTCATCAAAGGCTGTGGTATGTGCTGTCCTGTTTATGGGAAAGTGCATATAAAAGACCCCTTGCTGCTTATTGGAAAGAGTAGCCTATGTGGCGGCAGCGGATTTCCTCCAATGAAAATGTCAGAATGACCATATGAAGAGGCCAGGCGGAACACCAATCCAAAAATTGGAATAAGCATTGGATTCAAATCCATACAAATATTTCTACTTTTTTGGTCATTGCTCCATAATCATGCCATCACAAGAAAAGTGGAATTAGTCAGAATTAAAATTATTTTCAGGTCAAAATCTTGTATAATAATTGTCGTTTTGGATTGGTGTTTACGGGGTTTTGTGCCTGAAGTCTTGATATGTTTGACGTCCAATAGACGATGATAAAAATCAATGTGCTCTAGAGGCGTCATTAAATAAAACAGGCCTTTTGGGGGGGGGGGGGGGGGGGAGGAGGAGGGGGTGGACTGTTAGATCAGATGGATGTGGTATATAGACTACATCACAGTTCCAGCGGCGCGGTGCATTGTGGGATGCATCAGAGCAAAACAACCCCCCCCAAAAGCACATGGCACATGCTAATACACTGGGTGCAGCTATGAAATGTGCTAGTTTCAGCTCATCTCAGCTCTTGTTTGAAACATAGAATACTAACTAAAAAAATATATATAATGAATTAAGATATTAATCTTTGATCCAGCATTACATTTACATCAATATAATCAGCACATCTTATGCCATGTGGATTTAGATTTAGAAAGATCTAGGCACTCAGACTAGTGTTAGAGCCATAGCCAGGGTACTCAATGGATTGTCAATGGCAGTGATCAATCTCCATATGTAAAAAGTAAAATATTGATAAAACCACACCACCTAGAGACAAACCGCTTGGAACACATATAGAAAACATGTTTAACAAAAAGATTATATTAGATTTATAAGGTTAGGGTTTTGGATTTCTATTAATTTTGAATAAAACTAACATTTTTCAATGGGCGTATAGGCAAAGTCAATGGCTGTATGCCTTTGCTTTGCTCCCACGTTTTCAGCGCATGCGCAGTCGGAACTGTGATGTAGTCTATTGTTCTAATAACTCCACACATGTTTTTAGGCCATTCGGTCATCATAGACAAATATGAGAAAAACCCGGGAAGTATCGTATTGTCAATAGGATGCACACTCTGTACCAGGATACACACCTTGTCAAAACAAATAAATTATCTTCAGATGCTTTCTATCACAGTGCTAGTCAGATGTTTGCCAATATTGGTGTCACAGCCTCCCAGGCTGTTATCAGGAATCTAATATTCAAATTTATGACTAGACATGACAAATCGGAGAATGCTATAATGCAGTGACTTGTGAAATTATGAGAGAGTGATCTCAAATTTACATCTGCCATATGGAGGCATTGGTACAAGCTACTGTATGTAGGCCAACATTTTGATAATGGTTTGTATTGTAGTGTTCATACTATTACTTGCACGTTATTCACATTTATTCTTATATGTACCCACTATGGACCACTTCATTTAACTGCCGTAATGCTGAGTCTGAAATAAGGTATTGAATTGAATATAATTATTATGTCAGGCATTACACCCCAGCTAGCACAATATTCTCGGGCTGATATCGGCAGAATCTTTTGAGTGGCTGAGATTAGCACCATTGACCGATGTAAAATATTCCGATAAAACGCATTGGTGGGGGAATGCAAATGGTCTATTGTAGTAAAAGGTATATAGGGCCAGCTGCATGAATGTGTTTATCTAGTTGCTGGTGATACTTTACTCATGGTCAATAGTCATTGTCTGTCAGTCAGATAGTGTGTAAGGGGCACTTGGAGCTCTACTCACTACCCCCTCCCCCCTCTGTTAGTCATGGATCACCACACACTCAGCTCAGGGCAGGTGGTGGCCAAGGCAGCCACGCAGCATGGTGGTGGTGGGCAGAGCACTGTAGCCATGGGAACCCAGGAATGCTTGATGTTCATTGGTGGAGCTTTAGATGCTTGATTCTCATTGGAGAATAAGGTCAGGTGGTGTGCCATACCAGATCCATATACCACTATAAATAATCAACCTGAAGGCTTTGCTCTCTCTCTACTTTCACTCTTTATACTCTTCCTTTCTTTCTCTTCTTGCCTGTAATGATTTCATTATAGCCTGCCTACACAACCACATATTCCAGCCGTGGACTTTACACCGATATTGCCGACCTCGGGCCAATGTTGGCCGAATATTGGCTCTGATCACCAACTTCTGTCATTATGCCCAACAGAGGGGCGATGCCAGTCCAATGCCATGCAAATCCAAGGTAGCTCTTTATAATAATAGGCATACATTTTGATAATGGTTAGCATTGTAGTGCTCATACTATTACTTGTGTATTATTCACACATTTAGGACAATTTCTTGGGTTTTTTTACTGTTAAAAATGCAGCGGGTTAGCAGCAATTGAACTTTGTAGTCATGCAATCTGTGCAAAGTTATTTGAACATAGTTATGTCATTCGCCAGAAAGATAAAAAATAAAAATAAAAACTGCCCGCTCGCCCCTGATTTATTTGATCAAAAGGATGATCACAAACTTTTATTATTTGGCCTTATTCTTATATGTGGCCACTATGGAGCACTTCATGTAACTGTGGTAATGCTGAGTCTGAATAAAAGTATTGAATTGACTGAACTGAATAGGCGGAATTTGGAACTATAGAATGTATAGCATTAGAAACTGAATGTAGCATATAATGACATTATGAGGTTATTACTCTGTCTACCTAGGTATCACAGTGCTAGTCAGCTATTAATTTGGCCTATATTGAGGTGCCAGCCTTCCAGGCTGTTATCTAATATTCAAATTTATTACTAGACTTGACAAATCAGAAAATGCTGTAATACAGGGACTTGTGAAAATAGGAGAGAGTGATCTCAGATTTACATTCTGCCATATGGAGGCATTGGTACAAACTACTGTATGTAGACCAACATTTTGATATTGGTTAGTATTGTAGTATTCATACTATTACTTCTATGTTATTCACATTAATTTTTATATCTACCTACTATGGACCAAATTATGTAACTACCATAATCCTGAGTCTGAAATAAAGAATTGAATTGAATTGAATTGCATCACTGGCCACGTATCGACCGGTTGCGGTGGCCGAATTGGTAGAGTGCAGGCTTCCAATGCAGAAGGGCGGGAGTTCGAATACTGGCGGAGTCAAACCAATGACTTGGTCGTAATGCGAAGCATTACGTTTGATGCGAGGAGAGGAAGAGACCCTCCCCCCGCCCCGCGCTGTCGCGCTGCTTTCTCACCTCGGCAGATGGCGCGGCGCGCCGCCCCCTCCCCCGCCCTCCGCGTCGCGCGGCGCTCACGCCTCACCCGACGCCGCTGCTCGCCACCTCTCGCCCTCCCCCGGGCCGGCAGCTTTCACACTCACCTGCTGTCGCCCCTCCCTCTCCCCTTATAAGGCCGCCCCCCGGCCTCCCTCAGGCACTCGCCCTCCTGCCGCCTCCCAGCTCTACCCTTCTTCAAACAAACCCGTGAGGGCCAGACCCCCCCCGCCACCTCGGCGGATTTTTGATCCGCCGGCCTCCCCCCGGCCGGCCCGGGGGGACCCCTCCGGCGCCTCACCCTCACCACTGCCGACAGCCCCGCAACTCCCGCCGACAACCTCCCAGCGACCACCGATCGCAGCGCCGCCCAGTCCCAGCTGAGGATCATCACCTCGGGCATCACACCTCGGACCACATCCCAGCCCAGCCTCAGGAGGAACCCTCTGCCGCCGATCCTCACGACACCGCCGCCCAGACCCCGACCACCACCCCATCCAGCCCCGAGGACTTCGCTGCCCCCCTGCTCGACCCTCGTCGGACCTCCTCACCGGATCCCGCCAAGGAGCGGGCCTCCCCCTTTTTGGCCGCCCGCTCCCTGTCGACGCAGGCCCCGGACACTCCCCGCCCCGAGAGGGAGCCTGACCCCCGACACGGCCCACCTCTCGGCCGGCCCGCCCCACCTGCTCCGCCTCGGGCACGCCGCCAGCCCTCTCCGCCCAGACCTCCATCTCCGGACCCCCGCCTCGGGCGCCCCGGCCCCCCGCCTCGGGCGCGCCTCGAGCCCTCTCCTACTTTTGGTGGAGGGCTCCTCGGCACCCCCTCACTCCACTGACATTTGATCTCTGTTTCCCTATTTTCACTCCGCTCCTCATGAGCTTCCTTATTTTATCCCTTGTTCATTATTTACATCTACTCCTCGTTTACCCTGTATGCCCTTGTCTGAGGCGAAAATAAAAACCTTTTATTTCCACCCCCGCCTCCTCTCTTCCTTTTCGCGCATCGGTCGTAATGCGAAGCATTACGTTTGATGCGAGGAGAGGAAGAGACCCTCCCCCCGCCCCGCGCTGTCGCGCTGCTTTCTCACCTCGGCAGACGGCGCGGCGCGCCGCCCCCCTCCCCCGCCCTCCGCGTCGCGTGCCGCTCACGCCTCACCCGACGCCGCTGCTCGCCACCTCTCGCCCTCCCCCGGGCCGGCAGCTTTCACACTCACCTGCTGTCGCCCCTCCCTCTCCCCTTATAAGGCCGCCCCCCGGCCTCCCTCAGGCACTCGCCCTCCTGCCGCCTCCCAGCTCTACCCTTCTTCACCACCCACCCACCCTACACTCCTCCTACTTTCTCTTCCACCGGTGGAGGGCTCCTCGGCACCCCCTCACTCCACTGACATTTGATCTCTGTTTCCCTATTTTCACTCCGCTCCTCATGAGCTTCCTTATTTTATCCCTTGTTCATTATTTACATCTACTCCTCGTTTACCCTGTATGCCCTGTATGCTTGTCTGAGGCGAAAATAAAAACCTTTTATTTCCACCCCCGCCTCCTCTCTTCCTTTTCGCGCATCAAAGAATTGATACTTGTTGTTATCTGGCCTGTCGTTTAGCCTTACTAGGATAGGACAAGGACTGAGTTGCTTAGTATCAGGGGAAATAGAGGGAGTGCATGTGACGTCATCACTCAGCAGTCAGTGGCCAGCCATCTCGGATTATGAGCACCCTCGCCTAGCCATGTTGTGAATGCATGCAGATGCAGTAAAACAGTTTTCTTGTGTTCTGGGAGGTTCTGGGCAGTTTACATCCAATGTGTTTACTTACAGCACTTTAGCAACAACTTCTGAGGCCAAACTGCTCAAAACAAATAAACCAACAAATCAGTCAATAACCACAATGTAGACAGTTGCAAGCCTCCTGTATGTAATCCAATATGGCCACCGAAAGTTGTCTCATGATGTCATTACACCCCCGCTATATGACTGAATATGATGTCTGATCATGGTGCCGGCGGCTTGTTTTCCCAATGAGGAAACACTATAAAGTCGCCATGAGTGCGTCCTGTGACAAGTCGGGATCCATCCTGATAGGACCTTAGCTGTTGCTAGGATGTAAAACACAAAGAAACAAAGTTGGCCATTTGTCAGCCAGATGTCATTATCATGCTGGTGCTGCCACCTGGTGGATCGGTTTTAAAACACTAGCTGGAGGCACTATTCCAGTACCATGCGTTGTCTGTTTTCCAAGTCCGCACACAAGAAGAACAAAATACTCTTCCTTTAATGTCCTGGGGCCAAATGTAAGAGCCACAATTTATCGGCTGCGGAGTTAAGGGCGGCCGGCGGGGTAACTATTGTCGGCGTTAATATATGTGTCAGGGGGGATGTATTACTATTAGTCCAAAGCGCGCGCGGGTTAGCTAACGTTTCGGTTATTTATAGATTTGGGAAATCCCTCTGCCTTTGTAGCCATATATTAGGCTCAAATATATTAAATGCGACCATATTTAACAGAATTACATACTCAAATCGTGAAATTTCATTAAATTAACCCGAAATTCGAAGCGTTATTAAGGCTAGACCGCCGCATTGGCGGCGATATTACTAGTTATATTTTCGAATCGACGAACGTAAAGTAAACAAATCGCCGCCGCCGCCAGTATGGAACGCGACGTCGATGCAGCGGCGATTTGTTTACATTACGTTCGGCGATTAATATCGCCGCCAATGCGGCGGTAGCCTTAATAACGCTTCGAATTTAGGGTTAAATTGGTCAAATTTCACTTATTGCGTATGTAATTCTGTTAAATATGATCGCCTTGAATAGATTTGGCCCGAATCGGTCCCTAACCTGTACGTTATCCCTGGCTCAAGTGGGAGTTAGTGAAGACGACGTTAACCCTCGAGGCGGTAGCCTAACCCACGCACATACATTGACACTTTGGCCGCTAACCAGGGAAATCCGCACGATGCGTGGGTTACGAGCCCTAACCCTGACTCTTACGTTTGGCCCCTGTTGTGTCTGATCATAGTGTGTTAGTCTGCACTGACCTCACATGCAAGGAGAGATATCGGCGTGGAAAAGTAGATTGCATGGAGGTGCCTAGATAGTTGAAAGGAATTCACTCTAGACCGTTGGGACTGGAACTGTATAGGCCCATATTCCGACAAATACTCTCCAAGCACACCATTCCCTAGTTCCTCTTTACTTATGAAGCCAAATATATGGAAGGAGAGTGCTGAAGTCTGTAATATATGAATGACGTCACATGCGTGAACCCCTCATCACGTGACCTAGAGAGGTTCCCCACAGACTTGGAATAACACACCCGCACACCCGCCATCATGAACGCTGACCTCAACACTCTCCCTCCATCTATTCAGTTACATAAACTGAAAAGGTGTGCTTGGAGAGCATTTGTCAGAGTACAGTACAAATCGCAGTTAGCAGCCTATGCCGGATCCCTTTAATGGTCAGGGCATTCATCCTGGAATGGTAGCAGTGTGGGTTCGAGTGCCACTCTTGGCAGAGTACCTCATTTGTTTGCAGCAGCCCCCGCCCCCACCAATGACGCTGTGAAATAACTAGATATGTTCAGGATTACGTACACGCTAAGCACAGAACCAGACGGGATGGCCGAATGAGTTAGAATGCCTCTCTCCCGTGTTGGTAGACCATGGAATCGTGGTTCGAACCCTGGTCGAGTCAAGCCATGACTTAAAAATTGCTACTTGTCGCTTCCTAGCCAGGCACTTGGCATTATTAGGATAGGGCAAGGACTGGTTGGCTCAGTGTCAGGATACTGTGACTGAGTGGGATATCAGGTCATGGTGTTGGTGGCCTGGCCTCCCAGTGGGACAGCACTATAATGCCACCATTAGTGCGCGCTGTCACCGGTCGGTACCCGTCCTGATATGACCTTAGATTTTGCTAGGACGTAAAACAACAACTAACAAACAAACGCTAAGCACATTGTGGTGTTGAACTTGCCCTGTCTGTGTATGTATAAGTATACTTCCTGAATGCGTTTAATCATGAACACTAAATTACTTAATTCCATAAAACATTTACAAGATTTACAATTTTAGACAGAGTATCTCATTTGTTTACAACACCCTCATTTGTTTGCAGCAGCCCCGGCCCCACCAATGACGCTGTGAAATAACTAGATACACACAACTCTCAACACATTCATACTTGCTTAGGAAGTTGATTCTATTATTTTATTACTTTCACATAGATACAATTCCAAACATGCACGATACAACACTATACAATTACAAACATGCATAGCAACAACAAGATACAATTCCCACAATATTCTCTGGTACTTCTCCTCTGCAACACTAATTCCGATACCTCACCTTGTATATTGACCACTCTCCTTTCTTCCCTGTCTGCTCCTAGCTCAGTCCCTCCTCCCAGCTTGGTTTCCAACTACTACTCAGTCTCCGCCTCCCCCCCCCCCCCCTCCCACCTCCCCCACACACACACTTTGAACTCCATTTACTTTATACCTAGACAAGCTCAGGCCGGTTTCACCAACAAACACAGCTACCCCCACCCCCAGTACGGGTCACCAATGAGCATGCAGCTCTCCCGATAGCTTGTTACTACAAACACATAGATCTACCACTGGGCCGCAGCTAAACATAGTGGTTGGCCGCTCAGGGTGGCACAACAGCTTACACTTAAAAATTACAGCCGTTTTCTTGACATAGCAGCTCACTGCAGCTCTCTGAAGTCCGATCTACACATCACCTTATGGCCCTGTTAAACTACAATGTATTGCGTCAGCGTATGGCTAATGGCTGAAATGGTGCCAATATGTAGAAATTTGTTGAACTTTTCGGCGCGGGAGGCAAAGTTGGATGTATATGCAACGTACTGAGCATATGCAGAACGTATGTGTGACGTATTGCTAGCATATGACAGCGTATGAGAGTGTATCATAGAAAGTATGGCCAAACGTTTGACTAACGTGCATCCCACATTCTCGGCGTATGGCCAGGGTATGTGTAGCATATGAGTAACCTATCCCAAGTGAGAGGCACATTGGCCATGCATTGGTCATACATTGGTCGTACGTTGGTCATACGTTGGCCATATGTTGGCTCGAAAAACAGTCCCACACGCTTATGCAACGTTCGCAGAATGCCAGTGAATGTTATATACATTATTCCATTGTCAGAAGTACGCCTTAAATGTTAAGTATGCCAAGACATGTTGGAGAAATGCCAGATGTATGTTAGACATATGTTAGACGTATGTTAATCATAAGTTGTCATATGTTGTCAGTACGTTGTCAATACATGGACTGTATGTTTCAGCTGGCTCGACTTATGACTAAGATACTTCAATGTATGTATAAGATACATCTAGCATTTAATGATGTATGTATAATGTATACAAATCATATGCCTAACAACATTTTTTTTTAGCCTTGGTGTGCGATGCCGTATGACACCATTTGACAGCGCATACCAGCATAAATAAGCACCCATACTGTATCTCGATGTACATTGACATGTTGGCCCAAAATCACATACGTTGGCATACGCTAAGGCTATACGTCATAGTGTGACAGGGCCTGAAACCCAACTCATATTTCTTTCTTACTAAAGGATCCTCTAGCCTATTTTATATTTTACGATTCCTATTATTACAACTATTAATTCTACACGACACCTCATACTTTAACCAAAAAGTTAAATTTTTTTACAGCTGGTTGCAGTGTTCAGGATTAGGTACACGCTAAGCACAGAACCAGACGGGATGGCTGAATGAGTTAGAGTGCTCGTGTCCCGTGTTGGTAGACCATGGAATCGTCCCTGGTCGAGTCAAACCATGACTTAAAAATTGCTACTTGTCGCTTCCTAGCCAGGGGCTCGGCATTATTAGGATAGGGCAAGGACTGGTTGGCTCAGTGTCAGGATACTGTGACTGAGTGGGATATCAAGTCATGGTGCTGGTTGCCTGGTCTCCCAGTGGGGCAGCACTATAATGTCACCATTAGTGCGCACTGTCAGTGGTCGGTACCCGTCCTGATATGACATTCGATTTTGCTAGGACGTAAAACAACAACCAACAAACAAACGCTAAGCACATTGTGGTGTTGAACTTGCCCTGTCTGTATGTATAAGTATACTTCCTGAATGCGTGTAATCATGAACACTAAATTACTTAGTTCCATAAAACATTTACAAGATTTACAATTCCAGGGGTACCCATGTAATAGTGTATACAGATCTCACAGGCAAGGAGACACCGACGTAGATAGGCATGGGTAGGCTGGTTGCATCAAGGACCCTAGATAGCATAATGGTTAGCACACTCGCCTTGGAATGGCAAACGTGTGGGTCCGAATCCCCCTCTAGGGAGAGTATCTCATCTGTTTACAACACACTCTATGACCATAGTATTCTTTTCTCATTAATTGTAAAGCTTGTCTCACATTAGCTGATAATTAGAATTTCATTCCACAGATGTGAGACAGGGAATTAAGCTGTTGATTAGCTAGACCCAAATTGCGCTCTGAAGTTATGCTCTCCAGCACATCCACAGGACACGGTGGCCAAATCGATTAGAGCGCAAGCTTCCGTGCGGAAAGTCAGGAGTTGGAATCCCAGACGAGTCAAACCAATGACGTATAAAATTGATACTTGTCGCTACCTAGACTGGCACTCAGCATTAATACTAATAGGATAGGACAAGGACTGGTTATCCAGTATCAACATAATGTGACTGTGGGTGATATTGGGTCATGGTGCCACCGGCCTGGTCTCCAAATGGGGGCAGCAGCACTAAAAAGTGCACAAGTCGGTACCCATCCTAATATGATCTTTGATGTTGCTACGATGTAAAACAACAACAACAACAAACAAAACAAACTCAAGCACATATTTATATAACCACATGTGTGGCAGGAGAGTGGTCGTGCATTGAGCTCGTTCATCTGGTCTGTCACTTAGCTCACTGACCCAGTTGTTGTTTTATGCAGTGAGATTGCTCATCTTCAGCGCCAAAGCAAGGTTTGAGTTGGGTCAGTGACATACAGTAAAACCTCGCTAACTGACCACCTCCACAGATCAACCACTCCCCTATATTGATCGCTTTAATGGGGTCCCAAACGATCACCCATACAATACTATTGTAATCGTAAAAAAAACCTCCCTAAGCTGACCACCTCCCTAAATGGACCATTTAAAGTCGGTCCCATGGTCGGTTGATTTTGAGAGGTTTTACGGTATAGTCTGTGCCAACACAGTATGATATATCGCTTCCGAGTTCCTCCCCATGCAAACCAATCAGGTCCCCTGGAGCACACTAAAATGTGCTGATGCAGGGTTAGAGGTATGCGTGTGAGGGGGGAGTGCATTATTGGAATAATATTACTGACTGGGATATTGGATCATGGTATTGGTGGTTACTCTCTATCTGAAAGTCTTTTATCAACACTATCAGTGAACTGTTTTAGATCTCGACTGAACAAGCACTGCTCAGATCGAATGTACATATTGTAGAGTAAATTCAAGTCAACATTCAAATTTGGAAATGGATGAACGTTGAAATATTTTTTTTGCCAGATGTAGTCATAGACCAAGATGAACCTTTTTTTTATTAGGTATATGACAAATAAATATATAAAAAGACTCAGAGAGACAGAAAATAGGCAAATTATGCATCAATGTGGGAAGGTAATTCAATAATTCGAAACTATTGGTTTGACTGGGATTGGATTCGAACTCTCGACCTTCCGCACGGATAGCCTGCGCTCTAACCTATTCGGCCACTGAGTCCCATCTGTGGTGTAGTAGCTGTATACAGTAAAACCCCGTTCAACCAAGCTCGGTTAAACCAAACGATCGGTTAATCCAAACTTTTTTCGGCGGCCCGGCAAATTATTACCATTTATCATATAAAAAAGTTGGTTAAACCAAAGTCCGTTAATCCAAAGTATCGGTTAATCCAAACAAAATTGTCGGCCTCAGGCCACTTCCGGTACAGTTAAACCAAACTTTCATGTGGTTTTAAGGTCATCTGAGACTTTTTTTATATGATAAATGGTAGTATTTTGGCAGGTTGCCGAAAATAGTCAGGATTAACCGATTGTTTGATTTAACCGAGGTTAGTTTAATGGGTTAAACTGTATATACATAAAAAACAATAATCATAGTGTCCACATACATTGTACATTCAGAATGCACCCCCGTTTTTGCCAAAGCCAAGTCAAAGTCAAAGCTCGGTTAAACCAATGATCGGTTAATCCAAACAAATTTCTAGGGTCCCTTCAAGTTTGGTTTAACGGGGTTATACTGTATATGAAGGGTCCATGTGCAAAAACTGACAAAACGCCATCTTGGCCGAAATGAAACCATGACTACCACTTTAGAGCTGAAGCCGCCATCATTCCGATAATCAAATCCATTTGGGCACAGAAGCTGCCACATCCCTTACATAATGCACTATGTAATATGAAATTGGTAGTGGAATGCACAACACCACATTCTATTTGATAGAAAACAACTAAAATGGATTTAGCGATTTTAAAATTGGATTTCTCTTTGGCAGAGTGGTTAGAGTGTCTCTCTTTTTTCTAGGTCGGACTCCTAATCTGAGGGTCATTGGTTCGATTCCCCATGCCCCCACCTCTGCTAATTTGGATTTCCACCGCTGTGTATAACTTACAGCATCAACAAAGGCCAGTTGCTCTCATACCATGTCTATGTGGTGTGGGTCGGTAAAAGTGTAGGCTTGGGCTTTCTCTCGACAAACTGTCTAATGGTGAAAACAAGTCTATTCTGACTTATCCATGATAGGCAGTATAAATCTTCAAGAAAAAAAATCAAACCTTCAAGAAGTTAATTGTTTATACTTTTACTTTGTTGTTGTTCATTGCTTCCCAACCATGGGATTATAAGAAAAGTGGAATTAGTGAGAATCAAAATTATTTTCAGGTAAAATTATTTTATTCAAACTACATTTTTGGATTGGCGTCTACAGGGATTTGCACCTGAACTCTTCTGATTATAAATGGATTTAAGACATTATGGTCGACAAGTGCACTTATTCAAGTGCCTGGGCCCTTCATATACACACACATATAATAATATTAATATATATATACAGTAAAACCTCTCTAAACCGACCTACCATGGGACCAGACGGGATGGCCGAATGAGTTAGAGCGTCCGTCTCCCGTGCTGGTAGATCGTGGTGTCGTGGGTTCGAATCCTGGTCGAGTCAAACCAATGACTTAAAAATTGATACTTGTCACTTCCTAGCCAGATGCTCGGTATTACTAGGATAGGGCAAGGAGCAGTGGAATGAGGAAGACCAGTCGTCTGCGACTGAAATTTCCCCTGCTTAAACAACTAATGTACCAACAACAAACAAAAATGGTCCATTTAGGGAGGTTTAGGGAGTTTTTCATTCACTACAATGGTATTGTATTGGCGATGGTATGGGAACCAAATAAAGCGATCGATATAGGGTAGTGGTCTATCTGTGGTCGGTTAGAGGGGTTTTACTACTTATGGATTTAAAACATTATGGTCGACAAGTGCACGTGCACTTATTCAAGCTAAACTCCCGCGTCATATCAACGCACCTTGGATCATAGTGAGCCCTGGCTCTTCCGTCCCCCGCTCCGGGCCTCTCGGCTGTTCCTGTTTCCTCCCCGCCTCCGTGCCCCGCCTCCGCTCCGGGGTGAGGGCCGGCCTCCCCTACCTGACCTCCCGGGGCCGTGTTGTAAGGAGGGATGCAAGTCACCAGGCGGTTGGTCAATGATGGGAATATGTTGCAGCTGTCAATATAAGGCCAAATAAGAAAAGAAAAATTGGTGATAGTCCTTTTGAAATAACAAATCTTAAGCATACATTTTTTTTTAAAGTGCATATTATAAAGGATTTAGGATAGGTAGAATTTGATCCTGAGAGAAATTGTTTGCATGTGCTTACAATGCGATAATGTTGCTACGCCCCTGTAAATACATGTAGGTATATATATATATATATATATATATATATATATATATATATATATAGGTCAGGATCACGAAAAGAGACCAATTGGGGAACTTTGTCGGCGTCGAGCGGTATAATTATAATTTAGCATTGACAGAGGTGTTGGAAAGTCTTTAAATTTATCCTGAATGTAAAGGTCGAGAAAATACAACAACCTTATTTGTTTCTAGGATAATTTAATATAAACCAAAGAAATGCACAAGACTTTAAGAATTGTGACGCCAACATCTGTTAAAGTTGTTGGCGTTGATCATTGGATGTCGGCGTCGATCAGTATAATTATAGTTTAGCATTGACAGAGATGTTGGAAAGTCCTTAAATTTATCCTGAATGTAAAAGTCGAGAAAATACAACAACCTTATTTATTTCTAGGATAATGTAATATGAAACAAAGAAATGCACTACACTTTTAAGAATTGTGACGCCGACATCTTCAATTGACCACCGATTGGCCCGTTTTCGTGAGGCTGACTTTATATATATGCATGTGTATATATATGTGGATTTATATGTATATGTATAAATATGTAGGTCTCTACATATGTATGTGATGTATAATGCATTATGCAAGTATAAAGGCGCGGAAGTGAATTATTTCCTTATTATTATAATATGACACAATACACTGTACTGCCTCCTTCATGTGTAATGACTAGTGGCGCTCCCCAGTACATTTATACCCGGAAAACATCACTCGCGTCTGAGGAGTTATATTTATATATATATATATATATATATATATATATCAATATTATGTCTATATATGTATAGGTATGAATCTTTTGTATATATATATATATATCTACATCTCTATATATGTCTATATGGGTCATTCTCTAAAACCTTCCAAATAATAGTAAAAATCCTTCCAAATAATAGCCTAATCCAATGTCCTATGGAGGTATGCACGTTGTGCTTATGTCAGAGTTGACAAAAATGAATTTCACTTTTTGAATTAGATCTGATACAAATTGAGGAATACATTAATATCACTCGTGTAAACTGAAAATGAAAGACACACACAGAATCTCATTTTAACATATACAACATAGTCAAAGAAGATTCTCTTGATTAATGTTAAGCAGACAAGGTTATGACTTACAAGAAAAAAGTTGAAAAATAAGTTGAAAAAAGTTTGGCTACATGTATGGTGTCAATGTGTAAATTTTCACATTTTCACTCTAGCGCAAAATCATACAATTATAATTTTGATATCTTTTGTGGGATAAATTCAATACATGTAGAACTGCTAACATACCTAATAGACAGAGGCTGCAATACTTATTTGACTTGTTATCAATAAAACAAAGACTTAATTATTAGCATCGTAACGTGGAGACCAAATAAGTGGTGCCCAGTTTAGGAGAATAACCCATATATATCTGTATATATATACACTATGGAATGAGTTTATTCCTCTGGTTGCAAGACCGGTAACTGCTGGACTGCCAGCTGCCTGCAGCCGAGAAGGGTAAGCAGCGATGGAAGGAGGAGACCCAACCAGCTATTGCATGGCCACTGGGTCGACTAACAAGCCCCTCATTGAGCATACATGTACACAGTAATTCTCCTATTCTATACACTACTGATATCGTCTGTTTTAAACATAGGCGGAAGTATTGTAATTTTAAAACATACTTCAAACGCGTTAATATGTGCTGTACATAAATAAAATAGGTGATTACGTCTGAATACATAACTTTATGCAGATATTATTTTAGTAGAACTCATGGTGTTTATATTACCCCTTTTATGATACGGTTTTGTGAATTGTTAACTGGGTGCCGTTGGAGCGACCTGAGCTGCTAGTAATCTGCGCTGAATTCGGCCAATAATGGATTCGGGGCTGCAGCATAAGCACAGTATGCGATGCAATTAGGAAGACCTAACCAGCATGTACTTGTTCAGTCTATGCTTGTTAAGTCTCCCTCCATTGAAATAAGATGAATTTCCAGCCATGTCAGGCAGGTTACATGCTGGGTTGTTCTGTGTGTGCTGTTTTTTGTGGGAAGAGGGAAGGAGAGTAACTTCGCCCCTTTTCCATATGCCCCAAGTCAAATTTGAAATCTAGAGGTTCTGAAATGCCATTTACAACCATTTCAGCAAGGTTACATACACTCTTGCATCCTCTTTTATGGTGGGAAGGAGAAGGGAGGGGGGGGGGGGAGGATCTTCACCCCTTGCCAAGTATCTAACCTCCCTGAAATGGCAGGAAATTGATATTTCAAAGCCTCTATATTTCAAAATAACGACCACCCAACCCTGCCCTCCCGCTGGCTACAAATCTGGGGAGTATAAGGATTTCTTGCAGTGCTCTTTCCCGGAAGTCAGAAACGAACCTGTAGTCCTCAGGCCACCAATCAAGACGCTCAGTGTTCTTAACAGGTTCAGCCGCCTTGCTCGCTAGTTCGCAGAGCTCCCGGCAGGGGGGCGGGGTGCTGCCGTCCGACAGGCATGGCGGCATGAAAATTGTACACGCAAACCGCCTGAAACAAGTATTGTATATGTTATTATAAACATGCGTAATTCTTGGGGTGGCAAAGAGTCGATCGCACTACTACCCTACTCCTGTAACAAACTGACCCTCTAGGCACCCTCTGGCATTATTCTGCACACTAACACGGCTGTTGTCCAGCTTCGAACCCACACCTCCCTATTGCTGCCACCTGGTGGTTTCTTACTCCTCCAGTATCTGATGTTATAACCGCCTATGGGTGAAAACCTTCACTCGCCGCCTGGATACAAACCTGTGAGGTCAGGCCGTTCTACAGTTTATCCCCACCACCCACCCCACAACTAAGGGAAGAGACAGTAACAAGATTTGATTGATTATGTCTTACAAGTACAAAGTTGAAAAAAATTGTGTAAATGTTGATGTAAACATATTTTTGATATATTTTATGGGAAAGATTAAATACATATATAGCACAGATAAGAAGTAACATATTTAATAACTAGAGGCAACAATCATTATTTGACTTGCTATTAAAAATACAAAGACTTAATTATGTCCATTGTAACATGCACACCAAATGTGTGGTACCCAGTTTCTGAGAATGACTCTCTCCCACTCTCTCTAACTGTCCAAACAGGTCTATAGGCGATAACGGCCAGACGGACCTGACATACAGTGCTTATACTTATAGAGCCCCTCACAGGTGGCGCCAGTGTGGCCAATACTGTACTACACAGGGCCAGTTAGATAGGATATAGTGAATATACTATAACATGGTGAACTGAAGATAGTGTCCTTGTTTATATTCACATAATAGATTACATAACACATATACATATATGAATTTGAAGTGAGGGCTGGGAGACCGTTGGAGTCGGTTCTGAAGTCGGGGGAAAGCAAAGAGTGCCCGGTTACAGGGGGGCCTGTAGAGAATAAGGGATGTTGGGAAGCGAGCGGTGCCCAGAGAAGACTACCGAAAAACATTAAAGACTATTCTTTATTTATATTCACATAATAAATTATATGGCACATATATAGCACTTTTGATGATAAAATCATGTGGTTATTCCCATAACCCAACTACCAAACACTTCTTCTAATGGGTTGTTCGACAGCCCTGTCACAGGAACAGGCGTTGCACTAGATAAAGGATTCACCCGGTACTCGCAGTACACAGGTGAAGACCAGCCTTATATAAAAACGGTAAAAAAATCGGGCTAATGAACTGAGTCTTCATGAGAGCCTAATTTCACAATCTAAGAAGCAACATTTATTCTTTGTATATGTCTTCATATTTACCCGCTACCTTTGAGTTGAAAAATATAATAAAATATCTAGTTTTATAAGATTTAAAAGTGAAATCGACGGCGTTCTAGTGCCGCCATCTTGTCTTTTTCCATTCTCGCACATTTCACCAACTCTGTGCGTATATATGTATCCATTTGATCCTGGAACCACAGTTTCTACTTCATGTTCCATACCAAAGCTATTTTTGCCCGTATTTACACTACGTTGTCGTTCACCCGTGTACTACAAGGGTGAATCTTTTATCTAGAGTTGCGCGAGTAAGTAAGTATAACCCGACTTACCTGAAATTCAAGTCATACGGTACTTCAATGCCCATGTGCATCATACCCTCGGCCATGAGGGTCACCTGTATGGCGGCTTCCCCCTGCGTCTCGTGCCCGAGGATGTTCGGAAGCTGCGTGTATGGGGAAAAGGCACGAAAACTTTGCTTCGGGGCATCCTTGCAGTAGGCAGATTGAACAAGAGGCTCGCAGCCGTCGTAGATGTCGCCGGTGCAGCTGGACACGGCCAGCGCAGCGAGCAGAAGGTACGCGTGGAGTCTGCGGTGCATCCGGCCAGTGTCCATGGCGCTGAGTGAAGGTGGCTACTGTCACTCGTCAATGTCGTCAGGGTTATAATATAATGACTGGTACTGAGCAAAGACTGCGTTGTAGTTATTGTAAGAACTGACCCCGGTAAGTGAATTCGCTGATAGACCTGCTGGTCGAGCAAAGAGGGTGCTGTTCTTACAGTAAGAATTGACCCCCATGAATGGATTGCTTAGAGAGCTGTTGGTCACGTTGTTGTTTTTAACCCTGCGTGAAATATCTCTTCCATTGATATATTAAATGTATCATAATGAAATATCTGCGCAAAATAAGGCTAGGAAACCCCCCACTAAGCTGCACTGCAAAGGGGCATGTGATGTCACGGCCCACCAGCGGGACGCCCAATGGAAGGTAACCATGGCAAAAGTAGCCAGATAACACACTACACAGTTACATACAAGCCTATGATATGTCAACAGGAGTAAGCTAGTCCAGTAATAAGAGTAGAACAAAATAAAATACATACATGCCAAGAAAATCCAAAAAAACTAACACAGGCAATCAAATACCTTATCATCAGCTACTGTGTGGTAAGATAACACCAACACTACAACTGGCCAGCATTGAAAACAAGCCTGGGGACCCAGGGATTATATGCTATGGACAGTACAAATACAGCCTCAATACAAAAAAAATTAATTAAATATCACATTTAGAATGGGATATTTGACCTGATATCCCACTCTGTCACCTTATCCTGATACTGAGCTAACCAGTTCCTCCCTATCCTATTAATGCAGGGTGCCAGGATCGGTAGTGAGAAGTCTACATTTTTGTAAGTCATTGGTTTGATTCAGTCGGGTTTTCGAACTCCCGACCTTCCACACACAGGAAGCATGTGAAGAGTTCAGGTGCAAAACCACATAGACGCCAACCCCAAAATGGAGATAAACATTGGAATCAAACCCTCAACAAGTTAATTTTTGTATATTCCTCCTTTTGTGTTCATTGCTCCATAAGCATGTGATCATATGAACCCCGTGCCCCCAGCTCTGCCAATTTGGATTTCCACCGCTGTATATAACTTACAGCGTCATCAAAGGCCGGTTGCTCTCATACCATGTCTATGTGATGTGGGAGGTTAAAAATCCCTTGGGTCGGTAAAAGTGTAGGCTTGGGCTTTCTATCGACCAGCAGTGGAATAAGGAAGACCACTCGTCTATGACTGAAATTTCCCCTGCTTAAACAACTAATGGACCAAAAAAAAAAAGAAAAAAAGTGGAATAGTGAGAATTAAAATTATTTTCAGGTAACAATCTTTTACTTAAACTATATTTTTGGATTGGCGTTTGGTGGTTTTGCACCTGAACTCTTTTTTTGTGTTCTTGCCGATTCGGCCACCGCTTTCCGTAACTGACAGAATACATTTGAGTAACTTGTTGTCACTGTCACTATGACCTTTACTACTGACACGGGGTTCAATGACTGTAAATCAGTCATATATGAAATTAACAACAAAACAGGGAACGTGTACGTAGCAGCCCCCCCCCCCCCCTCCAAAAAAGAAAATAGAAAGAGGTGATCAACCCCAGCCCTGCCTGAAAAATCGCCCACCCCTGAGTTAAATTGTTGTTAACTGTTTAAGATGCATTGGGCTAGTGACAATTCAAATTTCGTAGACGAGATGGCCGAATGAGTTGAGTGTCCGTCTCCCACTTTGGTAGATCGTGGGATTTGAACCCTGGTCGAGTCAAGCCAATGACTTAAAAATGTATGCTTGTCGCTTCCTAGCCAGTTACCCGGCATTATTATTAGGATAGGACAAGGACTAGTTGATTCAGTGTCAGGATAATGTGACTGAGTGTCACTCAGGTCATGGTGCTGGTGGCCTGCTCTCCCAATGGGGAAGCACTATAAGGTCTCCATGAGTGCACGCTGTCACAAGTCGGTACCCGTCCTGATATGATCTTAGCTAAACCCAGTCCAAGTCCTATGTCGGTTGGTTGTTGGAGTTTTACGTCCTGGCAACATCAAAGGTCATATCAGGACGAGCCAAATCCTATGTGTTGGTGTGGGTGAGGGTGTGTGGAGGTGACTGAGTGGAGAAGGAAGAGGGTTTGGGATGAGGTCATACAGACAATGGGAATCAGCTGGAGTGTCTCTTTTTTTACACATAGAGAAAGTCTTTACGTATAGGAGCTGATAATGGGAATAGTATGGTTGATGACCCAGTAGGAGGCACCGGGGGGCGGTGAGAGGGTGTTTTATTTATGTATGACATGCACATGGGTCACAACTCACCAAGTCGACCACATGACTCAGATAAATATAGGACAACCCAATCACACCCAATATACTCGTTGTGAGGAAGAAATTTTTCTTTTTGAAACTGCAGTCATTTTAGGAAGAAGAAGGTCCTATTGGATTTAAGTGACATCTGCTTATGTTGTTAATGTGGACATAATGCACCCATTAGCCTGAGTGAAATGTTTATAATTATAGTCTTGTTTTTGTACCGGTTATGAAGTTGTTTGTTTGTTATTGTTTTACGTCCTAGCAACATCTAAGGTCATATCAGGACGAGGATGAGGAAGATATTACCTGGATGGCTTCCCATGTTGTTTGAAGGCTTTGTAGGTTATGGCAATATTCAGACCAATTTTGCCTTAAAACAGTGTGTGTCCTGACAGTGGTCTGTTATACCCCTGTCACACTACGACGTAATGAGCCAACATAAGCCTGACGTGCTCATGTTTCGGCATTACGTTGACGTACGTTGGGTTACTTTATGATGACATCAGAATGACGTTAGACTGACGTCGAGCTCCGTCACGTTACGTCATGTTACGTCGGCGCGCGTCAAGGTTTTGTACCTGTTCAAAACTTTTGACGTAACTCGAATGTAAGGGTTTACGTTTGCCGTACGTTCTGTACACGTTCGCCGAATGTCAATGACGTTAGACGGACATTAGTCAAATGCTGCTCACTACATTCCACTACGTTCCACTACATTCCACTACGTTCCACTACATTCCACTACGTTACACTACGTTACACTACGTTCCACTACATTCCACTACGTTCCACTACAGTCCACTACATTCCACTACATTGACCCACATTAAAGCCGGTGGAAACGTCCACGCGGCGTAATGGGAACGTCAGGAGAACGTACGCTGAACATACGTCCAATGTACGTTCAGCATTTTGCCACCATGTCATGACGTATGTAACGTCACGTAACGTAGTTCTGGCAATGGAAGAACGTACATAACGTTCCGTGAGCATAATGACGTTGTCCTCTCTCATTGAATGACGCTATCACTTTGCTTTACCAACGTTATGCTCTCGTCAACTACGCTGCATCCACGTTCAACTTTTGCCCAAATTTGCATACTACACCGAGAAGTTTGACGTTTTTCACGTTCTCCCTATGCTGACGTCGTTACGTCGTAGTGTGACAGGGCCTTTAGTCAAATGAGACAAAAACAGTCTATGTATTGACTAACTCTAAAACAAGGTCGGTTTGGCAATTCCAGGGGTTGCAGAAGACAGTTACTACTATACAGAACCATATATGTCTGGATCATGTCTATGGTATGTAGACTGGACACGGTAGCCGAATCGGAAGAGGGAAGGCTTCCCATACGGAAGGTAGAGTGTTCGTATCTGAGTCAAACCACTGACTTACAAAATTGATACTTGTTGCTACCTAGCCTAGCACTCGACATTAATAGGATAGGATAAGGACTGGTTAGCTCAGTATGAAGATAATGTGACTGAGTAGGAAATTGGAGCATGGTGCTGGTGGCCTAGTCTCCTAGTGGGCCAGCACTATAAAGTCGGCATGAGTGTGTACTGTCACAAGTTAGTACCCATCCTGATATGACCTTAGATGTTGCCATGACATAAAATCCCAACAAACAAACAAGCAGTCTGTCATATCTATATATATATATATATATCATGTATATACAATATATATATATCATGTGTATATATATCATGCATATATATAATATATATTACATATATTATATATATATCATATATATTATATATATATTATAAATATATGTAGAATATAATTTATTATATATATATAAAGGAGGCGGAGTTTCCCCCTTCTCTCTTAATTAATTATTTATTATTAATTTCTTATTTATTCTTCACTGTATATTCACCCCGGCCCATTATTTTGCCCCGGGACTGCCATTTCAGTGCCACTTGGCTCATTCCTGCCTTGACTGCACTCCTAGCACCATGTATTTTTAGCTTTAGGTAGGGCTGTTATTTTGCCCGGCCAAGGGACCTTCAAGCAAAAATAAAAGAAGGTTCCCCACCACTACTCATTGTTCTCTCTCTCTCTTTCCTTTACCGTAGCCTAAATTCATATATATATATATATATATATATATATATATATATATATATACTGTGCATCTTATTCGGGTTATTCGTGCATGCTTTATAGCCCTAATGAATGGAGATAACCCTAAATGACCTGTTAATAGTGTTGTCTATTAGTGTGTCTGACCCAGTGACAGGCTGTCATTTTCCAGTGAGGGCAGAGGTAATCGTAGGACCGCTAAAATGACGAAATACCAGTTGGGCGTTATCCAGTAAGTGACGCATCATCAACAATACCACCGGACGCGGTGGCCGAATCGGTAGAGCACAGGATTTCCGTGCTGAAGGTCAAAAGTTCGAATCCTCGCTGAGTCAAACCAATGACTTAGCACATTGATTCTTGTTGCTACTGTCATGGGGGTGATGAAAATGGGAAATATTGCATCTAGAGCGGTACTTGAACCCACATCTCTTTGCATTCCGGGCCAGTGTGCTAACCATTACACCACCTAGACTCCCTGATGGAATTACTTATATAATGCTCACAGCATTCTGTGAGCGTACCATGAGCATATTGCGAGCGTTTTGTGTTGGGAGGCATATCAGCCATACGTTGGCCATATGTTGGCCATATGCTCTGCTATGTTGCGTATACGGTATGTCAACGTCCACCTTTGCCCTCCACGCCGAAAGGTTTGACACATCTCAACGTTTGAAAGTGATTTTAGCCATTGGCCACGCACTTGCGCGATGCGTCATAATGTGACAGGGCCATTATAGAGGGAATAGTTTAGGTCCAATCCGAGGGAAAGAAACAATGAAAGAAATCCAATAAAAGAGAGACAGAGAGACAGAGCTATTCAAAAAGAAGAAAACAGAAATGAGTAATTAGTTTGAGGGGTCAGACTAGGCATGACTAGGATATGACAAGGACTTGCTAAACAACCCAGTGTAGCAGGAAATCACAAACCCCCCTGGAGATCGCAAATCCCCCATGCTTTGTACCATTTATCGCCCTAAGCTTGGCAGCTATATGTTTGATTTGGACTTCTATCATATCTGGGGGATGAAATGGATTTAAGGAGGATCAAGATGGATTAATCCTAATGAAACCATCTTTGCAATAGTCCAGTTCGTAATTCCGACCGCACATGCGCTGAAAACGGTAGCCTGGTCCCCTGGCCTTTATTCACTTCAGCATCATGTAGGATAATGATACAGATAGTTGTACTGGTATTTCTTAATGATATAGTCTAGTATCTTTGACCAAATTTGACCTGTTCCTCTAACCTTTCTTGTGAGTGATCGCAGTGAATATGGCCCTTGCTGTGACAGGCATGACATTAAAAATAATCAATTAATCCATCTTGTGAGGGATCCCCCTTATATAAAATTAAATGTGGCTTACTCATGCTTACATAAATACAATTTTTAAAATAGACCAGTTCGTAATTCCAGTGTCACGGTGTGTTGTGGAAATTTTAAAAGCAATACAAACTTGCACAAAGCACATGTGCTTGCTTTAACTTAAGATTGCCAAACATGGGGGGTTTGTGATGTCCAGGGGGGGTTTGTGATTTCCTAGGAAATCACAAACCCCCCCATGCCCATATATGGTATGGGGGTTTGCGATTTCCTAGGGAATCACAAGCGAGTTACAGGGTTTGCGATTTCCTGCTACACCGGCACTGAACAGTAATTAGTAGGATATGCCAACGACTGGTTAGATCAATGTCACGATAATGCGACTGAGTCGCATATATATGATCATTGTTCCTGCAGCACGGTATCCTAGCGGGTACAATTAGAAAAACCACCCTGACTGCTTACTGTCACAATTCGGTACCACATCCGGAAAGTATATCAGATGTTGCAAGGACATCAAACCCCAATCAAGTTAATATTCTATTTAATATCTCACCCCGTGTATTGGTTGGTATAAAGCTGCTCTGACCCTCACATTGAAAGTATTGAATGCACGCCGTGCTATCTCAACATTCTTTTGGGTAGCAGCACTCTTATTTCTTTTCATTGTAGCAAGCTTTTGTTGACTTTAGACTATACAATATGTGTGAATGAACTGATGAAATGTTTTTTTACTTTAGATTATATAATATATGTGAATGAACTGATGGATGCAGTATAATACGGCAGAAAGAAAAAATTAAAATGATCAGCTACCGAGAAAAAAAAAAGAAAAAAAAAGGCAGAGGGCTCTTTGTCATATAACCTCACCCTTGATGCGCGAAAAGGAAGACAGAACACGGGTGTGGGAAACTGAGGCGTTTATTGAGACGCCTCGGGCAATATATAAACAGAGCAATATACAGCAATCAGTATCAAAACATATAGAAGAGATATACAGGGCAGGTAACAATGCAAATATCAAAAGCTATAGAGAAGATATCGAGGGTAGGTTATATGCTGATTGAGCGTCCGGCCGAGGGAACGGCCCGAGGAGGGAGTCCTGAGGGTCTATGGAAGGGGGTGCGCCGAGGAGCCCTCCACCAGGAAAGGAGCTAGAAGGAGATAGTTGGGTGGGTGGGTGGAGAAGAAGGGCGGCGTGGTGGAGACTGGAGGCGAATGGCTGAAGGAGGCGGGCGGGCGGCCTTATAAGGGAGAAGGTGAGCAGTGGCAGGGAAGGCGTGAACGCTCAAGGCCGGGGGAGGGCGAGGGTGAGCAGCGGGCGTCGCGCGAGGCGCGAATGCTGTGCGACAGCCCGGGGTCAGGAGGGGGGGGGGACTCTTCCTTTCCTCGCATCAAGCGTAATGCTTCGCATTACGACCAAAGTTGCATCGTCTGATGGTTTTCAGTTTCTGTCATTTTCTGAGATAAATATATGAGGTTGATCGTTATAATCTACCTTACTTTAGTTTGAAGTAACTTTTCTTTAAAATGGCTAACTTTGGAGATATTTGAAGTGCAACGATGCAACATTAATTTTGGCAAGCACGCCAAAACTCTTACAGCATATGTTTCTGCAGAAACAGGTTTTATTCTATTGCCTCGGCGTTCACTTCTAGGGGGCACCAAATTGTAAAACTATACGGTCTTTTGGTCGTGATAACCGAGCTGGGAATCATATCAATATCTCGGGCGACGGAGTTGTGGACCATTGTTATGTAATAGTGATGCAATGTGTGCCCACTCGCTGTGTGACATGGAAATAACTATGTGTAAATATTATGACGCACAGTGACCGGGATTGCGGTATGATGTCCAGATATTAAGATACGGTTACTAATTACAGGAATGTTCCCTCCATGCACCAGGAAGAGAGTGAATGGAGCGGGACATGTATTATTGTTTAATGTAACTAACTGTATGATGACTACTTGTTACCATGAGACCGCTGGGTAAGCACACCCAGCCATTCTGCATACATTATGGACACCGCCTGCCCTGGGGTTGAGTGACGGGTGCCCCCTCTTGTGTGCCACCCCTCCCAGGCTGCAGAGGTGTCTGATTGGCTGGCTGTGTGAGCCCAGTCACCGTTGTACTCCTTTTACTTGCTTGACAGACCAGATGCTCACTCTAGAGATACCAAAGGAAGCAGTTCACCTCTGAGCTGTGTGTAACACCCATAGGACTTAGGTTCAATGGGCTGTAGGCACTGATTTTGACTAAACAAGCAGAATCTATGTGGGTCTGTGTAGCAGGTT
This sequence comes from Branchipolynoe longqiensis, assembly GCA_030323885.1. Classification (NCBI taxonomy): domain Eukaryota; kingdom Metazoa; phylum Annelida; class Polychaeta; order Phyllodocida; family Polynoidae; genus Branchipolynoe; species Branchipolynoe longqiensis. The sequence continues at coordinate 72,532,172 of CM059198.1, forward strand.
GTAAGTGAGTCAGGGTGGCAGGTCACTAGTAGGTGAACAAGAGTTGTAGCAATAAAGCTCCACCGCATCATATAGACCAGACGGGACGGCCGAATGAGATGAGCGTCACTCTCCCGTTTTGTTAGGTTGTGGGATTTGAATCCAGAGGTTCGAACCCTGATCGAGTCAAACCAATGAGTTAAACATTTATACTTGTCACCTCCTAACCAGGTGGTCGGCATTATTAAGATAGGGCAAGGACTGGTTGGCTCTGTGTCAGGATAATGTGACTGAGTGGGATATCAGGTCATGGTGCCGGTGGCCTGGGCCTCCAGTGAGGCAGCACTATAAAGTCGCCGTGAGGGCGCACTGTCACAAGTCGGTACCCATCCTGATATGACATTAGATGTTGCCAGGGTGTAAAACTCCAACAAGCAACCAACCTCATACTAAAGCCGTGTTCACATGGGCAAAATCTAAAGCGATTCAGCCAAGGCGAATACTACGAATCGATTTAGCCGTCCGTTCACACAGGCAGTACTTGGGCCAGAAATCGATATCAGTGCATGAGCAAGTCCATACTAACCAGCGCCAGTTTGGCTTCTTCGACGTCACCACGAGAGAGTGTGGGTTCGACCTAGATATGTATGGACTGAATCGTATTGGTTTGGAACGGTCAAAACTTCTGCTGGGCAGTGAAACCCTAAAAATAAATGATGAAAAAAATATCTGTGCACAGCTAGCGGTTTCATAACCAAATTATATTATATAGTGTGACGTGCTTAATCCGCGTCAAGTAAGTCGGTTGCGTTCACACTGGCAAAATAAATCGCTTCACAGAAATTGACTCACGTAATCGACCTCCACAAGTGGTTTACACTATCCGCATCACAGAAATCGATTCAGCCCTAATTCGACTCAGACGCCCGTTCACACGCGAAATGTGCGTCAAACTAGGCAAGTCGATTTCTACGAATCGATTTACATTGCCCGTGTGAACACGGCTATAGAATCAGTTGACAATTGGATCACGCAAAGATTTCTTGACAATCCTAAAGAGATGCAAACTGCATATTTCCCATTCATCAGGTCTGGCCGCACCCACCGTGCAAGGCACAAGTGAAAGCGGGGAAAAGACAAGGCAGACAAAGGAAGAGGTGGGAAGACAACATCAGGGAATGGAGAGGCCTGGAGTTTCACAAATCCCAGAGGGCAGTGGAGAACCGGACAAACTGCAGAAAACTGGTTCCAAACTCATCTATGCTGCAACAATGACCCTTGCCCTTAAGGGATTGCTGATGGTGATGAGAATTATTTGACGTCAATATATATATATCTTTATATGTACAGTAAAACCTCTCTAAATCGACCGACCATGGGACCGACTTTAAGTGGTCCATTTAGGCAGGTGGTCAGTTTAGAGAGTTAGAATATCCTTAACATGGTATCTTTGGGATCCAAATAAAGCGATCGATATAGGGGAGTGGTCGATCTGTCAAGGGGTCGATATAGAGAGGTTTTACTGTATATATATATATATATATATATACATATATATATATATATATATATATGAAGAGTTCAGGCACAAAACCACGTAAACAGCAATACAAAAATGTTGTTTAAATAAAAGATTTTTACCTGAAAATAATCTTAATTCTCACTACTTCACTTTTCATATGATCACATGCTTATGGAGCAATAAACAAAGGAGTAGGAATTCAAAAAAGAAGTTTTTTAGGGTTTGATTCTAGGCTCATGTGACGCAAACAGTGTGGAAAGGCACGTGACTAGGCGCTGGTGGCGCCAAACTCGCCAGGTGGGATCCGGCCCGCAGCAAATCGCCTGATCAGGCGGTATGGATAAATAATAAATAGCATGTATAATAAAAAAGCGAAATAAATATCACAAGAATGCTCCGCCCCTTTATATTCATATAATACGTTATATATCACATATATAAAGAACCTATACATGTACACTGAGTGGAAGATTTGGCAATGGGAGAAGCGAAGTAGACTGTACTGGGAAAGGCATAGTCCAAACAATCTGGTAAAACCAGACAGGATGGCCAAGTGCTTTCATAACAGTTGTCAATGTGGTGTAAACATATTTTGGCGCTATGGGAAACTAAAAATAGCCGTGGAAACAAACCTCTATTGGTGCAGTTTTTATATTTACAAAAGACCCACTCTACTTGAGTTTAGTTGAAACAGAATGGCCCTTGCATGATCATGGTAATAAATTCAGTGAGAGGTAATAAAGAGGAATTCAGTTAGTTAGTGGTGATTGCTTAACACCAAGTCAGCAGCAAAGGTTGTAATCATGGCGAGAATTGTTCAAATCCTATTCTGTCGCATTATTATCAGGCCATCGCTTTGACAGAGAATGTAAAAGCAGACAATCAACTATGTGTCTAGAGATACTTTTGAAGTCAACGGCTCACAATTACACTGACAACAAATTCGAAGCCAAGGTAAAATTCTAGATAAATTGGTGAAAATTGTTTTAATGAACTATACATGGTGGTATATAGTACTGCCACCTTCAAAAAAGCTAGGATCGCTTCTTTTCTTATATTAGTCGAGGGACCATGCATGGTGTTTGCATTGTAAAATTGTTGGCGCAAGGCCATAAAATGTACACAATTTAATAAAATGTGTTTGAGGATTTCAGAACTATATTGATTCTAATGTATTGAAAACCATTAATATCTATGTCTACTGGGAACAACAAACCTGGAACGGGAAAAAGTGGCATTGATCCACATAAAGTTCCTTAGATATGATGTCACCACCCACGGGCCTAGTGTGGGATTATCAGGTGGTGTGCAGACTCTCTCGGTGATGGAATAAAATGCTATAGCACTTAGATCATGCACTGTCACATTTACATCATACGTTTGAATAACAAATTAAAAAATTTATATCAGGTTGTACTCAGCTCTGACCCTGCGATCCTAGAAGCTAGGTCCCTGCGACCTAGTTGCGTTATTGTACACATGAATACTTCATAAGCATATTCAGTGCTATATGGAGCGACCCAACCAGCCACGGTTGCGATCCAACCAGCCACAGTTGAACTCGTTTGAGCCCGTTTGAACTTGTTTCCGGTACAAAGGCTAGGGGACCAGGTTGGAAACTGAGCGATAATAGCTGAAAACTCCTGTGCCTCTGCCTGAGCAAATGAATGCCAGGGGACCAGGCTAGACCTCCACAGACTAGAGGTCTAGTCAAGTATTATTTTACTAGTTTATTGTTCAGACATTATCAGATATTTATGTATCTTTTGCACAGATTAAATTGTTTGAAGTATATTTGAAATTTATCTCCATTGATTTCTGTTTAAATCACACAATATACTACTTACTGAATGGGAAACTTATCCTGCAAGGGTATGCTCAATATGACCCAGTGGTCAGCCGTTTTTGCTCCTTTTCTCGCTGTGGACCCTTCTCGGATACTTGTCTTCTGAGGTAGTGTTTGCTGATTCCTGGAGATGGACGGAAGCCGCGACCTGGTGTGTTTGCATATCAAACGTGAGGTGAGTGTCTCTCCCAGTTACCGTGGTCATTTCCAAACTTTCAACAAAGGAGGACATTGTATACATGGTCATCGGTTAGCTACCATATATATTCTCCAGGCGCTTAATAAATAGTATTTACGAAAATAAAATGTTAACTAAATTGCAAAAAATCTAAACACATGAAAACAGATGAAAATCCTAATTTAAATGAATTTCTTTTAATTGAATATAGTGAGTCAGTTCACATTGCTGTAAGTGTGATAGGCCATGTTGTATTGCACGGCTGCTTCCCCCTGGTCTGTATTTGGTGGCGTTCTCTGTGGCGGAGTGGTTAGAGTGTCTGACTTTTTTCTAGGTCAGACTCCTAATCTGAGGGTCAGTGGTTCGATTCCCCATGCCCCCAGCTCTGCCAATTTGGATTTCCACCGCTGTGTATAAATTACAGCATCATCAAAGGCTGGTTGCTCTCATACCATGTCTATGTGGTGTGGGAGGTTAAAAATCCCTTGGGTCAGTAAAAGTGTAGGCTCGGGCTTTCTATCGATCAGCAGTGGAGTGGGGAAGACCAGTCGTCTGGTGACCTGGGACAACTAATGTACCAACAAAATATGAGAGACAAATAAGTGTTCACACTTCCTGTCTACCATTCGCTATATCGCTATATCGCTAATGCAGCTTGAACTGGGAAGAGAAATATATTGGCTGCTCGGCTCGGTGATCACCCCTCGGCCAAGCCATACTCACTTTCCTCTATCATCTCCAAAGCTATTTATTTTAATATTGGTGGCGCCATCTAGATGGAAAACTGAATATTAAGTCATTGTGGCACTACCTAGTTGTAAGGACCATTGCAGCCAAATATGGATAGATTTAGTGGTGCTACCTCATTGTGTGGACCATTGCAGCCAAATATGGATATATTTAGTGGTGCTACCTAGTTGTACGGACCATTGCAGCCAAATATGGATATATTTAGTGGTGCTACCTAGTTGTAAGGACCATTGCAGCCAAATATGGATATATTTAGTGGTGCTACCTAGTCGCAAGGACCATTGCAGCCAAACATGGATATATTTAGTGGTGCTACCTAGTTGTAATGACCATTGCAGCCAAATATGGATAGACTGACTGGTAGATTGGCATTTCCGATGGAACCTGGATTTCACCATCAGGCATTTCTTGCAAAGGGTTTCCTTCATCAAAACTCTACAGTCCGATTGTTTTTAGTTTCTGACATGTTCTGAGATAAATACATTAGATTGATTTTCGTAATATAGTTTACTTTAGCTTTGTTGTTGTTGTACATTAGTTGATTAAGCAGTGGAAATTTCAATCATGAACAATTTGGCTTCCCCATTCTACTGCTCCTCATCCTATCCTAGTAATGCCAAGCACCTGGCTAGGTAGCGACAAGTAAAATATCTAAGTCATTGATTTGACTTGACCAGATTTAGAACCCATCCCACGACGTACTGAAATGGGAAACGGATGCTCAAGTCATTCGGCTATCCATCTAGTAACTTTGAAGTACCCTTTATTTTAAATGCTTAAGTTTGTAGATATATGAAGTGAAAAATACATAATTAATGTTGGCAAGGACTTCAAAATCATGCCACTGTATGCTTCAGTACTAACAAGTCCTTGTAAATTGGGTGGCATACCCTTCTATGCAGCAACAAATGCTTAATAATAGGACCAATATCTATGTTGGATATCTAGAATCAAATCTAGGTAAGGGATTTGGTTTTTGCTTTCATTGAACAATGTAGCTTTAGTCTACAACTGATGGCACCATTAGTAGGTACCTTAAAGTTGCATAGTCCGATGGTTTTGAATTTTTGTATTTTTTCTGAGATAAATATATTAGATCGATCATTAGTATCTACTTTACATTAGTTCAAAGTTACTTTTATTTCATTAGAACTAAACTCCATTGTCATATCCTGGCTACATTTGATGCGTTTGCATAATAAGTCCGAAGCTGTTTTGTCCGATTTTCGTAACCATGGCTATCCTAAGCAACACACAGAGATACAGTTCTAATATCAATAGCACCTTTCGATTTAGACAGAAAGACACACCTAAATAACCAGTACAGCATAACCCCGTTAAACTAAACTTGAAGGCACCCTAGAAATGTGTTTGGATTAACTGCTCATTGGTTTAACCAAGCTTTGACTTGGCGGGGAGAGAGTTGGGGGGTGGGAGATTGGGGATGGGTGGGAAATGAGTGGGGTGGGAGTTGGAGAGTGTGAGAAGGGAGTTGTGTGGAAAATGGGGTTGGCGTGGGGTTTGGGGGTGGGAGGTGGAGGTGCATGGAAGATAGAGGTGTGTGGGAGATGGTGGTGGGGTAGGATTTGGTGGTGGGGGTGCGTGGGAGTTGGGGTGGGGGTGGGTGAGAGATGGGGGTTGGAAGATGGGGGTGGGGGCGGGCGGGAGATGAGGGTGGGGGTGGGGGTGGGTGGGAGGGGTCTCAGATGACCTTATAACCACATGCAAGTTTGGTTTAACCATACCGGAAGTGGCCTGGGGTCCGACATTTTGTTTGGATTAACCAATAATTTGGATTGACCGAATTTGGTTTAGCCAACGTTTTTATATGATAAATGGTAGTTTTTTGCCGGGCCGCTGAAAAAAGTTTGGATTAACCGATCGTTTGGTTTAACTGACCTTGGTTTAACGGGGTTATACTGTATTTGGATTAAAACTGATAGGCCTACTGATATAGGAGGGACTTTTGTTTTCTTGATAAGTTATGTAAAAACCCTTAACAAAAGGGAGCCGGAATAGCCTCCTGAGACTAGAAGTGTACTCTGACAAGTGCTCTCCAAGCACATCTTTTCAGTTGGTGTAACTGAATAATTATGTGGAGGGAGAGTTCCACAATCGCTAGTGTGCAAGTGCAACCTAAAGGGATTCCCCACAGTCCATATTGAGTCATGTGATGAGGAAACCCACCCGTGACGTCATTCAAACGTCACGTTCAGAGTTTGTTTGTTGTCTAAGTGGAGTATAGAGGGTATGCACTGACGTCATGCTAAACAGAAGTGCGGCCATTGTGGCGATAGAACCCACAATAACAAACCCAACAAACTCAGTGCATTGTCAATTGCAGTGAGCAATCTTCATACAGAAAATGTGAAATATCTCTAAAATTATACCACCTATATACAAACCGATTGGAAGACATATAGAAAACATATTCAATGAAAAGATTATTTTAAACTTATAAGGTTAGGGTTCTGCATTTCTATTAATTTTGAATCAAACTGACGTTTTGCACTGCGCGTACCGGCAAACTCAATGCATTGTCAATTGCTGTGAGCAATCTTCATACAGAAAAAGATAAATATCTCTAAAACTACACTACCTAGAAACAAACCGCTTGGCACACATATAGAAAACAAATTCAATAAAAAGATTATATTAAATTTATAAAGTTAGGGTTCTGCATTTCTATTAATTTGGAATAAAACTGAAAGAATGATCTACTATGTTACTGCAACCAGCAGGTTGTTTACTGGTTGATATCGCCACAATGGCCGCGCTTCCGGTTGATGACGTCACGGGAATACCCTCCATAGGCTGCCGGACGACATTAACCTCTAAGGTGGAGAACACCCACTGTAGAAATACCTGCATTGATACTGATTTGAATTTCTGGGTGTCACACAGTTCGCGCCTTGTATACTCAAGATTATGCCGTTGTCACACATGGCACGACAATTTTAATAATTCCTCCGTTCTATCTATTCACTGCTGATTTTGACAAGCTGTATGCCTATCAGGATGGCGAATCGTTGAAGCTTGCACTGTGATAAAGCTTCCAATAAGTTGAACTATTTTGATTTAGCCTGATTTTACTATTTTTGATAAGCTATTAGTCCGTAACGCAGTGCCCGATAATCGATGACTTTTCTGTAAGAATGCTAATAATGATGGATTGTAGTATTCATAGATTGCTATACTTCGGAGTTTTTCCATGACCTATCAATCTGTAACATGATATCCAACTGTGGATGTTGTCAACGTAAGAATGCATATGATAGGTCAAACTATTAAGATTTTGCGAAATTTTATTATTTTTGATAGGCTATCACGATAGGCTTAGGCCTACATAATACCATGACAGTCAATGTTTCCACTGAAAAGTGCTGATTTGCAGTATTTTTTACTTTGCTCGATATTTTTTGTCTTGAAAGTTGATACACTTGTGAGCAGATTTTGCTTAGTTTAATTGTAGTTTTCACTTGCACTAGTTCCCGGTATATGCTTGCCATTCGCGCCTTGTCTTGCATGATTGTGGTTAGTCCGTAGATAGATAGTAGTTAGCTAACTAGTCAGTCCGTCAATCAGTTCAAATTCCATCCATCATGTCGTCTGCCGCGGTAGGTTCCGCTGGTTCCCGCTAGTCGGCGCCACCCGGCACCAACATAAAACAATCCCAACCAACTCGCCAGCAGACGTCGCCGTGCATTCTCTACCCGCCGTGGCCGCCCTTCGACGGGGTGTGGCCGAGCTTGCAGCGAGCCGTCAGCTCAAATTTCACGCCAACGTACTCACTAGGTGGCAGGTCGTAGCGGAGCAGTTCCCGCTGTCCGGTGTTGCCTAGCAACACCCAAGGACCGGAAGTTTCCAGCTCCTCTGTGGACAACTGCACCGCGCCGCCCTCGTCCGTCTCAGGTAGCAGATCGAGCGCCTCGGACTCGTGAGCGAACGAGCGGAACACCAGGGGACAGCGCCAGGCATCAGACCGGAAGTGGTATGCGCAGGTCACGTCGGCCTCCACTTCCGGGGTCCAGGTCACATCACCGGACGCGTAGACGTGCAGCTTGGTGTTGTGTGGGTCAAGCCGCGAGCCAATCCTGCATTAAGGCAAAGGAAAAGAAAGAAAATAAGGAACCCGAAGAAGGATATGATTAGATTATTCATATTCACAGCTTTAATTGAATATGTATATAATATGTATATGTATATTATATATTATAATATATATATTATGTAATAAACATATTATAATATATATCATAAATAATATATATATAATATATATAATATAAAATATAAAATATGTAATATATAATATATATAATATATATTGTATAATATATTATATATATAATATATATTATATAATGTATATTATATAATATACAATATATAATAGATAATATAATATATAATATATCATAAATACTATATAATATATTATATATGATCTATTATAATGATATATATATATTATATATTTTATATATATATAATATGTCATATATATTATGAAATATATGGATCTAGATATATGCACATATATCTATATTTGTATGTGTATATTATATATATGGATTTTATATTTATATGTGCATGCGTATACACATATACATATATCATAAGAGGTTTTTCATCTAATATAACTGGTTATCATTGATTCTTTCAAATAACGAATCTGAGCATATGGCATTAACCTGGTTGGTGTTCATCAATGTAACTCCTGAAAAAATGTGATTGTTAGTTTGGTCAGGAAAGGCTTTGGGGATTAGCACATTGCAAAGTACAAAGAAAACAAATTTGAAACAAAAAGCAAAAAAGCATGAAGTTTTGCAAGTAATAAGAAAGCACACAGATTGTATATATATATATGTATATTTATCACATGATATATATATATATATAGGAGAGAGTAATAGCTAAGAAGGTACTATATTAACATACTTCCCCTTCCTGTGCGTGTCTTGTGTTGAGAGCCATCTTCCTCCAGCGTGATATATAGGGTAATATATACACGTTCACTTGCCTCGAAGGAACTACTAATTATCGGGCTATAAGAAAAGCACTATGCCTTGATGTTTTCTATTCAAGGATGACAGTTAGCGTTCGAAAGAAACCGTTTAGAATAGATAGCAACTGCTTCGCTTCATTGCGTAATCATATTTGTAGATAAAAGATTCACCCATATATGTAGATAAAAGATTCACCCATATATGTAGATAAAAGATGCAGCCCTATCCAGAGTATGGATGAGTGACAAACCTGCTGCGAGACTATAATATCGACTTTTGGCTCAGCGTGTGATGTAGTTTTAATGCATCTCAAAATGGGCTATCTTGTCAATCAATACTTCCATGTAACTCAGAATGGCCTGTTTTGTCATACAATACTTCCTTCTAGCTGAGAATGGGTTATCAGGTCACACAATATTTCCTTGTATTTCAAAATGGGCTGTCTTGTCATACAATACTTCCTTATAGCTCAAAATGGGTTATCGGCTCATACAATATTTCTTTTATCTCAGACTGGGCTGCCTGGTCAAACAATATTTCCATTTATCTCAGAATGCGCTTTCTTGTCATACCATACTTTCTTCTAGCTCAGAATGTGTTATCGGGTCATGCAATACTTCCTTGTCTCTCAGACTAGGCTGTCTGGTCAAACAATATTTCCTTGTATCTCAGAATGGGCTGTCTTGTCATACAATACTTCCTTCTAGCTCAGAATGGGTTATCAGGTGAGACCATACTACCTTGTAGCTCATAATGAGCTGTCTTGTCATACAATATTTCCTTGTATCTCAGAATGGGCTGTTTGGTCATACCATACTTCCTTCTAGCTCCGAATGGGTTATCGGGTTATACAATATTTCCTTTTCTCTCATACTAGGCTGTCTGGTCAAACAATATTTCTTGGTATCTCAAAATGGGCTGTCTTGTCAAACAAAACTTACTTGTAGCTCAGAATGGGCTGTTTGGTCATACAATACTTCGTTCTAGCTCAGAATGGGTTATCGGGTCAGACAATACTTCATTGTAGCTCAGAATGGGCTGCCTTGTCATAAAATATTTCCTTGTATCTCATAATGGGCTGTTTGGTCATACACAACTTCATTGTATTCTAGACTGGGCTATCTGAAGGGTAACTGCTGTTAATAGTTTACTCCATCATAGATGAAAAAGCACCTGTGAGTTGATTGTAAAGAATTGTGAAGTTTATTACAACAGAATAGATGTCGTAGTGCAGTGTAGGTACACAACCAAAGTACTAGCGAGCATTAGGTACCACGTGATCACAAAGAAAACCGTCGACAAAATATAATACAATAGGCAATTGTGTATGCTTTCAATACATATTGACCAATACCATAGCCAATAGAACTTTATTTGTGTTTAGCTAATTACGTCAGCTAATTTAAAAGAAGGGCAGCTAATGAATCGCAGAACAGTTGAACAGAGTGTTGTTAGCTACACATCTGTATTAGACCTGATGCTGTCACGCTTCAGCCACCTTAAACTGTTTATATTCTAAATGAATGTGCCTACATATATTGTATGTTCCAGGGTGGACAACACATACAACACCTTCCACACAAGAAGGAGTACACTATTTGATGTCCTATTTGCCTTTTGTTCACAACCGTTTGTTTGTGGCACATGTATATTAAAGTTGCATGGTCCGATGGTACTCAGTTTCTCTCATGTTATTTTTCCAAGATATATATACTTGCTATAATCGACCTTATAGTAGCTTTATTGACAAACGCTTAAAGTTGCACCGGCCGATGGTTTTGATTTTCTGTCATTTACTGAGATAAATATATTAGATTGATCATTATAATCTGTCTTACTTTAGCTTGAAGTAGCTCTGCTTGAAAATGACTAATTTAGGAGATATTTGAAGTGAAAACATGCTAAGTTAATTTTGGCAAGCTTGCCAAAGCTCTGACCACATAGGCTTCAGTAGTAACAGGTTCTGCTAAATGGCCTCAGTCGTTCCTTCTATGTACCATCAAATGTTTAATAACTGCACCAGTATCTAAGTTGCATATGTAGGTTCAAATTTACATAAAGGCTTAGCTTTTGAAAATGTGATGCTTTCATCGGACTATGCAAGTTTAACTTTGGAGGTATTTGACGTGAAAACATTTCAACTTAATTTTGGCATGCCTGTCGAAATCTTTACATCATCGGATTCAGCAGTAACAGATTAGATTAAATTGGCTTAGTGACCCATTCGATACATCAACACGTGTTTAATAATTGAAGAGTTCAGGCGCAAAGCCACGTGAACGCCCACCCAAAAATATGGCTTAAATAACAGATTGTTCACTGAAAACTATTTTAATTCTCACAAATTCCACTTTTCATATGATGATATGGTTATAGAGCAATGAACAGAAATGTAGGAATAAAACAAAATTAATTGTTTGTAGGTTTGATTCCAATGTTTATCTGCATTTTTGGATTGGCGTCTACGTTGTTTGCGCCTGAACTCTAAAGCATCTAAATTGAATATGTATGATCAAATCTAGATGAGTGTGTTGGTTGTGAAAATTTGATGCTTTCATTAGACTATGCAACTTTAATTACTTGACATCAATAATCTGTATATACACACATAATATACATGTATTAGTTGTGTACTAGCGAATTACCACTGTGTCACTCTTGTTCACATACCTGTACATGCCTTTGATCAGTTAGCAATAGCTACATATAATCTAGTTACACAGAATTGGAAACCCACACTTGGTTGTGTTTACTTGAGTTAAATCTAATCTTGGGATTGTAAATTCCAGTCAGTGTTCCATAGGAATCATGAGATGAAACCATTCACTGATAACTTATGGTTCACTTCTCTCGAGCACAACCTTCATGGGAGCAAAGTTTTCTTCAACGAATCTAACAAAAAATACAATATATAAGAGGCTTACATATTGGAAACAACAACGACAGAAGAAATAGAAGATAAATGTACTGAGCTATCTTTAGCATGCACATTGAAGATGGATTTGGGCCTGGTGTTTGGTGAAAGAAATTGTTTTTGAAATCACAAATGGTGAACTGCAATTCAGAACACCACATCCATGTCAATGGTAACATAAGTTTCTTTTTCTCTTATCTTGTTCTTTACCTATCATTCATGTACCGATGTTTTGCTTATTTTCCTGTAATTGTCTATCTGTATATTGTTGTAGATTTGTTTACTGTGTACAGGCAATTGTGATTAGGGCTGGAAGACCAGTGCATTAGCACTGACAACATGTTATTCAGAGGAATAAAAACACTTGAACAAAAAAATTTAAAATTAAAAAAAAACCTGCCGAATACTGAGTGAGATATACCGTAAATAACTACAAAGAAACAAATAATGAACAAAGTTTCGAAGAGTAGAAGAAATCCAATATGACATAGTTGTATATTCAATTAGGTGAACATGGTGTGGCATGCGTGTGTCTTTTTGGGTTGTTTTTTTTGCACACGCCACGCCATCAATTCATTGGCTATGCTTTAAGGTTTGATTGAAATGCTAACTTCAGCTTCTTATGTAATTCTACATCGCGTTCTACATTCACCGATTGGTCATATTATTAGTGACAAAGAAAAACTGAATCTACATCAGCGTCCTACAGTTAATGGCTAAATCTACCTAGAAGGACATAGCTGTGTGATAATTGGCATTCTTGACTATGATAATCTGTGGTATATATTATATATATTATATATATTATATATATTATATATATTATATATTATATATATGACTCAGCCTCACGAAAATGGGCCAATTGCTGGTTGATTTAAGATGTCGGCTTCACAATTCTTAAAATGTAGTGCATTTCTTTGTTTTATAGTAAATTATCGTAGAAACAAATAAGGTTATTGTATTTTCTCTAACTTTACATTCAAGATAAATTTAAGGACGTTGCAACACCTCTGTCAATGCTAAACTATAACTATGCCAATCGACGCTGACATACAATGATCAACGCCGACAACTTTAACAGATGTCGGTGTCGCAATTCTTAAAGTGTTGTGCATTTCTTTGTTTTATATTAAATTATCCTAGAAACAAATAAGGTTGTTGTGTTTTCTCCACCTTTACATTCAGGATAAATTTAAGGACTTTCCAATACCTCTGTCAATGCTAAACTATAATTATACTGTTCGACGCCAACATCCAATGATCGATGCCGACAACTTCCCCCAATTGGCCTCTTTTAGTGATCCTGACTCATATATATATTCAAAAGACCCAGCAATGTTTCAAGGTCACATTTGTATCATGAGAGTGTTACTCATTGCCACAGTGGGGACGTCACACTCAGTAGATCTCATAGTTATTGCAATGGCTATAGAGGGATATTCTACTTATGACTGAATGATCATGTGATTTAGCTAATTGGAGATAACACCAACAAACATGAATCTAAGACATATTGGCTTGTATTTGAATATAAGGACGCGGCGTGGTTATCAAACTGGAAATCACTTCCGGGTGGCAACAATCAATGACAGTTCAGAACCAGCTTTGTGTAAGCTCATCTAAGATTTCCTACAGCCCATCCAGTGTAAGCTTTGTTTGTGGGCATATTAGCCAACCAAAGCTCGCGTTGGCTTTGCCTCAGCCTATCAGAGCTAGGTTTGGGTTTGCATCAGCCAATCAGCGACCCAAATGAGTTTCTGTCCTCAGTCTAATTCATGAGAAGCTCAGTTCATGTTTGTCTGAGGGGAATCTTCTTTATATAGAGTTCAGGTTTGGGGGTAGATACGGGTAGGGGGTAGGGAGTTTGGGTGGCACGGTGACGGTAAGGGTGTGAGGGTGGAGGGTAGGGAGATGGGGGGTTTGCCTTCTTACAGCTATTCAGGGCTTAGCTTCGTAGGCTTCTCCTCCAGCTAATTCGAATTCAGAAATGGATCTGCCGCTATCGATTCAATTCCGTCTATAGTCAGAAGTCAAGTTCAGCGTCTGTTTCCTCCTAATGTGAGATCAGAAATCGACTTGCAGCCGCAGCCAAAAACAACGACAGCAATATCCAATCAGAACTCTGGGAGGGATTTCCCCAAATATGAGAGGTCTAGACATGAGACGTGGATGCGATAGCTAGCTAATCAGTGCTCAAGTATCTTCCTCCTTTCCTTTGTCTTTTTCCTTTGTTTTTCTTTCTTTGCTTCTTTTTGGCATGAGCCCAACTAGAACTTAAATTTTGGAAGTATGCACGTAAGTAAGGTAGAGCAGGAGGGGAGGAGGGAAGGAGGGAAGGAAGGAGGGAGGGAAGGAATGATGGAAGAAGGGAAGAAGGGAGGGAGGGAGGGGAGGGAGGAGAGGGAGGGAAGGAGGGAGGGAGGGAAGGAATGATGGAAGGAGGGAGGAGGGAGAGGAGGAGGGAGGAGGGAAAGAGGGAAGGGGGACGGAGGGGAGGACGAGAGGAGGGAAGAAGGGAAGGAGGGAAGGAGGGAAGGAGGGAAGGAGGGGAAGGATGGAGGAGGGAAGAGGGAAGGAGGAAAGGAGGGAAGGAGGGAAGGAGGGGAAGAGGTAAGGAGGGAGGGAGAGAAGGAATGATGGAAGGAGGGAGGAGGGAGGGAAGGAGGGAGGGAGGGAAGGAATGATGGAAGGAAGGGAGGAGGGAAGGATGGAAGGAGGGGAGGAGGGAAAGAGGGGAGGAGGAAGGAGGGAGGGAGGGAAGGAATGATGGAAGTAAGGGAGGAGGGAAGGAGGGGAGGAGGGAAGGAGGGAAGCAGGCAAGGAGGGAAAAGAGGGAAGGAGGGAAGGAGGGAAGCAGGGGAGGAGGGAAGGAGAGAAGGAGGGGAGGAGGGAAGGGGGAAGCAGGGAAGGAGAGAAGGAAGGACGGAGGGAAGGAGGGAAGGAGGGAAGGAGGGGAGGAGGGGAGGAGGGAAGGAGGGAAGGATGGAAGGAGGGAAGGAGGGAAGGAGGGAAGGAGGGAAGGAGGGGAGGAGGGAAGGGGGAAGCAGGGAAGGAAGGACGGAGGGAAGGAGGGAAGGAGGGGAGGAGGGAAGGAGGGAAGGAGGGAAGGAGGGAAGGGAGAAAATAGTGGGGTTACGGAGGGTTCCTGGATGTGGCAGATGTTATGTCTGTAGCTTCATTTAGTAATCTGCAGCCCAATCAGAAGGTACATATCAGGGGTATGAAAGTAGGTACGTGAGGGAGAGAGGAGTGACGAAAAGGAAGGGGTGCGGGCGTCGCAGATTGTACTTCGGCAAGCTCACAATTGGCCAATCAGAGCTTACATTTCGACAGCAAGTGAGTATGTTAGGAAAAGCGGAAAGGAGGTGGAAGGCAGAGTGGGAAGGAGAGTGGGAGGGAGAGAGGGATGAAGCAAAGGAAGGGGTGAGGGCGTTGCAGATCTTACCTCCACGGCCCAACCAGACCAACCAGAGCTTAAATTTCAGCGGTAAGTAAGTAGATACGGAACAGGGTAAAGAGGGAAGGATTGACGGAGAAAAAGAGGGAGTAAATGGAGGGAAAGAAATGGAGGGTTGCTGGGAGGGGGTGGCCGGCAGATGTTGCCACTGTTTGGTCAGTACTGCTTGGAGGAAGGAAGAAATGGAGGGTGCGTGGGAGGGTGTGGTGCTTAGCTGTTGCCTCTTGTCGGCTCAGTACTGCATGGAGGGAGGACAAAATGGAGGGTAGTGGGAGGATGTGGTGCTTAGCTGTTGCCGCTTGTCGGCTCAGTACTGCTTGGAGGAAGGAGGAAATGGAGGGTGAGTGAGAGGGTTTGATGGCTCACTGTTGCCGCTTGTTGGCTCAGTACTGCTTGGAGGAAGGACGAAATGGAGGGTGGGTGGGAGGATGTGGTGCTTAGCTGTTGCCGCTTGTCGGCTCAGTACTGCTTGGAGGAAGGACGAAATGCAGGGTGGGTTGGAGGGTTTGGCGGCTCGCTGTTGCCGCTTGTTGGCTCAGTACTGCTTGGAGGAAGGACAAAATGGAGGGTGGGTGGGAGGGTGTGGTGGCTAAATGGTGCCACTATCGGCTCAATACTCCGCGGGCCTGTCGTCGACGTGGACGCTTCGCTTGCCAAGTGCTGGGTGGCCGATCTTCATGCGCACGCCCACCATGAACTCCATGGTTGGGTACTTCTCTTCGCAGCAGGGGTACTTGGCGAGGTGTCGCTTGCCCGAGTTCTCCATCACCACCCAGTGTGCGCTGTACATGAGCTCCGACTTGTCGATGTCTGTGATGCCCTTGAAGGGCACTAGGTCGAGCTGCGAGCCGTCATACGCCCATGACCGGAAGCGCAGAGGGCAGTGCCAGCTGTCCGACCGGAACTGGTAGGTGCACGTGACCTGGAACTCGGTCGGGGGCATCCAGATCACGTCGCCGTTGCTGTAGACGCTGAGCTTGACGTCACTGTTTACGCTGGTCCCCACTCTGCAAGCACAAGGAGTTAACAACAAAACTGCTGTGTGTGTTGGTGTTTTGATGTGTGGGTGTGTGGGGTTGTTGGTGTGTGGGGTGTGGGTGTGTGGGCGGGTGCGTGGGGTGTGGATGTGAGAGGGGGTTGACAGATGTGGGTTATATACAGTAAAACTGCCCTAAATCGACCGACCACGTGACCGACTTTAAATGGTCCATTTCTGGAGGGGGTCGGTTTAGGGAGTTTAAAAAAATCATTAGAATGGTATTGTACGGGCGATTGTTTGGGACCCAAATAAAGCAATCGATATAAGGGAGTGGTCGATCCGTGGAAGTGGTCGGTTCGAGAGGTTTTACTGTATATCTAATTATATATATATAGGTGCTATTTAGTGGGTGGTCTTCCGCTAGCTAGCTGTCTATCAACAAACAGCCACATCAGTGCCTTCCTCAAATTGAAGGTTACGTTTAGAGGTTAGGTTATGGTTAGGGCTAAAGTGCAGGTAGACAGCATACTAAAGTGTAAATGGCCAGGTAGACCACACGCAACATGTATATATATACATATATATATATATATGTATATGTATATATGTATATATATGTATTTTCTTTTTTTTTCTTGAAGATTTATACAGCCTATCATGGATAAGTCTGAATAGACTTGTTTTCACCATGAGACAGTTTGTCGATAGAAAGCCCGAGCCTACAGATTTACCGACCCAATGGATTTTTAACCTCCCACACCACATAGACATGGTATGAGAGCAACTGGCCTTTGATGACGCTGTAAGTTATACACAGCGGTGGAAATCCAAATTGGCAGAGGTGGGGCCATGGGAAATTGAATCACTGACCTTCAGGTTAGGAGTCTGACCTAGAAAAATGTCAGACACTCTAACCACTCCGTCACAGAGAACATATGTATGTATATGTATATCTATGCATATATATATATATATGTCTATAAATGTACATATATATATCTAAGACAAAGTAGTGGCTATAACTATAAGCAAGCTGTTGGTGGCAATAGAAGTCTACAAGGAGAGATATGCAAACCAGACCAATACATGGGTCTGATGTGGGTATATATATATATATATATATATATATATATATACAAGGTGCGGTGCGGCTAAAAGCAAGCAGTTGATGGCGATGGAAGTTCCTGAGGAAAAGGTGTGCAAACCCTACCAATGCAACATAAAGTCCTTTCACTATTCCGTATAACCTATGTACTTCCCTATATAAGTCCATGGCTGCATTAAGCTTGGGGGACTTCCCAGGCACCAGAACATTGACTGGGCGAAATATCTTTACGTAGAATTAATGCAAACTACCCGGAAGAAACACACAAAGAAAACACAATGTCTCAATTTCAAATCAGCTTTTGTGAATATACTATTTATTTATTAATATTCACGTTGTGCATTTAATTTATTTTATTAAGAGAACTTAACTTGCAATATCCTGGCTGCAATATTTATATATTTATATATTTATATAGGCAATTTCATTTATCATGAAAAGAAAATTAATTAAGTGATTGTAAATCCATTATTATGACGGCAATATTGATATATTCATAGCCTACTTGCTTGGTTGGTTATTGGAGTTTTACATCCTGGCAAGATCTAAGGTAATATGAGGACGACCACCGACTTGTGACAGTGCACACTCATGGCAACTTTGTCGTGCAGCCCCAGTGGGAGACCAGGCCACCAGCACCATGACCTGATATCCCATTCAGTCACATTATCCTGACATTGAGCCAACCAGTCCTTGCCCTATCCTAATAATTTCAAGCGCCTGGCTTGGAAGCGACAAATATAAATGTTATAAGTCATTGTGTAAAATATTCCAATATTTGGCAAGGGAGGAATGCAAATGTTCTATTACTGATCGGTGTACGTGACCAGCTGCATACATATATATATATATATATATTTATATATATATATATATATATTTATATATATATATATATATGGGTTAGTGGTGCCTGAGTGGGATGTAAATAAACATAGTGGTGCTGGCAGGTCTGGGTGTGATTGCACTCAGGGCCTACCCCATTCTGCTGGGGTAGGGGTCACCACACTCAAAAGGCCATGGGGCCATACAGCTACTGGTGGTGGGCAGACCACTGATATCCATGGGGACCAGGAATGCTGGATCCCTATTGGTAGGACCAGGAATGCTCGATCCCCATTGGGGAAGGAGGTGGTATGATACTCTACAATGAACCCATGTAACTGTATAAGCAATAAACCAGAGGGCTGGACTCTCTTCTCTTCTATTATACTTTACTCTCTTCCTTTCTCGTTATCTGTATTGTTTTCCTCATAGCCGAAGTACACAGCCACAGATCCGAGCATTAGATTCTACAATTGGTTTGACTCGACCGGGAATTGACCTCCCGACCTTCCGCACAGGAGGCCTGGCGCTCTACCGATTTGCCACGTCCGGTCATAGGTTATATCATTTACTATAGAATTTCTAAGACTAAAAAAAATAGTTTTTACAAATCTTTCAGATGGAGTTACTCTAAGTGGCAGGCATTAGTTTCGATAACGGGCGCAAGGCGCGCCATTGGTCACGTGTGTTGGGTCATGAATGATTTTAAACAATACAATGAACATATATTTCATCTCCACGTTTTAATGCTTGCATAATTCCATATATGTAACATATATATTTGCCTAATTCAAAATCATAATTATAAAAGTGAATTGAAATCAAATTACATGTCATATCGTCATCTCAGAGGAGATATGCTAGAGATGTACAAGATTATTACTGGAGTCTATGACAGTGATGTCACAATGGGATTGTTCGACCTCAGAATAGACAGCAACATTAGAAGCCAGCGGTATAAGATCTTCAAGGAGAGGCCCAGACTTGAGGTCAGGAAACACTCATCTTTCTTTCGAGTGACAGATCCATGGAACAAACAGTCTTCCAGACCAAGTGGTTGAAGCACCAACGGTAGAAATATTTGACAGAGAGGACACCCACAATTATGTTACTTCAGGGCTCCGTCCCCCACCATATGTGTACAAATAAATAGTTCTTTTTTTTTTACCAGAATGAGCTGCCATTAGATGCCCAATAGGACCTAGATCAGCCAGAAGAGGATCTGTCAGTTCATCTGTAAGTTAATGAATGCATTTTTGAAGGCCAAGGTAACCTTACAATTATAGCTGTCCAAACCAATGTCTATTTCATCTGAATCTAGAATCTACGACTTGAACCGTTCAGTGTTCTTCTCTTTGTCAATTTTGAATTTGTATCCGGTGAGTTTAATATGAAAAAAGCAAAGGATATATTGGCCAAGGTTTACCGGGCGCAGTGACCGAATCGGTAAAGTGCAGGACTCGCATGCGGGAGATCGGGAGTTCAGTTCCCGGTCGAGTCAAACCAATGACTTATACAATTGGTATTTGTCACTTCCAAGCCTGGTGCTTGGCATTAATAGGATAGGGCAAGGACTGGTTGGCTCAGTGTCAGGATAATGTGACTGAGTGGGACATCAGTTCATGGTGCCGGCAGCCTGATTTCCCAGTGGGGCAGCACTATAAAATTGCAATGAGTGTGCACTGTCACGAGTTGACACCTGCCCAGATATGACCTTAGATGTTGCCAGGATGTAAAGCTCCAACAACCAACGAATCAAAGATTGGCGAGTGTTAGCCTCAATGTTTTCTAGGAAGGTCCCCTATTTTCGCCCACCAAGTAGCGGGAATAGATGTACTTGTGTACCCAGGTCTATGGAGAATGCTGAGGCTTGAAATGGGAATAATCTATTACTATCACTGACCCCTACAAATAGAAACTTATTAATACAGGCGGGACATTTTACAGGAAAGAACCGTTGATGATTAGTTGAAGACATCTGTATGTACTTAGCTATGCAGGGGCATGTCCGAAATAAATGCTATATAATTTATACAGTTTTCTTGTGACAATTTAAATATAGTTATATCAATATATAAATGTCTAGATCTATATATCTATATCTATCTATACATGTATCCATATGGATATGTATTTATGTGTATCTATATAGATATAGTTATATGTATCTATATAGATATATACTCATAAAAAGAGATATATTTGTAAGCATATACATATGTTTATTTATATGTAAATATAATATATATATTCGAAGGGTTTAATCGTAAAAACCAACAAATCCATTTTAGTTGTTTTCTGCGAAATATACTGTTAATGTTATACTTTAAAGTTGGTCTATCCATTTCATATTGAGTAGGGCATTACATAGGGGATATGGCGGCTTTTATGGAAAAGAACGGATTGGACTTTCAAGATAATGGCAGCTTCAGCTCAAACGTGATTGTCATGGTTTGAATTCGGTCCAGTATTTGCGCCTATACCCGATATATATATATATGAGTCAGGATCACAAAAAAAGGCCAATTGGGGGAAGTTGTCGGCGTCGATCATTGGATGTCGGCGTCGAACAGTATAATTATAGTTTAGCATTGACCGAGGTATTGGAAAGTCCTTAAATTTATCCTGAATGTAAAGGTAGAGAAAACACAACAACCTTATTTGTTTCTAGGATAATTTAATATAAAACAAAGAAATGCACAACACTTTAAGAATTGCGACGCCAACATCTGTTAAAGTTGTCGGCGTCAATCATTGGATGTCGGCATCGAAAAGTATAATTATAGTTTTGCATTGATAGAGGTGTCGGAAAGTCCTTAAATTTATCCTGAATGTAAAGGTAGAGAAAATACAACAACCATATTTGATTCTACGATAATTTAAAATAATACAAAGAAATGCACTACAATTTAAGAATTGCGACGCCGACATCTTAAATAAACCACCAATTGGCCAATTTTCGTGAGGGTGACTCATTAGATAGATATACTTATATATGAATATAAGATATATATAATATATATCTTTTCATGGCATGCATGTACGGCGTAACAGACACCTACCTATCTAGGCTAGTAAATAAGCAAAGGAAGAAAGAGATGAACGATGCGGACATTTGGAAAGAGCAATGCAAAGAGGCAAGTGTGGTCTGCTTTTAGAAAGTAACACTCCATTGTCAAGCATGCATTGCCTGCAACCTACGCTCCAGTACCTTCTAGCCAAGCTATCGCTCGCTTATATATGTGTTGTACAAGGAGATTATGTGAATATAAAACACGGACACTTCTCCTGCAGTTCCTCTATTGCTAACTGACGTAGAGAAGGCTTGATTATTGATTGATTGATTGGTGGTTTATTTGCCCCGTGTCGGAAGGATAGGCCGTATTCACTGCGAGAATTGCTTGTTTTTGATGAACCATGCATGCTATATGGGGCCTAGTTCTCACTTCTGCCATGGTGGCGCCATCGGCGAGTGAACTATCTGAACCGTTATCCGGTATGTTGAGCCGGATTATCATAGTTGTTGTTGTTTTACGTCCTAGTAGGATCTATGGTCATATCAGCGCGGGTACTGACTTGTGACAGTGTGCACTCATGAACACTTTATAGTGCTGCCCCACTGGGACACCAGGCAGCTGGCACCATGAGCAGATATCCCACACAGTAACATTATCCGGATACTGAGCTAACCAGTCCTTGTCCTATCCTATTAATCTCAAGTGCCAGGCTAGATACGACAAGTATCAATTTCATAAATCATTGGTTTGACTCGGCAGGGATTCGAACTCCCGGAAAACTGCCCTCTACTGATTGGGCCACCGCGTCCGGTTTGTTGATTAACCCAACTCACCCAATTTTCTTTTTTTTCTCTTATTTCATTATTTAATCATCATTATCATAACAATACTTTGCTGTTTATTTCATTGCAACTATCCATCTATATCGTTATAGTACTTGTAGTCTGCGCTGACCATTGAGGCTTCGATAGGGTGATTGCAACAGGGAGCCTAGGTAGTGAAATATGGCACACCCGACCACTGAAAATGTCTGGCAGTGTCCATTCATGAATTTGGGACTATGCCAGATATTTTCCAATAGGTTTCATCTAGCTAACTCATGAGTTGATTTAGCTCAATGTTGAGGATAGGGTCATTCAGGGGTGTCTGGCAGGCACACTCAACCACTGACAATGTCTGGCAATGGCCATTCATGAAACCTGGGATTATGCCAGACATTTTCTAATAGTTTTCCTCATGTTAACTCACAAGCTGATCCAGCTCAATTTTGGGGTCCCTTTGTCATGGCCCTCCTGACCACACCTACCCGCGCATGCCCACCAGACTTGCATTTTCCTACATGGGCATGCATCTGCAACATTGCTATCATCATCATCATCATCATGCTGTCGGTCGTGATGCAACAAAGACTGCTTTCATTACTTGACTGCCGCTCTCCAATTTCATGAAAGCTGCCTGCAAAAGTGTTGAAGTGCTGCTGGCTTTTGCAAGTTACCAGCGGCACTCTCTCAGGGAGCAAATAGAGGTTTCACACCAGCAAGAAGATGTCCAGACAGGCACAAAACTATTTGTCCCTGCAGTGGTTGGTCTGGAGATGTTGGGAGTTCCATACATCAACCGCCCTTAATGCTGCCACAGTGACATGGTTTTCTGTTTAGGGTTTGCTCCCTTAGCCTTCGGTTCTGTCAGGAACCTGTACCACAAGGCAGTGGTTTACAACTCTGCAGGGCAGGGGCATCAAACTCCCTGAGGTATTGCAATACCTGCATACCTTGCTATACAGAAGAAAATTGGTTAACTTTCCATCTAGGCTGAACCCCATGGATTTCTGCTCTACTGATTTTTTTTTTTTTGTGACAAGTTTTTTATTCTGCCGATAACGTATAAGCTCTTGTGGGGGTGCTTGTTTTCAACGCTGGACAGCTGTGATACTGGTTTGGTCTGGTCCCGCACTCAGGAGTCTTTACCTGATCTTTCTCGGGCCAACCTTTGCGGTTTTGGGTGTTAGTAGTTTCTATATTAGTTTTTTTTAATTTTCAAGTTTTTTCCTAACCTGTATATGATAACTTAGCCTACTATGTACATCTACGCAGATGACATACAGGCCTGTGGGAGAGGATCCCATCCCATTGTGGTTTGTTACAGCATCCTTTCACCCATGCCCTGTCCTTAGATAGTACATCAGTGTGCCAGAACACCCCTGGACCCTTCAGGACTGTGACTAGGTGGGATGGCTGTGTTGTGTGGTTAGCCATTTTGTATCTCAGGGTGATTTGGATGCATGACCATGGCCTGCCTGGTTCTGCTTTGGTTTGTGCCAGTACACATACCCAGACGGACTGCGCCCTATGGTGATAGTCATTTTGAGTTCCTTAGTACTTAGTAGGGCTAGTTTCCATGTTTGTAATATCTACCATCTTTTCTGGCCGGTCTTTTGCTTTTTGTGCCAGAACACAGCAAGCAGTGACTGCGCCCAAGATCAGGTGAGATATTGTTTCTTCAGTAGGTGGTTGTGTATTATGTTTTCTTTAAGGACCTTTTATAGTGGTCGCTGATGTATCTCTATAACAGCCATGCAGCATTTCTAATATAATCCACACTAAGTCTTGTGTAATGAATAAATAAGCCACACAATTCTAATAGGAATACTGGTGAATTATTATGTATTAGTATTACATTATGCTACTTGCTACATGTATAGAATAGTGGTTGATATTCCCATTACTTGTGTGCCTGATATATATAGGTGTATGTATATAGATATATAGATTAATATTTACAACTATCTACATTTATCATATATATATATATATATATTTATAAAGATAGATATATAAATATACATATATATATATAAATATATATATAGATATAAATAATACATATATTGATAAATATATTGATATATAGATGTATGTATATATATATATAAATATATAGATAAAAATATAGATATCCAGATGCATAACTATATAGATATAAATATCCATATATTTGAAGCTCATTGAGAATATAAATAGTAAAGTACACTCCTTAATATCATCCCAGTGAATGCTCATATTCCATTTGAGTGGAAATCTGTGAGAGGAACTGAATTCTACAAACACATGTATATGGTTCAAGAATGGAACTGCAGTACAACCTCTCTAACCGCCCACCACCACAGATCGACCACTCCCCTATATCGATCACTTTATTTGGGTCCCAAACGATCACCCATACAATACCATTGTAATGATAATAAAAAACCTCCCTAAACCGACCACCTCCTTAAATGGACCATTTAAAATCGGTCCCATGGTCGGTCGATTTAGAGAGGTTTTACTGTAGTCCTATTTGTGGCGAGTTCAGAGTTCTTCCGCTAGTTTGCACACTCATGGCAACTGGGAAATCAGGCTACCAGCACCATGTTCTGATATCCCACTCAGTCACATTATCCTGACACTGAGCCAACCAGTCCTTGGCCTATCCTATATATGCCGAGTGCCAGGCTAGGAAGCGACACATATCAATTTGATAAGTCATTGGTTTGACTCGACCGGGAAGGAAACTCCCGATCTCCCGCACACGAGGCCTGCGCTCTACCGTTTCGGCCACCGCACCCACTGGCTAATGAAGAAGATAAAGAAATACTATTGCTGTCTTCATTACCATGCAATGATCATCAGTGAAAAAGGCGAATTAAAAACTATATTAAATGTTCCATTTGCGATCAAATTCGATCCAATAGAATGAATAACTCATGCCGCATGTGAATACATGTGATTGTCGTGAGTCGGTAAAACCCTCAAATCACACAAAACATGAGAAAGCCATGCATAATATTGAATGTGCATGCCTGCATTGAATAAGCCATATAGCAAATGTTGAAGTACTCCTTGCTATATAGCAAGTTGATTTTATATGTAGCATGACGGGACCTATTTCAAGGAGGCATAAATACATTTGCAGTTATATAATCCTGGCTTTAAAACGACATCCCCCTGAGGGGCATGCCTGTCAAATCCAGCCTCCCATATTTCATGGCAAAATAAAATAAATTTTTTTTTAATGGGTCAGATAATTAAAATCGATAGAACAATCGCATGCAAACCTTCAAATGAACATGTATATTCTGCTATTATTTGGAATGTATTCTGCTACTATTTGGAATGTTTTTGCTTTTGGCTTCCATGTCACAACAGTGGTACACACTTTCTGGGAACGACCCTATGTATGTATATATGTAATGTGCAAAGATGGATAGATCCCAGAGTTGAACCAGTCTAGGCTACCCATTGTGCAATAGCTACATTTGTGAACACGGTTGGATGGCATGGGAGAGGTGGTGTATCTGTGCGAAATAACGCCTATGGCAAGCACTGAAATTGTGACCCTCTCCAAACAGTTACAACTGCACCTTCTTCGCTTTTCTAACGGTTAAGTCTAATGACTTGTTTTCGCTGCTAGACAGTACTAAGTCTTATGGTTCCCCTTGTTTGATTACTTTCAGTTGTTATGTAGCTATTGTCCTGGGTGATGAAAACGGGAAATATTGCGCCTAGAGCAGGACTCGAACCCACATCTCTTTGCATTCCGGGCATGTGTGCTAACCATTAGACCACCTAGGCTACCTGATGTCACCACACTACCCACGTCTACCTGTCTATGCGGCTCCTTGCCTGAGAGGTCAGTGCAGACTATTACACTCGTCCCCCTGGAATTGTAAGTCTTTTAATGCTTACAATTACATACATACAGGCAATGCACTTACATATACATGCACAAGGTAGGTTCAACAACTATACAGGGCGTAGCTTGTACAGGGTCATGGTCACGGCAACCAGTGTCGTGGGGGTGATGAAAATGGGAAATATTGTGCCTAGAGCGGGACTCAAAGCCACATCTCTTTGCATTCCAGGCCAGTGTGCTAACCATTACACCACCTAGGCTCCCTGATATCAACACACTACCCATGCCTACCTGTCTATGCGGCTCCTTGCCTGAGAGGTCAGTGCAGACCACCACACTATCTACTGCATGCATTATTTCCCTGTTTGTAAGCATTCTTCCTCATTTCCCCACCCTCTGTGATTCTGTTAGTTCTACAATTGGTTAGTTGTTTGGTTACCTATAGTTAGTTTCCCTGACTGCCTTCACCAGCTTGCATTAGTGGTCATTAGTTTTGGTTTACAATTTAAAGTTTACCTCCTGGGTATATCATGCCTAGCATGTTTACCTTCTAAGACTTTCCTTGATATTTAGTGTATTTTTCTTTTTTCTTTTTTTATATTAATTATTTATATATCTATTTTTTTTATTTTTTTTTAATCTTTTTTTTTTATATTAATTATTTATATATATATATATTTTTTAAACTTTAATAGAAACTGCGCTGTGGAGACCCCCCCCCCCCCTCCCCCGTCCTCTTCAAGTGGAGCTCAGGGCACGTGCCATACCTGCCATACCCTAGGTACACCACTGCGTGGAACTGCATATCTGCCTACAAGTTCTACGACACATTTCTAGTGTTTGAGAACCGAACCTGGATATTGACCAATCATCGCTAAGATGCAATTAGCCTGGATGTTGTTGCTTAAGCCTTAGCAACCAGTAATCCATCATCCGGTGTCCATTCACCAAGGTGAAATAATGTTATTCGGTAAACATTTTCTTCATCACAACATTTTATTTGACAGCGTCAAAGCATCAGTCGTCCAATCCAACCCATAAGTGATGGCTGTGACACAAATATCTTTGATGTTTATAATAAATTACAGAAATGGGACAGTGAACAAAAAGGTGGGGAAGATTGGATGGAGTATTACGCTGTAGGATTCTTTGGTTTCCATCTTAGCGACACTATTCAATTGTTTGTTTGACCTACTATAGACTGGTGGTAATGTAGTGACAGTAGGATTAGTTAACGCATATGCATGGTTATATATGATTTAACTTCAGGTCTTGAGTGTGAAGAGAGGGGTGGCATGGATGGAACTGGAGCAGGTTTTGGTGAAGCATTATTAGTTGAGTGAGTTACAAGTGGGTTACCATTGGGTGGTAAGTTGGTGAATCATTATTGGTTGAGTGCGTTACAAGTGGGTTACCAGTGGGTGGCAAGTTCGTGAATCATTATTGGTTGAGTGGGTTACAAGTAGATTACCAGTGGGTGGTAAGTTGGTGAAGCATTATTGGTTGAGTTGGTTACAAGTGGGTTACCATTGGGTGGTAAATTGGTAAAGCATTATTGGTTGAGTGGGTTACAAGTGGGTTACCAGTGGGTGGAAAGTTGCTAGAAGTTCATTGGACAGCAGTTAGGCGTTTTATGATGGCGCTATTCTTACTCAAAGCTTGTTTAGACTCATTTACCTACAGACATTGAAGGGTAGGTCCTACTTGTGCCTATGGAGATAGCCTATAACAGTCAATGAGAGCCAGTGCCTTGCTACATATCTATTTTCTGACAAGCTAGTTTACCTCAGCGATAAAATATTATGATATTACCATACAGCAGAATAATGATTATTGTGATATGTGAGCTAACTATGTTAGGACAGTTATAACCACATTGAGGTCTTCACAAACTACTTCATGCACTGCATTTCCTATTCACTACAAATTTACTTTATTTACCACCATCATTATCAAGTATCCTTATAGGTGTTTATTAAATTAACTTAAGTGAAACTGATTCATTCAACTGTGCATGAATGCTCTCTTTTCTCATGAAGTGATAGCTTTAACGGTGCATTAAATGCTTACATTCCTCATGAACTTCTTAATACCAGTTGATTAGTTATTAGTGATTAACAAAATAAGGTGAGTTATACAATTCTGGAATCAACTCTCATTGTATATATGTAAAATATAATTTATTATATCCATATAAATAGGCGGGGTTTTCTCCTACCGTTTTAATTATTTATTATTTATTCTTGATTATTCTATATATTCTGCGGGCCTAGCATTTTGCTTGGCTGCTACAGCGCTGCCGCCACTTTTCATTCATTCGTACTGGCACTCAGCTCGCTGCTACTACACAATTTTAGATGGGCCTTCGTTGCAAAAATAAAATTAGAAGGTTCCCACCAACTCCTCGCTTCGACGCTCTCTCTCTTTCTCTCCTCCACCATAGCCAGTTATATATTTATATATATGCACTAGTTCTTGATAGCAACTTCAAACTATATGTGTATTTAGTAAATAATTGTTTTGTCCTATAGCCAAAAGACCAGTACCCAATGCTAAGAAAATAAAGTTTTTATGGACACAACAGAACTAAAATAAGCATAACCAGTGAGTTCATTTAAGTACTAATTGTGCTGCAGGGATAACATGACATAACAAGAATTAAGATATAACTAGAAATGCTGGTGAAATTTGAGTAATCAACATTGGAGTGATCCGAACTAATGAGCATGAATTCTCTCACTAATCAGAATTAGAAAGCTCAAGGATTCACTGGAAAATAACCACAAATGGATGTTTTCGCTCAGAGCTACAGTACCCCTATCTTCATCGACTCCTGCTTTCTGGGAACAAGAGACATGAGCAGTCAATTTGTTCAATCTAAAAAACCTGTCATTTCTCTCATTTCAATGTCCTTGCCCTTCCATCCACTGACAGGACACCTGCTATGTCAGGTCAACATCGGCCTGGATGCGCAGTTGTCCTTTGAAAACAGGCACTACTGGATGTTTTTCATATGTGGGATACTTGTAAAAAGAAACCAAAAAGAACTTGTGCAGAATTACTTGAAACTATTAAGCATTCCTTATTTGAACATTCCTTGCATAGGCACTTCTTATATGGACATTCTTTATATGGACATTCCTTATATATATGCACTGCTTGGATAGACACTGCTTATCGGGATATTCCTTTTCAGCAAGTCGATCAGTGACCTTGTGACCAGGTGAGTCACAACAACCTCACCATTATGTGACTGACATCCAGAATGGCCCTGGTTGGCAAAACAAAGCAGACGGGTGCTGCTTTGTCTAGAAACCAACAGAGCAATATTTCAATTGAATCGATCATTATGTTCAAAAGGGTAACAGTTGACAAATGAACTAAGTTTCAGTTGATTATGTTTTTGTCAATATGGGTGCCTGCTCAATGCGTCCAAAGCATTGTGAATGAATAAATAAAACCCACAGATTCCGAACCACAACCCAACTACAACTCACTAGTAGGCGGGATGGCTGAATGAGTTAGAGCGTCCGTCTCCCGTGTTGGTAGATGGTGGGATCGTGGGTTCGAACCCTGGTTGATCCAAACCAACGACTTATGAATTGATACTTGTCACTTCCTAGCCAGGGGCCATATGCATGATGTGGTGTTAGCGAGCCAAAACGGGTTTTGGTAGGGATTTCCAGTTTAGCGGCGAAAAGTCAGTATGCAAAGAGCGGTTACGGAAACATCGCAAGTTTAAGGTCGGATACGCTAACACCACACTGTAGCAGGTTTAAGGGCAGTGTTAGGTACCGATTAGGCTCAAATCTATTCAATGCTATCATATTTAACAGAATAACATACTCAAAAACTAAAATTTGGTCAAATTAACCCCAACATTTATTTAGGTTACTTTAGCCTCAGGCCGAAATGAACCCAAAACCATCCGAAATCTATGAATATAACGAAATATACAAAAATAAACTCTAATTTTGAAATAAAAGTAACATTAATGGCAAAAAGCGATATTAATGCCCCCGCCGCCGCCGCCGCATCGGTGGCCATATTGTCAAATAGCGGTGCTCACCGGGAACAGGCTCAGTGGGATTCCCCAAATCTATAAATAACTGCACGTTTAGCTCACATGAATGTTTTAGGTGCCCGTACATACGTCGGGACATACTTCGCGACAGTGGTGATAGCTACCCGGTGTTACCTGTTAACACCACATGACGCTAACACCGCGTCATGCATATGGCCCCAGGCGCTCGACATTACTAGGATAGGGAAAGGAGCAGTGGAATGAGGAAGATCAATCGTCCACGAATGAAATTTCCCCTGCTTAGACAACTAATGTACAACGAAAAAGAAAAAAAGAGATTTGCCTTTTTTTGAGTAGATTGGCAAACACACAAAATGCAGTGAATGTGAACTTGCTGTGTTTTTATCCCTCGCGGTGTACCTGCTCAATGCTTCCAAAGCAGTGAGAAGAATACATAAATACTTAAACAAAGAAATGTATTTATATATCCAAGGGCTTAAATACATAAATAAATACGCACCACAGAATGCAAACCATAACTGAGCTTCTAGGTACTGTCGACTATGTCTACTAGTTTCTTCTGCTACCCAAGCAATGTGCATGTGCGGAAATTCTATTCATGTAAACAAAGACATTCAATGTGTCTATCTGCATGGTCGGCTGGTTGAGAACTATAGACACATGGCTAGCTATCTAACAATGCACTACTGTGTTACTTTAACGATTGCCTAGATTTACTCGTGAGGGAAGTCACACCAGGGCCGCGTTCAGGGTCCGTCTCGGAGGTGCCTCGGAGATGGCCGTGACATCACGCTAGTCTGAACTGCAAAGGCAGTTTGTTGTCTCGAAAATGGCCGCCCCCATAGGCGGCGGCCATTTGCAATGGAAAAGCTGCACTGTGATTGGCTGAAACCACTGAATACGGCGGCCATTTTCGAGGCACTTTTCATTTCCAGTCTGAAAAGGGAGGCGTCTCCGAGATGCACCCTGAACGCAAATAGGCCAAAAAGCATCGCCGGGATGTCTCCGCAGCGCCTCCGAGACAGACCCTGAACGTGGCCCTGGACGTCATGTTGTGTGTCATGTAACATGGTTTTGTGTGTTATGTGACGTGGTGTTGTGTGTCACGTGACGTGGTGTTACGTGTCACGTGAGTCGGGATTACTATTGAAAATTTCTGGTGTAACACAGAAAAGTGTCGGGACCCGTTCTCTGTCCCTCAACACTGTCCACCGGCCATTCTCACCAAAATATAATTCAAGTGATTCACCTTTAGGCCAAATAAAAAGGAATTGGCGATCGTTTCAGCGCATGCCTGAAAAGTCACCCGGCCCTGATTTTTTAATTAAATTATAAATTTTGTTTAACTGTTAGAAGAAATCCTTTGGGCTAGCAGCAATTCAACTTTAGAAAGTGTTAAATACCATCACATACCTGTATGGTTGTTTTACCTGTCGGGAGGCCTCAAGGATATTATGTCAACATTCAAATATTTGATTTCCAAAATTGAAACTTCTAGATCTGTATGATATACAATACTGTTAAAAAAACACCCCAAAACACTGCCCGCATGACCCTGATTTTTGTGCTCAAAAGGACTACTACCAACTTTTTTTGTTATTTGGCCCTATTGTAAATGTCACCCTTCTATATATACAGTATATGGTATAATATAATTTACGTAGTTCAAACATTACTATAAATGAGTGAGTGAGTGACTTGGCAGTTTACCGTCATGCCGAGATTTTAAAATAAATCTTTAAAAATCTTTATTTATTTAATCTCGACTATATTACTCAATAGAAAGTTGCTGTAAATGTCACCCATTCTATATATAGTATATGGTACATAGTATATAGTGTATACTGCAGAGCATATAGTGTATGACATAATATATAGTCCATATCACCGTTTATACATTTCTTTTTTTTTAAAACTTTTTTGATTGACGATGTGTTTATACTGTCTCTAGCATGTAAGCTCGAGTGCTCGGGCTTGTTTTCAATGCTAGTCAGCTGTAGTAGTGGTTTAATCTTATCACACTGTACCCAGACAGCACACAGTCGTCGGCCCGACGGCGGCCCGACGGCGGCCGCTCCGGCGGCCCGACGGTGGAAAACGCCGTTGGGCCGACGTTGTTTTGTCCAACCTCCCGCCGTTGGGGCGACGGCGGCTGCCGCCGTCGGCCCGACGGCGCCGGACGCCGTCGCCCCGACGCCGTCGCGGCGACGGCGGCGGCCGCCGTCGGCCCGACGGCGCCGGACGCCGTCGCCCCGACGCCGTCGGGGCGACGGCGGCGGCCGCCGTCGGGGCGACGGCGTCAAACGCCGTCGGGCCGACATTGTTTTGTCCAACCATACACCGTCGCCTCGACGGCGGCTGCCGCCGTCGAGGCGACGGCGGCTGCCGCCGTCGGGGCGACGGCGCCAAACGCCGTCGGGCCGAGAAGACGCTGTCACTATAGTGTCAATACGTACAGGTGCAAAAATATTAGTTTTATTCAAAATTAATAGAAATCGAGAACCCATACGTAATAAATTTAATATAGTCTGTACGTATTGACACTATAGTGACAGTGTCCTTCGTCAACATTCTGTACCGTTCAAATCGTATTAACACGAATAATTCCACTAATACTTCGTAATAAATTACAAAACTTTTACAAAATAATCTAAACATATTAATAAACATACCTGTTAAATAATTCCTTAAAATTCCGGTTATTTCTGGAGTTACTGGTAGAAAAAGAACACTGATCAACAATCGCACGTGTTCCGCGGGCGACTCGAGCCGGGATTCGAAGTAAACAAACCATATCGGACGAATCAAATCGTATTAACACGAATAATTCCACTAATACTTCGTAATAAATTACAAAACTTTTACAAAATAATCTAAACATATTAATAAACATACCTGTTAAATAATTCCTTAAAATTCCGGTTATTTCTGGAGTTACAGGTAGAAAAAGAACACTGATCAACAATCGCACGTGTTCCGCGGGCGACTCGAGCCGGGATTCGAAGTAAACAAACCATATCGGACGAATCAAATCGTATTAACACGAATAATTCCACTAATACTTCGTAATAAATTACAAAACTTTTACAAAATAATCTAAACATATTAATAAACATACCTGTTCAATAATTCCTTAAAATTCCGGTTATTTCTGGAGTTACAGGTAGAAAAAGAACACTGATCAACAATCGCACGTGGTCCGCGGGCGACTCGAGCCGGAATCCAAATTTAAAGAACTGCGCATGCGCGGCCCACAACCGTCGGCTCGACGGTGGCCCGACGGTGTACCAGATGTGGAAAATGAATGCAAACCTGCGGCGGCCCACCACCGTCGAGCCGACGAAGGCCCGACGGTGAATCAAAAGTGGAAAGGGATTGAACCCTAACGTCGGGACACCACCGGCGGCCCGACGGTGGCCCGACGGTGGCTCAAAAGTGGAAAAGGTTTAAAACCTAAGGTCGGGACACCACCGTCGGGGCGACGGTGGGCCGACGGTGTACGAGACGTGGAAAATGAATGCAAACCTGCGGCGGCCCACCACCGTCGGGCCGACGATGGCCCGACGGTGAATCAAAAGTGGAAAGGGATTGAACCCTAACGTCGGGACACCACCGGCGGCCCGACGGTGGCCCGACGGTGGCTCAAAAGTGGAAAGGGATTGAACCCTAACGTCGGAAATCCACCGGTGGCCCGACGGCGGCCCGACGGTGGCTCAAAAGTGGAAAGGGATTGAACCCTAACGTCGGAAATCCACCGGTGGCCCGACGGCGGCCCGACGGTGGCTCAAAAGTGGAAAGGGATTGAACCCTAACGTCGGAAATCCACCGGTGGCCCGACGGCGGCCCGACGGTGGAAAGTCGATCGCGACGGTGCGACCAATAGCCGACGTCGGCCCGACGGCTGTGTGCTATCTGGGTAGGAGGTGATACAATGTTTTTGTTTCTCACACAGTAGCAGGTACATGATGATTATTTAGAATCACATGTTCTGATAGGTATATTGTTTTTATTTTCTGATCAGCCTTGTAGAGGGTGCGAGTAGTCTTATATGTCTATCGTAAATTTTATAATATTATATAATATGGTGGATACACCAATAACTGCCACGCATACAGTATATATTCTATTATATATAACATGTTATACTGTATGCTATGCTGGAATATGGTATATAACGCATAGTATGTGATGTGTAAATATTGTCGTGGGGGTGATGAAAATGGGAAATACTGTGCCTAGAGCGGGACTCGAACCCACATCTCTTTGCATTCCGGGCCAGTGTGCTAACCATTACACCACCTAGGCTCCTTGATATCAACACACTCCCCACGCCTACCTGTCTATGTGGTTACTTGCCTGAGAGGTCAGTGCAGACCACTACACTCGTCCCCCTGGAATTGTAAGTCTTGTAATGCTTACAATTACATACATACAGGCAATGCACTAACACTAGGTACTCCAAAGTGATTTCTATTTTCAAGAGGTCAGTATTACATTTTATATATCTGTACAGATCTTTTGAATTGGATCTCAATGATATAAAAATCATTTAGATCGATTGAATAGCTGCAAAGTTATGAGTGTTTAAAGATTGATTTTTTTGCCCCGATTTGTGCACATTTCCAAATTAGCCAAATCTTGGATTTTAGGGTCCCACCTGGAAGCTATTTTGCATATGATCTGTCCAATATTAAAGAATCTCATTCTCTATAGTACAAATAAGAAGCTCAATTTGTTACAGACCATCACTGTTAGTATTCTTTCTGAAATTTCATGTCAAACTTGCTAAATTCCTTAATTTCCAGCAACCACCAATAATAAATTCAATAAAATATAGAAAAATAGCATAACTCCGGTGCTACTTGTCCTATCACAGCAATCTTTATACCAAAATAACCAGAATCAAAAGCTCTACACGATGATCAGAGAAAGAAAGACAACATTCAATTTTAGGCATCGCGAGCTGACAATAAAATTAAGAAAAATAGCATAACTCCCATTCTAATTGTCCGATCACTGCACTCTTTATACCAAAATAACCAGAATTAAAGGCTCTACACGATGACATCATTTTCTCTAACTGATCAGAGAAAGAAAGGCAACATTCGCTTTTAAGCATCGCGAGCTGACAATAGCCAAATTCTTGCAGCAGTCACTTCTCAGACCAAGCTTGATGCGTATGATATAAATCTCAACCAAATATTGTTCTGGTTAGGTAGAGGAAGACTTAAGCTTTCTGATGATATAATTTTCAAAACGATCCTGATCAATTTTCAAGGAGGATTAATGTCTTAATGTTTTCATTCCTTCAGTTCAATCAAATTTCCCACTCAGAAACACTCATGCTTGATATACTAATGAAGCCTAGATTCTTCTCTATCTTTTATTGGTGGTTATTTTTAGCTCAGGTCAATGTACTCACCAAGCCATCAAGTTTAGGGAAGGGAGTAGCTCAGACTGGATGAAAACAAAATCGGTCAGCATGCTCAGAGCTGCCGATGGTACCCGCCAACAAGTGTCCAGTGACTGTGATTTCTTTCATAATGATGATTAAAAATCAGACATGCTAAAAGGCAAAAGAACAAGCTTTAATTTGATATAATATTTATTTCAAACCAAGCAGAATTAGTGGAGATTCAAGCCTTTTTTAAACGGTTAAAATAGGTCAAATTTCGCGCTGCGGACACCGTACACGCCGACTTTGGAGTACCTACTAACACATACATACACAGGGTAGGCTCAACAACCATACAGCGCAAAGCTTGTACAGGATCTTGATCACGGCAACCAGTGTCGTGGGGGTGATGAAAATGGGAAATACTGCGCCTAGAGCGGGACTCGAACCCACATCTCTTTGCATTCCGGGCCAGTGTGCTAACCATTACACCACCTAGGCTCCCTGATATCAACACACTCCCCACGCCTACCTGACTATGTGGTTACTTGCCTGAGAGGTCAGTGCAGACCACTACAATATTATGCAGAAGGGAACTGTATTATTATTGTCCATTATTTTTACTGTACATGCTACTCTGGGTGCTTCCTACTGGCCCCCACACACATGACCAGTGGCGCCACCACTAGTTCCACTCATCCCTAACATACATGCTTTGTAGTCCTTCACACTGGACAATCTTTTAGTATATTCATAATTTAATAATATATATATTCATAATTTAATAATATATACAATATCCTATTGTACATGGAATGTGGAGTACATTATATAAAACATAGCATAAAGTATATACTCAATATTATATAGTATTAATATATTACAGAGTATATAACACTTAGCATGGCATATATATTACCCAATGCATGGTATAATCATATAATATATAGCATGGGTCATATAGTATATATTATGATATATATATGTAGTGGTCTGCACTGACCTCTCAGGCAAGTAACCACATAGACAGGTAGGCGTGGGGAGTGTATTGATATCAGGGAGCCTAGGTGGTGTAATGGTTAGCACACTGGCCCGGAATGCAAAGAGATGTGGGTTCGAGTCCCACTCTAGGCACGGTATTTCCCATTTTCATCACCCCCACGACACTGGCTGCCGTGATCAGGATCCTGTACAAGCTTTGCGCTGTATAGTTGTTGAACCTACCCTGTGTATGTATGTGTTAGTGCATTGCCTGTATGTATGTAATTGTAAGCATTACAAGACTTACAATTCCAGGGGGACGAGTGTAGTGGTCTGCACTGACCTCTCAGGCAAGTAACCACATAGACAGGTAGGCGTGGGGAGTGTGTTGATATCAGGGAGCCTAGGTGGTGTAATGGTTAGCACACTGGCCCGGAATGCAAAGAGATGTGGGTTCGAGTCCCGCTCTAGGCGCAATATTTCCCATTTTCATCACCCCCACGACACTGGTTGCCGTGATCAGGATCCTGTACAAGCTTTGCGCTGTATGGTTGTTGAACCTACCCTGTGTATGTATGTGTTAGTGCATTGCCTGTATGTATGTAATTGTAAGCATTACAAGACTTACAATTCCAGGGGGACGAGTGTAGTGGTCTGCACTGACCTCTCAGGCAAGTAACCACATAGACAGGTAGGCGTGGGGAGTGTATTGATATCAGGGAGCCTAGGTGGTGTAATGGTTAGCACACTGGCCCGGAATGCAAAGAGATGTGGGTTCGAGTCCCACTCTAGGCACGGTATTTCCCATTTTCATCACCCCCACGACATATATATTATGTGGCATAGCAGGTATATTATATAGTGCATATATCATATAGTACATAGTTTATAATACATAGTATATGGTACATTGTATACAACATATGATATATGGTTATATTGTATATTTTATATAATATGTGATATGTAGTACATAGTATATTGTACATTGTATATCAAATATTATATAATATTGAGTATACACCAATTACTGCTACGCATACACTATATATTCAATTATATGTACATTGTATATCAAATATGATATATGGTACATAATACATAGTATATTATTTATTGTATATAATATATGATATGTAGTACATAGTATATTGTACATTTCATATCACATATGATATATAGTACACAGTATATTGTACAGTGTACAAGAAATATGATATGTAGTACATATTACATAGTATATTGAACAAGTCATATATCATGTACTATATGGCAGGAAGAGTCAACAACATTGCTCTCTATGCTCCCTATGAAATGGAAATATAATTTGGCAAATTTGGAACAGCCTGATTTGAATTCAGTCTCTTGTTCTGGTAAGCGTCTTTCTGGAAATACTATTTAAGCAAACTATTTTTCTTTCTTTTTAGCCTGAAAGGTTCTTCAAACTTAGATAGGGATATTATAATAATATAATAACTAGGTACATACATTTATAATAATAGATAACATTTCCATTTATTTTTCAGGCTTAAAGAAATGCATTATTTTATTTGTTATAAATGCGCCTAAGAACGACCTAGATACAAAAATAAATATTCTGAAATGAATCTACTATTGCTTGCCTGTTTATTTTGTGGTATTTATTTGTGGAAGAATGCAGTTTTTTCCTGCCTATTTACATTAAATTTTCTATTTAGGTATTGAATCACTGTGAACAGTTTGTGTGTATCTTTCTCTATTCCTTATCTACTTCTGCTATCCTTATTGGCTCAGTGTCTGAAACATCCACAGGAAGACAACATTGTACTCACGTGGTTGCTTTAATTCCAAAATAGTTGCTACAGGCACATGTACATACTCTGGACTGGCTGGTGGCCATGGTGAGAGAGAGAGAGCATGTGACCTGCACCCTTAATTATAGGTTTATATCCGGGTATTAGTCAGGTGACCTTAGCTGGTACCCGGCAGCCCATTGGCTGTAGAGTACCAATGCAGCTAGGTACCAATCAGGTGACCTAGTTAGCTGGTACCCAGTAGCCTGTTTGCTGCAGAGTACCAATGCAGACATCACCTGCTTGGTTGCATAGCACTAAATAAAAATCACCCCAAAATTCCCAAATATTTTACAACTGTATTCACAAACGACAACTAATTGTCAATTGAACATTGAATATGTTTAAATGGGCAGTGGTCTTTTAATTACCCATCTTGCTCCAACCCTTTCATCTTAACATTTGAAATGGGATGCTCCCTTATATGTCTAACTGTCAAGATGTGTGATCACGTTGTGCTAAAGAATAGCTTCTATGTTTGACCAACAGTTATATCCAACCAACTAGGTTATGTGGTAATCCTTAAACAATATTAGAAAAGTAAAATATAATAATACCACAAAACAATTTATTCTTAGAAAATAAGATTTAAAAAACCAATAAAAACTTTGTAAAAATAATTGTATAAGTAGCACT
Organism: Branchipolynoe longqiensis; assembly: GCA_030323885.1. Lineage (NCBI taxonomy): Eukaryota > Metazoa > Annelida > Polychaeta > Phyllodocida > Polynoidae > Branchipolynoe > Branchipolynoe longqiensis. Next base: position 72,571,316 of record CM059198.1, read on the forward strand.
AAGCATAATAAATAACAAAGATTGATGATAAACAAACACAAGATTGAAAGAAAACCCTCATATAATGACACATAATGAATTATAACCCCCATTCAATAATAATGAGCAACGGTAATATTAATAATAATTAATGATAAATAATAAAGAATGCAACATGGTTAATAATAAATAATTCATGAGTTAATCATAGGAATAACAAATAACCTAACCGCGAGTTTAAGACTAATCTTTGACAAATTCAGCAACTAACTAACACACCGACCAATGAATGTGTCGGCCTAATCTCTAGATAATTTACACTAATGCAGACTGAGGCATGGACCTGATAATAAGGGTATAAACACATTTGTTTATAAAATGATTTTGTTTAAGAATTGCATTCGCGCTATCCAGCTAATATCAGGAAGAAAAGGGTGAATGTTTTGTTTGCTTTTTAATATATTTTGGTGGAAATGGACGGTGGCGTACTAGTTGAACGGCCCCCTAGTGGACTACGGTAAATAAATACCTTCCGATGTAGGTTCCACTGATCCACCTGGCAACGGGAGCGGGGCGGGAGAAACACAGGTAAATGTACAAGTGGCGCCACCAACGGAGAAAATCAGAACTAACTAAAAGCTCACATCACACTTTATTACAGCGTCAGGGGCTGATTGTAGATACAAAGATTCACCCCTGTCTCAAATCGGGGTGAATGCCAACGTAGTCAAAATACAGGCGAACATTGCTTTAGTATGGAACCGGAAGTTGAATTCCTGATTCCAGCATCCAGTGTATGCCTACATTGGCATAGAGTTGGTGAAATGGCAGAGGATGTAAACAAGCAAGATGACCAACATAGCATGCTATTGATTTAATTTTTAAAGTGCGTGAAAGTATATGTTTTATTATATTTTTCAAATTAGAAATCGTGGGTAAATATGACGATGCATGTGAAGATTATATTTTGCTTTTTAAATTGAGAATTTATCTGCTCATTTCATTTACCCAGCATGTAGATAATTTTCGCTAGCTTTTATATAGGGTTATTCTTCATCCCTAGTCAGGTTACTGCAGTACGGGGTGAATCTTTTAACTAGGCTGACTGCGGCCAGTTGCAATACATGGACGGTCATCCTCTACTAATGGTGCTCGTAACACTTGACTGGTACCACTTTCAATTTAAAGCAATTTGGGGGAAAGGAACAATAAAGAAGAAAAAAAACATACAATCCAACAGTTTGAATATAAATATTCAATCTAAAATTAATAATTGGAAATTTGGTGTTACTAACTAATTATAACCATAATATTAGGAAGGTGTAATGAATAATTAGGGGCACATTTTCACCAGTAAGGTTACAAGACTTCCCAAATGTCGATTTATATATAACTAAACTCGACCATTACGCGGCCTCGTTCAGTTTTATATCAATCCGCGATAGGTGTGTCCTGCAAGGCTACCAGAGGGCAGACGTTGTTAAGTGTAAGTGAATTGTTGGCGATTTACAGCTGACATCAGTTGCGACATCCGTCAACTAAATAACAAGTTCTTTCAGTAACAAGTAAATAGAGAACAGGGAGGATGACGGGATACAGTGGGGGACCAGGAGAAAATAGCAAGAGGGCAGAAGCACAAATCGGAAAGTGGCGGTTGACCTCAAACACACTGCCCTTCAAAGGGCCGATACCTATACAATTATCTGCCAATCACAGAACTGTATTGATTCAAATAGCAACACAATTGTGGTGGTTCAATTTCATCAATAAACAACATTAAGAAAAAATAAATAAAGTAAGAAAGACAGAACAGACTCAGTCACTCTGGGGTCTTGACTAAGTTTGACATCTAACCACAATGAGTGCATCCTGTGAACCTGAACAGTGGAAAGACCATGCTAGATATCCACATGATAGGAAAAGCAAAGCTTGTTTTATTTATCGACACCTCTAGAGCACATTGCTTTTTATCATCGGCTATTGGACGTCAAACATATGGTCATTCTGTTATATTTCTTGGAGGAAACCTGCAGCCACTACATAGGCTACTCTTTCCAATAAGCAGCAAGGGGTCTTTTATATGCACTTTCCCACAGACAGGAAGCACATACCACAGCCTTTGATGAACCAGTTGTGGACCACCAGTTGGAACGGAAAATAGCCCACACTGCAAATGGGTCCACTGCGCAGGATCGATCGCATGACTCACACCTTCACAGATGGACACTACCGCCTGAGATACGTCCCGCTCCTTGACATATACACATGAGTCATGAGGTCTCATTGACGTCTCTTCGGTAAATTTCCGTCAGCCTGGGCCAATGATAGGCGCTGTCAAAGATGATCCACGCTCAACTTGGGTAAGTGCATGTTCAAGTTGCAGTCCGACGAAAGCAGCACATTTTTAAACCAAAGCGCTTGCTCAGGCTTCATCTCACTGGCGCATTCGGGACACCTTTAGAAGTGGTTTATTGTTGCGCAGAAGGAATAGGAAGTCAATTTAACAGAACCCTGTCACTGCTGTCTCTAAATAGAATCTCGTGCTCCACACACAGAGACATATTGGTCCTAGATTGCCTTTTTCTGTCCCACCCGCAACCGGCCCACTCGCCCACCCCCATGCTCCCCTCCCCTCCCCTCATGATGTTTCCGACCACTACTCACTGGAAGCCAACTCCCGGCCGCATGGGACCGCCTTTGGTGGTGCCCATACAGTGCTGCAGATTTGCAGCCTTCAGTGCACCAATGTGACTGAAAAGTCCCCAAAAACAAACAAACGCACACAAAGGCCACCACTTCTTGGCATTGACGGACATAAATATTAAAGTCAATGACAAGGCACCTTCACTCTCATCACCCCTCTTAAGAAGCATTGTAAGCAATGCCAATATCTTCATTTAGCGATTTTTTGTATGGATATTGCTTACTGCACTACTGTCCAATCTCATTGAATGAAAAATTAATTAATTACTTATTTAATAAAAGGGAATAGGTTCGCCATTGATGTTTTTTTTTTAAATCAGGAGGATTTTGTGCATCGTATTTAAGATAATTGTCTTATTATTCTAATTGAATTTGATAAGCTCACCAACTTTTAGGTGGTGTCTCCTTGATACCTTATTCGGAATGAATCCCCTTTTGTTCATTCAAAATTACGATCATCAAGGGACAGTTTCGCCACTTCAGAGGCACTCCCCTCCCCGTCCCCTCCCCGTCCCTCCCCTTCCCCTCCCCCGTCCACTCCCCGTCCCCTCCCCGTCCCCTCCCCGTCCCTTCCCCCATCCCCATCCGCTCCCCTTTCCCGTCCCCGTTCCCGTTCCCTCCCCGTTCCCTCCCCGTTCCCTCCCAGTTCCCCTCCCCCCCCATTCCCTCCCCGTCCCCCGCCCCATTCCCTACCCGTTCCCTACCCGTTCCCTCCCCCTCCCATCCCGGTCCATCTCCGTGGTGAGCCTGTGGTGGTGGTTGTGATGGTGGTGATTGTGGTGGTGGTTATTGTGATGGTGATAGCTGTGGTGGTGGTTGTTGTGATGGTGGTGGTGACTGTGGTGGTGGCTGTTGTAATGGTGGTGATAGCTGTGGTGGTGGTTGTTTTGATTGTGGTGACTGTGGTGATGGTTGTTGTGATGGTGGTGAAGGCTGTAGTGGTGGTTCTGTTATGGTGGTGTTTGTGGTGGTGGTTGTTGTGATGGTGGTGATGGCTGTGGTGGTGGTTGTTGTGATGCTGGTAATTGTGGTGGTGGTTATTGTGATGGTGGTGATGGCTGTGGTGGTGGTTATTGTGATGGTGGTGACTGTGGTGGGGGTTGGTGGTAGGGTGGTGATGGTTGTGGTGGTGGTTCTGTTATAGTGGTGTCTGTGGTGGTGGTTGCTGTGATGGTGGTGATGCCTGTGGTAGTGGTTGTTGTGATGGTGATGGCTGTGGTGGTGGTTGTTGTTATGGTGGTGATGACTGTGGTGGTGGTTGCTGTGATGGTGGTCATGGCTGTGGTGGTGGTTGTTGTGATGGTGGTGATGACTGTGGTGGTGGTTGTTGTAATGGTGGTGATAGCTGTGGGGGTGGTTGATTTGATTGTGGTGACTGTGGTGGTCGTTGTTGTGATGGTGCTGAAGGCTGTACTGGTGGTTCTGTTATGGTGGTGTTTGTGGTGGTCGTTGTTGTGATGGTCATGATGGCTGTGGTGGTGGTTGTTGTGATGCTGGTAATTGTGGTGGTGGTTATTGTTATGGTGGTGATGGCTGTGGTGGTGGTTATTGTGATGGTGGTGACTGTGGTGGTGGTTGGTGGTAGGGTGGTGGTGGTTGTGGTGGTGGTTCTGTTATAGTGGTGTCTGTGGTGGTGGTTGTTGTGATGGTGGTGATGGCTGTGGTGGTGGTTATTGTGATGGTGGTGACTGTGGTGGTGGTTGGTGGTAGGGTGGTGGTGGTTGTGGTGGTGGTTCTGTTATAGTGGTGTCTGTGGTGGTGGTTGTTGTGATGGTGGTGATGGCTGTGGTGGTGGTTATTGTGATGCTGATGGCTGTGGTGGTGGTTGTTGTGATGGTGGTGATGGATGTGGTGGTGGTTAATGTGATGGTGGTGGCTGTGTGGTGGTTGGTGGTATGGTGGTGATGGATGTGGTGGTGGTTGTTGTTATGGTGGTGATGGATGTGGTGGTGGTTATTGTGATGGTGGTGATGGCTGTGGTGGTGGTTATGGTGATGCTGGTGGCTGTGGTGGTGGTTGTTGTGATGGTGGTGACTGTGGTGGTGCTTGGTGGTATGGTGGTGATGGATGTGGTGGTGGTTGTTGTGATGGTGGTGATGGCTGTGGTGGTGGTTGTTGTGATGGTAGTGGTGACTGTGGTGGTGGTTGCTGTGATGGTGGTTACTGTGCTGGTGGTTGTTGTGATGGTCATGATGGCTGTGGTGGTGGTTGTTGTGATGGTGGTGGTGACTGTGGTGGTGGTTATTGTGATGGTGGTGATGTTGGTGGTGGTTCCTGTGATGGTGGTGGTGACTGTGGTGGTGGTTGTTGTGATGCTGGTTACTGTGGTGGTGGTTGTTGTGATGGTGGTGGTTACTGTGGTGGTGGTTGCTGTGATGGTGGTTACTGTGGTGGTGGTTGTTGTGATGGCCATGATGGCTGTGGTGGTGGTTGTTTTGATGTTGGTGGTGACTGTGTTGGTGGTTGCTGTGATGGTGGTTACTGTGCTGGTGGTTGTTTTGATGCTGGTGATGGCTGTGGTGGTGGTTGTTGTGATGGTGTTGGTTATTGTGTTGGTTGTGATGGTGGTTATTGTGATGGTGGTGATGGTTGTGGTGGTGGTTGTTGTGATGGTGGTGGCTGTGGTGGTGGTGATTGTGATGGAGGTGATGGCTGTGGTGGTGGTTCTGTTATGGTGGTCTCTGTGGTGGAGGTTTCTGTGATGGTGGTGACTGTGGTAGTGGTTATTGTGATGCTGACGGCTGTGGTGGTGGTTATTGTGACGCTGATGGCTGTGGTGGTGGTTGTTCTGATGGTGGTGACTGTGGTGGTGGTTAGTGTGATGGTGGTGGTTGTTGTACTGGTGATGGCTGTGGTGGTTGTTCTGTTATGGTGGTGATGGTTGTGGCGGTGGTTATTGTGATGGTGGTGATGGCTGTGGTGGTGGTTGGTGGTATGGTGGTGATGGCTGTGGTGGTGGTTAATGTGATGGTGGTGGTGACTGTGGTGGTGGTTCTGTTATGGTGGTGATGGATGTGGTGGTGGTTATTGTGATGGTGGTGGTGACTGTGGTGGTGGTTGTTGTGATGCTGGTGATGGTTGTGGTGGTGGTTGGTGGTATGGTGGTGATGGCTGTGGTGGTTGTTATTGTGATGGTGGTGGTGACTGTGGTGGTGGTTGTTGTGATGGAGGTGTCTGTGGTGGTGTTTGTTGTGATGGTGGTGATGGCTGTGGTGGTGGTTACTGTGATGGTGGTGATGGATGTGGTGGTGGTTGTTGTGGTGGTGGTGACTGTGGATGAGCTATGTGATGGTGTTGTTTATTGCGTTGGTTTTGGTGGTGTTTAGTGTGATGGTCTTGGTTATCGTGATGGTTTTGGTGGTAGTTATGGACTTACGTTGGTAGTTTAGCTGGTGATGGGGAACCCATATTATTGTTTCATACAACAAAATACCAATATCTCAAACAGCCGCATGTGTGGCATAATTGTATGGAAATAGACAACTTCTAGATGGGAGCAACCTTGACCTGTGAATTGACAGTGGTATATAACTGTTAGGAATGGACTTGACATCGAATAAGAATTGAGTTGACAGTGGTATAATATAATGACTGTAATCACGTTGACAATGCCACAATAATGACAGGAATTGATTGACCTGGTATAATCCTGTTATGAGTTACCTTGACAGTGTTATACTACTGAAAGGAATCGAGTTGACGGTACTTCAACCCAATAATACTAATAAGAATTGACTTGACAATGACATAAAACCGATAACAATTGAGTTGACAATGGCACAATACAGAAAGGAATTGCATGAAAACTGATCGGAATTGACTTGACAGTGAGATAATACTAATATGAATTGAGTTGACAGTGAGATAATACTAATATGAATTTAGTTGACAGTGGAATAAGACGGATAGGAATTCAGTTGAAAAAGGTACAACATTAACAGTAATTGATTTGATAGTCGTATACAACTGATAGGAATTGAGTTGACAGTGGTATAATCTGGGTAGGAAATGACTTGACAGTTGGATAATGTTGATGGGAATTGCGTTGCGAATGGCATAACACTGATATCATTTGAGTTGACAGTGGTATACTCCTGGTAGCAATTGACTTGACAGTGGTATAATATAATGGTAATAGGAATTGAGTTGACAATAGCGTACTACTGCTAGGAATTATATTGACGATGACATAATGCTGATACCAATGGCAGCCGAGCAAATGATACATTGTAAATGATTCAGAATAAAACTAATAATATACAAAAACTACTAATGATACAAACACTCATTGGGTGTTTCTGTTGGTACTATCTCTCTGTTTACAACACACATGTGCAAGGCTTGAAGCATGTGCAAGGCTTGAATATATCATTTCAAAATTGATAGTAAATGGTTATTCACAATGCATGCGCTAAAGTAAATTCCAATCACATAATTTGAACACGTAATGCATTCAGCATGTAATTAATTCATCTATAGTTGCACCATATCTATTATACAGTTGTGTTCAGCTAGATTGTGCTGTGTTCAATCAAAACTGAAGTGGTATATATATATATATATATATATATATATATATGCAACCATTCCTACCCTGCAAGTTGTTCAGTGTAGTATTTGTAGTGCTATAAAAGGAATTGTGACAGTGCATTTATACTGCCCATAACGGTTGAGTTTTACGGTGTGTTTTCCATGCTAGACAATATGTAGACTACCTACCCATTGAACAGTCTGTAGTGTGTACTGTACAGTGTTTAGTGCTTAGTTCTACATATGTATACTACCTACCAGTTGAACAGTCTGTAACATGTACTGTGAATTGTTTAGTGTTTAGTTCTACATACATAGACAACCTACCCCTTAAACAGGCTGTAGCATGTACTGTGTAGTCTTTAGTGCTTAGTTCTACATACGTAGACTACCTACCCAGTAAACAGCCTGTAGCATGTACTGTGCAGTGTTTAGTGCTTAGTTCTACAAACGTAGACTACCTACCCCTTGAACAGTCTGTAGTGTGTACTGTGCAGTGTTTACAAATACCTAGTCTACCTGACCCTTGAACAGTCTGTACCATATACTGTGTAGTGTTTAGTGCTTAGTTCTACATACATAGACTACCTACCCGTTGAACAGTCTGTAGCTTGTACTGTGCAGTGTTTAGTGCTTAGTTCTACATACATAGACTACCTACCAGTTGAACAGTGTGTAGCATGTACTGTGCAGTGTTTAGTGTTTAGTTCTACATACATAGACTACCTACCTGTTGAACAGTGTGTAGCATGTACTGCGCAGTGTTTAGTGCTTAGTTCTACATACATAGACTACCTACCCATTGAACAGACTGAAGCGGGTGCTGTGTAGTGTTTAGTGTTTAGTTCTACATACATATATTACCTACCTGTTGAACAGTCTGTAGTGTGTATTGTGCAGTGTTTCGTGCTTAGTTCTACATATCTAGACTATATACCCATTGAACAGTCTGTAGCAGGTACTGTGCAGTGTTTAGTGATTAGTTCTACATATGTAGACTATATACCCATTGAACAGTCTATAGCATGTACTGTGCAGTGTTTAGTGAGTAGCTCTACATATGTAGACTAGCTACCAGTTGAACAGTCTGTAGCATGTACTGTGTAGTGTTTAGTGCTTAGTTCTACATACATAGACTACCTACCTGTTGAACAGTCTGTAGCATGTATTGTGCAGTGTTTAGTGATTAGTTCTACATATGTAGACTATATACCCATTGTACAGTCTGTAGTGTGTGCTGTGCAGTGTTTAGAGCTTAGTTCTACATATGTAGACTACCTACCCGTTGAACAGTCTGTATCGTCTACTGTGTAGAGTTTAGTGCTTAGTTCTACATACATAGACTACCTACCCGTTGAACAGTCTGTAGCGTCTACTGTGTAGTGTTTAGTGCTTAGTTCTACATACGTAGACTACCTACCCCTTGAACAGTCTGTAGCATGTACTGTGCAGTGTTTAGTGCTTAGTTCTACACACATAGACTACCTACCTGTTGAACAGTCTGTAGCATGTACAGTGCAGTGTTTAGTGCTTAGTTCTACATACATAGACTACCTACCCGTTGAACAGTCTGTAGCTTGTACTGTGCAGTGTTTATTGCTTAGTTCTACATACATAGACTACCTACCCGTTGAACAGTCTGTAGCATGTACTGTGCAGTGTTTAGTGCTTAGTTCTACATACATAGACTACCTACCCGTTGAACAGTCTGTAGCTTGTACTGTGCAGTGTTTAGTGCTTAGTTCTACATACATATACTACCTACCCGTTGAACAGTCTGTAGCATGTACTGTGCAGTGTTTAGTGCTTAGTTCTACATACATAGACTACCTACCCGTTGAACAGTCTGTAGCTTGTACTGTGCAGTGTTTAGTGCTTAGTTCTACATACATAGACTACCTACCCGTTGAACAGTCTGTAGCATGTACTGTGCAGTGTTTAGTGCTTAGTTCTACATACATAGACTACCTACCCGTTGAACAGTCTGTAGCTTGTACTGTGCAGTGTTTAGAGCCTAGTTCTACATACATAGACTACCTACCCGTTGAACAGTCTGTAGCATGTACTGTGTAGTGTTTAGTGTTTAGTTCTCCATACATAGACTACCTACCAGTTGAACAGTCTGTAGCATGTGCCTTGCAGTGTTTAGTGCTTAGTTCTACATATGTAGACTACTTACCTGTTTAACAGTATGTAGCATGTACTGTGCATTATTTAGTGCTTAGTTCTACATGTACTGTGCAGTGTTTAGTGCTTAGTCATATGTACGCATGCTACCTACCCATTGAACAGCCTGTAGTGTGTACTGTGCAGTGTTTAGTGCTTAGTTCTACATACGTAGACTACCTACCCATTGAACAGTCTGTAGCATGTACTGTGCAGTGTTTAGTGCTTAGTTCTACATCTAGTGTGCATTGTTTAGTGCTTAGTTCTACATATGTAGACTACCTAACAGTTGAAGAGTCTGTAGCGTGTACTGTGCAGTGTTTAGTGCTTAGTTCTACATGTACTGTGCAGTGTTTAGTGCTTAGTTCTACATAAGTAGACTACCTAACAGTTGAACAGTCTGTAGCATCTGCCTTGCAGTGTTTAGTGCTTAGTTCTACATATGTAACTACTTACCTGTTTAACAGTCTGTAGCATGTACTGTGCATTATTTAGTGCTTAGTTCTACATGTACTGTGCAGTGTTTAGTGCTTAGTTCTACATACATAGCCTATCTACCAGTTGAGCAGTCTGTAGTGTGTGCTGTGCAGTGTTTAGTGCTTAGTTCTACACACATAGACTACTTACCCATTGTACAGTCCAACGTCGGGAGTCCAGATGAGGTTGGGCGGGAGGCTGACCTTCTCCACCCCGCCATACTCCCGGGGGTCCCAGGCCAGCTGATGGTCGTGCCACCACTGCAGGAGAGAAAGCAACTATTTAGAACAGTGTAGGAAGGTATAGCAATACCTCAGGGAGGTTGATGCCCCTGTCCTGCAGAGTTGTAAACCACTGCCTTGTGGTAGATGTAATGTATGTGTGGACGCCGTGAGTTCTTGTAACGTAACTAGCTTTATTCAGAACCTTCACCGGTGACGTCATACAGTCTTACTGTGGGGGTGTTCGGATAACTACAATACATTACATCCTCCCCTTTCACTTAAGTAAAACAGATATCTAATACTTATATCTAATACTTATATCTAATGTGTTCTCATGTCGGTATGTTATTTCTTTTTATTATTGACTTATATCTATACAGTTTCTTTTATTTCCGACTGATCAAACCTTATCACATATACTGGAATTCCTTATCCTATCTTCCCCTTTACGACTAACAAGGATACCTGTGTCTTGGAAATAAAATATAAAATATACGCAATATGGTTAGCACACAAATATTGAAAGTCCAAGTGTGCACACAACAGCCAACAAATGTTCATGTGAAACATGTAAAAGTCATTTGTCATCCTTTGACATGTGATGCTGCTTCTGATATTGATGATACAAGGTACCGTCTTTGTTTGACACATATTTTAAAAAGATGCAACGGCAACCTACCAGGATGCATATTCTAAGCCCCAGGTCATAAAGTTATCGGATGTGTCAAATGAGATACATGACCAACATATATATACTAAACTATCGGTAACATTATGAAGTCTGATGAGGTACATTTAAATCACGTTGTAACCGTAACGATTCGGTTTACGACTTATTCTACCAGAACGTGTAGTATATGTTACATGTGTGGTTGTGTTATGCGATTTGTTAACTGGAATTGATGATTCAACTTTGGAAGCTTTAAGTTCATGTTCATTAGGACATTTAAACAGAAATCTCCTGTTACGTCTTATTACGTGTTTACGGTCATTTAACATGTGGTAATCACGAGGAGTGTTTACATTGGTACTCAAAATGGCCCCTTTTTTCCAGTCACCATGATGGTCCTTATAGCGTACTTGATCACCCTTAACTAGAGGGTGTTGAACGTGACCGGCATGTCTGTCAAAATAAACTTTTTGTGTTTCCTTATTTAGGTGCATTTGAGGTAGTTTGGACGCATGCACTGTTGCCCTCAAGTCTCGATTTAGGACCGGAATTCTGCTCCTTAATTTTCGAGACATCAATAAATGCGCTGGAGATGCGCCTATACCGTTTAATGTCGTATTTCTGTAATTCAGTATGGCAATTTGTATATCCCTAACGTCCTTTATACATTTTTTTATGATATTTTTAACCGTTTGAACATAACGTTCAATTTGTCCATTACTCTGGGCATGCATGGGACTTGAGTATAGGGACGTAAAATCGTAGAACGATGCAAATTTCTGAAATTCTAGACTCGTGAATTGTGGACCATTGTCCGACACTATAAATTTGGGTATACCAAAACGGGCGAATGTTTGTTTCAAAGCCTCAATAACTGCGGTAGTAGACGTTTGATGTAATTCTATGAAATCAGGAAATTTTGAATAATAATCAACAATAAAAACGTAATTTCTATCATTTACATGAAATAAGTCTACTCCAATTTTATGAAATGGTATATCCAAAGTATCATGGCTTACTAACGGTTCTTTTGGTGGGAAATTTCGAAATTCCTGGCATATCTCACATCTGGATATTTTGTCCTCTAATTGGCCACTGACCCCTGGCCAAAAAACATTATCTCTGGCGAGCTGCTTGCACTTTACTAAACCGAGGTGCGATTCGTGCAGCTTATCCAGTATATCGGCCTGTAACGATCTAGGTATTATGATTTGTGTGCCTTTCATTAGTAAGTCATCTATGCATGTTATTTCATATCTAAAGGGGTAATACGGTTTTACTTCACTAGGAAGATGCTGGTTGTTATATGGCCATCCATCCAACGTTAGGGCTTTCACTGCGGTGAGCGTCCGATCTACTTTGGTGGCCTCCCTTATACGTTGAACTATGTCCATACCCATGTATATAGCCCCAACCGAAATGTCACGGTCGTACAAATCACTAGGGGGCTATACTGGAGGTATGTGCCCTCGACAACGTATCTGCAAAATACAAATTTGATCCTTTCAGATATGAGACTGTGATATTATAGTCTTGGAGCCGCATACGCATACGTTGCATTCTTGCCGATAGTTCGTGTATAGGCTTGAGCATGATTGCAACTAGGGGTTTATGGTCAGTGTGAACAGTTACCTCATTGCCATAAATAAAATCGTGGAACTTCTTACAACCAAAACAGATGGCCAACAACTCCTTTTCAATAACTGCATAGTTCACTTGCGATTGATCTAACGCTTTCGATGCCATCGATACAGGTAATTCATTCTGGAATAAAGTAGCTCCTAAGCCATACTTGGAAGCATCTACTTGGACTACAACCTTCTGTTTACTATCAAAATACTGCAAGATTGGGGCCTTAGTTAACAATGTTTTTAATTCTTTGAAAGCATTTTCTTGTTCCATCTCCCAGTGCCATGAGACATTCTTTTGGATTACTGTTCTTAAAGGTTTAGTTATGTTAGCCATATTAGGAATAAACTTGCTCACATATCCTACCATGCCTAAAAATCGGTGTATGCCTTGTTTATCAGTGGGACTTGGCATGTCAACAATTGCTTGTATTCTGTCATTGTTAGGTCTTAGGCCGTCTGCGGTGATTAAATGGCCAACATAGTTAACACTTGTTTTGAAAATTTTAGACTTTTTAGGATTTAGTTTCAAATGAACCTTTCGTGCTCGGCTTAACACCGCCTCTAATCTTATGTTATGTTCCTGTTCTGTAAAACCATGCACCAAAATATCATCCGAGATGACATGCACCCCAGGTAGTCCTTTCAACAAGTCATTCATTTCTTCTATAAAAATGTCTCCTGCAGTCTTTATGCCAAATGGTAATCTTGTGTAACGGTATCTACCCCAAGGTGTATTAAACGTACAGAGCTCAGAACTTTCCTTATCCAATTCAATCTGCCAATACCCGCTGTTCGCGTCTAAGACAGAAAAATACCGGGCTCCATGCAAATGAGCTACTACCTCTTCGATGGTTTTGACAGGATATGGGCCCCTTAAAATGGCTTTATTTAGCTTAGTTGGATCTAGGCAAATTCTTAGTTTCCCCGGTTTACGGACTATAGTAATTGAATTTACCCAAGGGGTTGGTTCTTCCTGTTTGACAATGACCCCTAATTTTACCATACGTTTCAATTCATCTTGTACGTCATCAGTAATGGCTAATGGTATTCTACGTGGAGGGTCAATGACAGGAGGGACATTTTTATCAATATAAATTTTAGCGTTGACCTTAATTAACCCTAAACCCTCAAAAACGTCAGAATATTTTATTACCATCCTGTCCGCGTCATTAGATGTCGTTTCACTTAAAGTGTCCAGTCTCGCCAAGAGACCCAACTGAACACAGGCTTGCTTGCCTAATATTGCAGTGCCGGCATCTGTCACTTGAAAGCGTAAGTCCTGACCATGAATATTCAAGGTCAATTGTCCTGTAGGCTTAATCCGATGTCCACCGTATGTGATTAGTTGACAAGTCGACGCCGTTAACTCAGCACCTTTTAAGGTCTTGTAAACGTCCAATGGCAAAATATTTGCCTCGGATCCGGTGTCTAATTTAAACGAGACCTCTATATCACCTATATTAAATACGACATACCACAATTCTTTGTTGTCAGCCTCAGATTGGTGTATTGACCCGACAAACAAATCATACCCGTCATCGTCTCGTCGTTGTTCTATATCCAGGTCACCGAAATTGTTGTGTAAGGTGTGTCCACTCTCTTTCTCAGAATCCATATTCATTTCATATACTGGTGCATCTCGCTGTTGTCCCTTTTGAAGATGGCACATTTTCACAAAATGACCAACACGTTGACATCCGATGCACTGCTTCCCTCGCGCGGGACAGTTTCCCTCTCGGTGATTATATCCACAACGACCACATCTGTTCGCTGTCATTTTGCGGCCTTGTTGATATCGACTTGTTGTAGCTGGTCTCCATGGAGATAACCTGGTCCCCAGGTCATTGCGTCGTCCGTATCAATTGGATACTGCATCCACTTGAATATTCGAAGACATTTGCACTTGTGCTGACTTATTTTCACTCAACCTACATAACTGTACACATTGTTCCAATGTTAATTTAGGTGCTTGCAGTAATTTATTCCTGAGTTCGTTATCTTTTACACTACAAACTAATCGATCACATAACAGCGAATCCTCCAACTGTTCGTAAGAACAGAACTGTACTCGATGTTTTAATTCGCGAATGTATGAGTCCATATTTTCCGTAGTTTGGTTGAACGAGTTAAATTCATATCTTACCACTGTTATATTTGTCTTACCCTCACAGTACTTTGCAAATGCTGTAATTAATGGGCCAATTTTGTCCTTGTCAGCTGTGTCGAAATCGAACGTACGGTGAACTTTTTGTGCTTCACTGCCAGCAACATGCAGCAGTACACAGCATTGCACCTTCTCAGTTTTCGACACAATTCCGGCTGCTGTCGCGTAGATTTCATAAGAATGCAACCATGATCTCCAATGTATGGCCATTCGTTCGTCTAAATTTAATGGTCCTGGGGGTTTTAATCCATGAAGCGCCATTCTATCCGATCAACCCGTACTATCTGACACCATGTAATGTACGTGTGGACGCCGTGAGTTCTTGTAACGTAACTAGCTTTATTCAGAACCTTCACCGGTGACGTCATACAGTCTTACTGTGGGGGTGTTCGGATAACTACAATACATTACAGTAGAGGTTCTTGACAGAACAGAAGGCAAATGGAGCAAACTCTAAACAGAAAACCATGTCACTGTGGCAGCATTAAGGGCGGTTGATGTATGGAACTCCCAACATCTCCCGACCAGCCACTGTAGGGACAAATAGTTGTGCGCCTATCTTGACCTGTTCTTGCCGGTGTGAAACCTTTATTTGCTCCCCGAGAGAGTGCCACTGGTAACTTGCAAAAGCCAGCAGTACTTCAACACTTTTGCAGGCAGCTTTCATGAAATGTTCAACCGCACAAAACACCATAAATGGAGAGTGGCAGTCAAGTAATGAAAGCAGAATTTGTCACATCGTGACCGACAGCATGATGATCATGATGATGAGGAAGGATGGGGGACGAAGTGTCACTTCTGTGTCAAACAAAGCAAGACTTCTAGAACAGTGTAGGAGGGCAGGCACGGCGTGTTGGAGTGTCACTTCTGTGTCAAACAAAACAAGTCTTCTAGAACAGTGTAGGAGGGCAGGCACGGCGTGTTGGAGTGTCACTTCTGTGTCAAACACAGAAAGTCTTCTAGAACAGTGCAGGAAGCAGGCACATCATGTCAGAGTTTCACTTCTGTGTCAAACACAAAAAGTCTTCTAGAACGGTGTCGGAGGGCAGGCACGGCGTGTCGGAGTGTCACTTCCCTGTCAAACAAAGCAAGTCTTCTAGAACAGCGCAGGAAAAAAGAGCGGTGTGTCGGAGTGTCACTTCTGTGTCAAACAAAGAAAGTCTTCTAGAACAGTGCAGGAAGCAGGCGCGATGTGTCGAAGTGTCACTTCTATGTCAAACAAAGCAAGTCTTGGACAGACTCAATAACTGCACCAGTATCTAAGTTGGATGTAGGTTCAAATCTAGATAAGTGTTTTGGTTTTGAACATTTGAGACATTTATTGAAGCGGTGCCGATAAAAAACCCACCCAGGTGAGGACTCCACCAGTCAGGGCATCAAGTTATGAGGATAGATAGATATATATATACACATACTTATATCTGTACATATATTAGGATGGCATATTCCATGACTCGCCATGCTAAGATACATGACCTGTATATACATATATATGCATACATATATATATATTAGGAATGTCTAGTCTATGACTCAGCATTCTAAGATACACAATATGTACATACATATTTAGATATATATATACATACATATATCTGTACATATATTAGGATGGCCTAGTCCATGAATCGGTGCGCTAAGATACATAACATGTATATACATATGCATTCATATATATATATATATATATATATCTAGATACATATGCACATATATATGTACATATATTAGGATAGCCGAGTGCATGACTCGGCATGCTAATATACATTTATACATGTGCATAGATATGCGTTTATGTGTATTATAATGTATTATAATAATATAAAGGAATGGAGTGAAACACATTATTAATATATTATTGTATATATTGTTTATTGTATGATCAGTTGTATGTATTCGGAGTCGCATGCCCACCCCAATATGGGACGCGCGAATGGGGCGCCAACTGCGTGGTGCGGAATTAATGCAAATCATTGTCACTCCGATCACAATTTTCTTTTTAGGTAGGGCATATATATAGTCCCAGCCAGAGAACTAATAAATGTGCATACATATGCGTTTATATATATATATATATATATATATATATCTACATACATATACACATATATGTACATACATTAGGATGGCCTAGTCCATGACTCAACAAGCTAAGATACATTTATACATGTGCATACATATGCGTTTATATATATCTACATACATATACACATATATGTACATACATTAGGATGGCCTAGTCCATGACTCAACAAGCTAAGATACATTTATACATGTGCATACATATGCGTTTATATATATCTACATACATATACACATATATGTACATACATTAGGATGGCCTAGTCCATGACTCAACAAGCTAAGATACATTTATACATGTGCATACATATGCGTTTATATATATCTACATACATACACACATATATGTACATACATTAGAATGGCCTAGTCCATGACTCAACAAGCTAAGCTACATTTATACATGTGCATACATATGCGTTTATATATATCTACATATATATACACATATATGTGCATACATTAGAATGGCCTAGTCCATGACTCAACAAGCTAAGCTACATTTATACATGTGCATACATATGCGTTTATATATATCTACATATATATACACATGTATGTACATACATTTGGATGGCCTAGTCCATGACTCGGTGTGCTAAGATTAAGCAGCACCGATTTCCTGTCACCAGTTCGACATAACACGCTCCAAGTCTATTAAGTGAACACGGCCAAGTAATCAGCGTCCCGAGACCTAGATTGATTACCGACGCCAAAATTGGATGCAGCGTCCACCCGGCCGTCGGCTAGAATTAACCAATCAGCGCGTGTGTCAGTTATTGTGACGAGGACACGAGCCAATCAGAGCGGGCGTAAGAAACCCAGGCGCCTTCACTGACTGTCCCGGTGGTTATAGACCTATTTCATATGACGTCAGCATAGGTATCTAGGTCAGTGCGCACACCTTTTGGCTGCAGGACGACACACTGTCACACTGCAAACTCAATGGCTATGAGCAATCTTCATAGAGAAAAAGTTAAATATCTCTAAAAAAACACACCACCTAGAAGCAACCCAGTTGGAAAACATATTCAAAGAATAGATTATATTAAATTTATATGGTTAGGGTACTGCATTTTTATTATTTTTGAATAAAATAGACGTTTTGCACTGCACATACCAGCAAACTCAATGCATTGTCAATGGCAGTGAGCAATCTTCATACAGAAAAAGTGAAATATCTCTAAAACCACACCACCTAGAAACAAACCAATTGGAAAACATATAGAAAACATATTCAACGAACAGATTATATTAAATTTATACGGTTAGGGTTCTGTATTTCTAATAATTTTGAATAAAATAGATGTTTTGCACTGCTCATACCGGCAAACTCAATGCATTGTCAATGGCCGTGAGCAATCTTCATCCAGAAAAAGTGAAATATCTCTAAAACCACACCACCTAGAAACAACAACCATCTAGAATCCATGGGGATACAATCCAACACTATGGACTGGATAAAATGCTACCTGAACAACAGGCAACAGAAAACAAAAATAAACAATACACTATCAGAAAAACCAACCTGTCACATGTGGTGTACCCCAAGGGTCAGTGTTAGGGCCACTACTCTTTATAATCTACATAAACGATCTTGAAAAATGGTTGCAAACCGAATGCCTCCAACTATATGCAGATGAAACAGTTATATATGCAAATGGCACCACAGAAGAGGAGGTAATAACTAAACTAAACAAGCTCCTACTAAAACTGGATGAGTGGTGTGATTCCAACAAAATAACCATCAACACAAGCAAGTCAAAAACAGTTCTCTTCTCACATAAACAAAGCCAGAAAGAAAACAAAACTGTAAGCTAGGAAACCAAACACTAGAAAATGTAGACCATTACAAATAGCTAGGCCTTGAGTTGGACAGCCAACTAAACTACAACCTATGTATAAACAAAATTGTCCAAAATGTAAACCACAAACTGTGACTATTTGCAAAGCTAAGAGACTGCATGACACAAGAAATGTCAATAAAAATCTTCAAGGGCATGGTGCTCCCCTATTTTGACTATGGAGATGTAAACTACATGGGTGCAAAAAAAGAACTAAACTGCTAGAAAATAGGAGAATAATTCATCTGAAAACATTAGTATACAGCTATAGTCAAGACAATAAACTCCTAACAAAACCACAAAGGGCTACTAGAGCAAATAATGCACCACTACTAAAGCAGACCAGAAGCCAACTAAAAGCTCACGAGAGAAGCACACTGGAAATGGCTGCCAAGGTGTGGAATGCCCAAACAGTAAAGGAACGACAAATTCATACAATCATTCATACTAAAAACATACAAAAAATATCTGTGCAAAATAAGGCTAGGAAACCCCCACTAAGCTGCACTGCAAAGGGGCATGTGATATGTCACGGCCACCAGCGGGACACCGAATGGAAGGTAACCATGCCAAAAGTAGCCAGATAGCACACCACACAGCTATGTACAAGCCTATGATATGTAAATAGGAGTAGGCTAGTCTAGTAGTAAGAGTAGAAAAAATAAAACGCATATATGGCAAGCAAATCCAAAAAAATGAACATAGACTACTAACCGGACCAACCAACTATCTATCTGCTGCTGAAATGCAGGCAATCAAATACCTCATCAGCAGCTACTGTATGATAAGATAACACCGACACTACAGCTGGCCAGCATTGAAAACAAGCCTGAATACCCAGGCTTATATGCTATGGCCAGTATAAATACAGCCTCAATAAAAATTAAAAAAATATATAAAAAAACTGATTGGAACACATATAGAAAACACATTCAACAAACAGATTATATTAAATTTATTAGGTTAGGGTTCTGCATTTCTACTAATTTTGAATAAAATAAATGTTTTGCACTCTGCGTACCGGCAAACTCAATGGCAGTGTCCCTTCTTTCTGCAGCCAAGCTGCGTGTGCATATACAATGTTTATCAACATTGAAAGGGGTCTATAGATGGCGCACCCCCTAGCGGGAATGTAGCGAACCAATGTCCTCGCTCCGCCATGCGCGTATGTGGCGACGCTGTGCGGTTTTAGTTACACTGCTCCTGATTGGCTGACACCAAAATTGCCGCTCTCAGTTGCGACTTGGTATAATTTCTATGACAGGCGCGTTGATTGGTTGGTGGTGAGTGATCACGTGGGCAGAGCGACAATCAAAGCCCCTGATGACCGCATTAATTCCTCCACAAGCAGTCTAATTGCAATTTAATCACAGTTTCAGGTAAAAGTCGCTCAACTTAGACAAGCCGACATTGTTTGTTTTTAGTTGAACCTTAGTCTAAGATTATCGCGGCAATTTCAAATATGGGGGCCACTAATGTTGCTGTAATAACCACAGGATGGCTGAGTGCACTGAGCGCCCATTCCTACGAAATAGCGAAATAGCGAATGGTAGACAGGAAGTCTGAACACTTATTTGTCTCTACCTGCAGGTCGTGGGATTCAAGTCTGGCTGAGTCAAACTGATGATTTTAAAATTGTATGTTTATCACTTTGTAGCCCTGGGCCCATATTCACGATGCGGTGTTAGCTTACACTTGGTGTGTTTGCACTCCTTGCGTACTGAGTTTTCGCCGCTAACCCAGAAATCCCGGCCAAAACCAGTTTTGGCTCGCTAACACCGCATCATGAATACGGCCCCAGAGCTTTGCATTACTAGGATAGGGTCAGAAGGATCGGAATGAGGCTGACCCTTCGTCCACGATTGGAATTTAACCTGCTTAAAGTTAAAGTTGCATGGTCCGACGGCATTTGAATTGTTTTCTTATTTTTTAGATAAATATATCAAATTGATTGTTACGAGCTACTAATCATTAGTCCGGAGTGATTTTGTATAAAGATGATTAGTTTTGAAGTAATTTGAGCTGAAAGAACCAACAATAATTTCAACAAGCTTGCTAAAAGTCCTGTGGCTATGACCCAGATGGTCATCTCGCGGTGACCACGTGATGTGAGATGACCTACTAATCCTGGATCCTGACAGGACTGTAGGTAGGTATTTCTGTTTGGGTTAGAACATTCTGGGAACAGATTAGTGCCATAGGCCCATGGCACTGGGGTTTTTAACCAAATATAATGTGTGTCTGTTGTCTGGGTGTGTCTGTCTGTGTGTGTCTGTGTGTGTCTATCTGTATGTTTCCATGTATGTGTATGTGTGGGTATGTATGTGTGTATGTGTCTGTGTGTGTCTGTCTGTGGCTGTGTCTGTCTCTGTCTGTCTATGTTTCTGTGTCTGTCTGTTTCTGTGTCTGTGTGTGTATGTCTGTGTGTGTATGTCTGTGTGTGTGTGTATGTCTGTGTGTGTCTGTGTGTGTCTGTGTGTGTCTGTCTGTGTGTCTGTGTGTGTCTGTTTGTGCGTGTCTGTGAATGTCTGTGTGTGTATGTATGTGTGTATGTATATGTGTGTGTCTGCCTCTGTCTGTGTGCGTCTGTCTATGTGTCTCTATCTGTGTGCATGTCTCTCTCTGCAAAGTCAGGTTGGGTGTATGTGTGTCTGTGTATGTCGGGTGTGTACATGTCTGTGTGTTTCTGTGTCTGTGTGTGCTGTCTGTGCATGTTTGTCTGCATGTGTCTATCTATGTGTGTCTGTATGTGTATGTCTGTGTGTGTATGTCTGTGTGTGTATGTCTGTGTCTCTGTGTGTCTGTCTCTGTGTGTATGTGTGTGTATGTCTGTGTGTATGTCTGTCTCTGTGCCTCTGTAAAGTCAGGTCAGGAAACACACAGACACATACACACACAGGCACATCCCCCTCATTTCCCCTTTTCCTCTATAGCCCTTGGTTGGGGGAGGCTAATGAGGTCACGAGATTGGCCTAGTTGGTTAATGGCCTCCCTGCATAATGGGTGTTTCAAAGTGAGTGTCTAAAGTGGTGAACTCATAAATTCACTGGTTATTCTGTATGTGCTGTCCCAAATATTTATCTAATACACAAGTGTATAAGTTGGATATATAGGATCAAATGTGAGTAGTTGTTTTAATTTTGACAAAATTATATTTCATCAGACCATGCAACTTTAATTAGTCCGATAAAAGTATCAAGTTTACACAAGCAAAACACACATCTAGATTTGAACCTACATGTTGTTTATCTAACTTAGATACTGATGCACCTAATTGGCAGTGACCTACATATCCAACTTAGATACTGGTGCACTTACCAAGCATTCGATGATATATAGAAGGGTGCACTAAGTCAATTTAATAGAACCTGTCTCTGCTGAAGCCAATTGGGTCAGGGTTTGCACAAGCAGGTCTAAATTAATGTTTCATGTTTACACTTTAATCATCTCGCAAGTTAGTCATTTTCAAATCAAAGTGCTAGTGACCTTGCAAAAGTAGCAGTCACAGTGGCAAAGAAATCTGTGATTAATAATAAAGATCGTTGAGTATTATGCTTGTTTGGTCAAGACTTGCCTAAATTATAAATAATACCAGACAAATGGTGCTGGTATCATGGCGTGATAACAGGAAAATACAGTAAACCTCTCGAACCGACCATTTACACAGATCGACCACTCCCCTATATCGATTGCTTTATTTGGGTCCCAAGTGATCACCCATATAATACTGTAGTAGTCTGTACATGAGCCCCACTACCATGCGGTGGCGGCGGAGACTACGCCATGCACCTACGCAGTTACACTGAACTGCGCTAGGTGGTGGCAGACTAGCCACCGGGCAGACCCCCAATGGGGCTGCCCTCTACTGCGTGTGGCTAGCTCCCCTCCCCCCCCCCCCCCACCACCCCCACAACCCCCACCCACCTATAGAGGCGATGTGGGACCTGGCGAGTTAGGGGGTGGGCCAGTTGACTGTGGACACCGCGGAGAGCAGAGAGGTTTCATAATAAACCAAGTTGAAGCGTACTTATATCAAATCTTGGCGTTCTTCCATGTGTGCATGGCACTGTGGGGAGGAAGACCGTGGGCCATTACAATACCGTTATAACGATAAAAAAAAAACTCTGTAAACCGACCATGCACTTCCCTAAATGGACCATTTAAAGTCGGTCCCATGGTCGGTCATTTTATAGAGGTTTTCCTGTATTGTGTTAACCTGTACCACTGCCTTGTGGTACAGGTTCTTGACAGAACCGAAGGCTAAGGGAGTAAACCCTAAACAGAAAACCATGTCACTGTGGCAGCATTAAGGGCGGTTCATGTATGGAACTCCCAACATCTCCCGACCAGCCACTGCATGGACAAATAGTTTTGCGCCTGTCTTGACACGTCCTTGCCGGTGTGAAACCTTTATTTGCTCCCCGAGAGAGTGCCGCTGGTAACTTGCAAAAGCCAGCAGCACTTCAACACTTTTGCAGGCAGCTTTCATGAAATGTTGAGAGCGGCAGTCAAGTAATGAAAGCAGTCTTTGTCGCATCGCGACCGACAGCATGATGATGATGATGACTGTATTGCACCTTGTCTTCCAACCACATTTGGCCTCAGACGCGGCAGCTGAATTAGTTAGAGCACAGGCTTCATGTGTGGAAGGTCAGGGTTCAAATCCCAGTCGAATCAAACCGATGACTTACTAAATTTATACTTGTCGCTACAAAGCCTGGCGCTCGGCATTTCTAGTTAATGTGCTTGAGTGGGAAATCGGGTCGTGGTGCCTGTCGCCCGACCCCGAGTCTCCCATCCCAGTGGGGCGGCATGATAAAAGCCGCCATGAGCGTGTTCCGTCACAATCGCAATTGCAATCGCAAGTCGTGATGTGAGGCATAAAGTACTTATGCATATATTATTCATGTATGTAATCCTCCTGCTATTGTTATTGTTTTGCTACTCTACTACTGCTCCTTAACCTCCTTTCATATGCTCCTTTGTATTCTGGGTTACTGGAGGCTGGGATGCGGCCTGGAGCGTGGCCGACTTGCTTCCAAGCAACTCCCCTAATTCCCCTTCTTGCCACCAGGCAGCGCCTCACCGACCTGCTATCCGCCCATTTCGCCACCGATGTAGCTAAATAAAATTAACAGTAGGTCTTAAGGGCCAGGCAGATTTATACGCTTGATCCAGTCAGACCTGGCTTGGCTCTCATTTTGTTATGGAAGGAATTAATAATGTGACGTTAAATGTTGCGTAAAACCCCAAACAAACAGATGACGTTTAAATGGACGAACACAAAGAATAGTAAAAGCTGGATTTCCGACTGTTTGCAATCTGCAAACAGTTACAAGCCATAAACAAGAAGCAAACAAAAAACTAAGTTATTACTCAAACAAAATTCAGAAGATTTAAATCAAATTGGACTAGTGCTGCCCAGCGGTGAAAACAAATGTTAACACACTTATCCATTATGGGCAGTGTAAATAAATGTGACCTCCACACCACGAAATGAGTCACGTTGCCCAAACAAGGAAACTAAGTTAAGGACATATCCAGAAAGATCAGAATATAAGTTTTAAAATTATACAAAATTTATTCTTCTATGATGAAAATTGACAAAATTATTACCAAAAAAATGGCCAAACATTCTGTCTTCATAAATATTACATATCTTAGAAAATGACTTTAAAGTCACGGCATAGATGTGACCAAATTGAATGCACATTACAAAATGAGTAAAAAAAAGTACATTTTGGTGCAATAAACGTAGTTTTTCCCAGTGGACATGAAAATATACTCAGTAAAGGCGAGCTTTAGGGGATACAAAAATAATGTCACCCGCATAAACTTTGATGGCCTATTAGTATTACTCAAAATGCATAGGTGCGCAACCCGACTCATTTCGTGGTGTCGGGTCACAAATTGATGAGACAAAAAAAAAAAGGAAAAAAAGATAAACGCGCTCACCAGACGCATGATCATGCGCATGCCCACGAGTCCCGTCGACTCGGCGTGGTTGAGCAGCTCCATGAGGGACGCGGCGAAGTGCACAGTCACGTTGTCCGCATCCTTCTGTACGGGTCGCGGCAGCTTGTCGTAGTCCATGAGCAGGTCGCGCATCACGTAGCGCTCCTGGGGGCCCTTCCGGTTGCGCAACTCACTCACCGGCGCGCACCGACCCGACTGCACAGCCCGAGGTCAAAAGGTCAACATGTCAGCTTAGTCATTTTTCATGTATTAAAATTTGCATGGATAGATGAAATATATATTTTTTTAAAGGAAAATAGTTATCTACGTTTGATTCATTATTCCCAACTTAGACATATGAAGAGTTCAGGCGCAAAACCATGTAAGCGCCAATCCAAAAATTGAGTTTAAATAAAGGATTTTTACCTGAAAATAAGCTTAAAGCTCAGTAATTCCACTTTTCATGTGCTGACATGGTTATGAAGCAATACACAAAACAGTAGGAACATAACAATATAAACTTTTTGAAGGTTTGATTCCAATGTTTCTCTCCATTTTTGGATTGGTGTTTAAATAGTTTTGCACCTGAACTCTTCATATACAGAATAAACTGTCAATCTACTACCTCATCCCATTGGACACTTACTTTGAGGAAGCCATTAGGCAGGGAGCCCACAAATGAATTAGGTCAATCTTGTGACCTGATTTGTCTTGCCCTCATTCCCAATGCCATATATGGCATTAGTCAGGTTCTAAGACATACACATTATTAGGTCAACTCACATCATGTGACCATCGCGAGATAGTAATCTGTGTCATAGGTACAGGACTTTTGGCAACCTTGTCGAAATGATTTTGGGTTCTTTCAGCTCAAATTGCTAATTCGCAAGTTTTCATCAAAATTACTCTGGACTAATGATTAGTAGGTTATAATGATCAGTTTGATATATTTATCTACAAAATAAGGCAACAATTCAAACGCCATTGGACTATGCAACTTTAATATTCGGATGATTAACATCGACTTAGGTTGACTGGTGAGTGAGTGTATTGTGCATAGCATTGCCAATTGGTTAGCAAAGCATGTAGACCCTGTATCAGATGATAAGATTATAAACATCAAGGTCAATAGGTCAACAGGTCAGTTTAGTCATTTTTCAAGTGTTTATATTCGGATGATAAGCATCGACGTAGATTGACGGGTGAGCATATTGTGCATAGCACCAATTTGCTAGCGAAGCATGTACAAGATGACAAGCATCAATGTCAAGAGCTCAAAGGGTCAGTTTAGTCATTTTCAGGTATTCATATTCGGATGATTAGCATCGACTTAGATTGCCTGATAAGCATATTATATACACATAGCATTGACAATTGGCTATTCATGTCAGCTAAGCATATATCATATGATAAGCACCAACTACTCAGAACTCATCCCATCAGCCCGGCCCTTGAACAAGGATCATCAGAATGGGTTGTGCTGCACACAATGCAACACATTCCACTTCCACTATGTATAGATGAAATGCGACCACTCCAACGGCTGGAAGACCAGTGCCCCGGCGCTGACAAAATATGTATTCAGATGAATAAAAAAAATATTTACCATAATGTGGAATCTGTGTCATGTCTATCCCCCCTCCCTCCTCGCCCTCATACCCCCCCCCTCACACACACATACAAACCTATATATTACTATAATATCTCTAACCAGCGCGACCTCGTTGGTAAAAAATAATTATTCCAAATAAAACATCACAACAATAAAATAATAATAATAATAATAATAACAATAATGCAGAGCAACATCTCTAGCAGAATATTTTATTGCAAATATACAAACTATAATAAATAGCCGAATTTGTCCCAGAGACTGTGTGAACATATAAGGCTGTCTTGATCATGTTAGTGTCCCTTTAAGGAGTCGGGTACATGCGAGCAGTGTTGCATTATGGGGAGTGGACTTAAAGGATGGACTCGGTGTAAGAGGACAATCCAAGCAATTGCCAATTAACATTTGGGGCGTAGGGGGTGACCTACTTGTCAAAGTCACGTGATGCTGCCTAGAGTGTTGATAACCTCGACTGTGTCTACTTGTCAGGGCTGAGATAATATTCATGGCAAGGATCATCATGTGGTTGGTGGGCCTGTGATTTCCATTCATATATAAAACCAAACATAGAGGACTGTTGCCATGGGTACTGGGCTGTTAAAGTTGCATAGTCCAATGAAAATATCAAATTTCCAAAACCAAAACATTTATCTAGATTGATTCTACATATTCAACTTAGATACTGGTGCACTTATTAAGCATTTGTTGCTGCATAGAATGGCATACTAAGTCAATTAATAGAAACCATTACTACTGAAGTCTATGGTGAAAGAATTTTGGCATGCTTGCCAACATTATTTTTGCACGTTCTGACATCAAATATCTCCAAACTTAGCCAATTAAAATTAAAGTTACTTCAAACTAGAGTAAAGTAGATTATAACGATTAGTATAATATATTTATCTCAGAAAATAGCAAAAACTCAAAAGCATCGGACTATGCAACTTTAATCAGTGAAATTTAACCTGTTTTGGGTTACTTGGATTGGAATTGTGCACAAATAAGATTCATAAGGTATTGGAAACCATATGTCGTAGGTGTGATGAAAATGGGAAATATTGTGCCTAGACCAGGGTTTGAACCCACATTTCTTGCCATTCCTGAGCCAGTGTGCTAACCAGTTCACCCCCATGACTCCCTGATGTCATCACCCTAGATGTCTATGTGGCTCCCTACCTGAGAGGTAAGTGCAGCTAACTACACTCGTCCCCTGGAATTTGTTGTTTTTGTGTGTGTTTCTTTTGGTACATTAGTTGCTTAAGCAGGGGAAATTTCAGTTGCAGATGACTGGTCTTCCTCATTCCGCTGCTCCTTGCCCTATCCTAAGAATGCCGAGCATCTGGCTAGGAAGTGACAAGTATGCATTTTTAAGTCATTGGTTTGACTCGACCAGGATTCGAACCCATTATCCCATGATCTACCAACACGGGAGACGGATGCTCTAACTCTAATTATAAGTCTTTTAAACGGTTTAAATTCATAAATCATTGTAATGCTTAGTTTTCTTCGTACAGGTAATACATTTATGTATGGATCGTTCTCTGAAGCTGGATACCACTTTTGTGACATGGAAGCGACAACTAAAAGCATCCCGAATAATATCAGAATCCATTTTCATATGAAGCTTTACATGCTGTGCATGTGTCGGAGTTTAACAAAAGCCATTCCACTTTTTGATTTTGATTTTATGATGAATAGCAATAGGAAAATATCTCCTATGTAACATGAAAATTAAACACACAAAAGTCACACATCCATAACATCATTTTTAACATACACAACAATTTCAAACTAGATTTCTTTGATAATAGTGTGATGGCCCACGGTCTTCCCCCACACCATCACGCACGCACGGAGGAATGCCAAGATTCAGTATCAGTATGCTTCAACCTGATTTATTACAAAACCTCTCTGCTCTCCGCGGCGTCAACAGTCAACTGACCTGCCCCCTAACTCGCCAGGTCCCACGTCACCTCTATAGGTAGGTGGGGGATGAGCTAGCCACACGCAGTAGAGGGCAGCCCCATTGGGGGTCTTCCCGGTGGCTAGCCTGCCGCCACCTAGCGCAGTTCAGTGTAACTGCGTATCTGTGCGGTGTAGTGTCCTCCGCCACTGCGTGGTAGTGGAGCTCATATACAGACTACTACAATAGTTAGGTAAACAAATTGCTGTCTTACAAGAAAAAAGTTGATACACAATTTTAAGAAAAGAGGTTTGTGTAAATTTTAGTGTAAATGTATCAAATTTCGCATTTTCAGTTATAGCACAAATCATATATACATACTTTTGATACATTTTGTGGTATAGATTAAATACATACAGTATTGTTAACATGCTTAATAACAAAAGGCAACAATAATTATTTGACTTGCTATTAAAAAAAGAAGGAACTTATTATGTCCAACATAAATAACATCGATACCAGATATTTGGTATCCAGTTTCAGAGAACGACCCATATACAGTATAACCCCGTTAAACCAAACTTGAAGGGACCCTAGAAATTTGTTTGGATTAACCGATCATAGGTTTAACCGAGCTTTGGCTTAGACTTTGACTTGGCTTTGGCAAAAACGTGGGTTCATTATGAATGTAATATACAATATATGGAGACACTTTGATTGTTGTTTTTATGTATATACAGTATAACCCCGTTAAACCAATCTAGGTTAAACCAAACAATTTGTTAATCCAAACTCTAAGTCAAGTCTAAGAATACCTTATAACCATCCACATGAAAGTTTGGTTTAACTGTACCAGAAGTGGCCTGGGGCCCGACAATTTTATTTGGAGTACTTTGGATTAACCGACTTTGGTTTAACCAACTTTTTTGTATGATAAATGGTAGTATTTTGCCGGGCCGCCAAAACAAGTTTGGATTAACCGATCGTTTGGTTTAACCGAGCTTGCTTTAATGGGGTTGTAGTTTTGCAAACAGAAATACATGTTCGCAAAGTGAGATATATGATAAGGTAGAACCTTTTGTTTCATTGGGAGGTGGGACATAAAACAGTAGGGGTTGAATGGTCAAGGTAGAGTGCCAGAGGTGGGGTGTGGTTAGCGGTTTTAGATTTTATGCAACCCAAGATTACTTGAAGTTGAAGGTAATGGTAAGGCTCAGGCTGGAGCCAGCCGGGTTTTGACGTACGTGTGAATGTTATTGGAATCAGCCGAGACAAAGTCTCGCCTTATGGCCCTGTCACACTACGACGTAATGACGTCAGCGTAGGGAGAACATGAAGAACGTTGAACTTCTGGGCGTAGTATGCAAATTTGGGCACAAGTTGAACGTGGATGCAGCGTAGTGGACGAGAGCGTAACGTCGGTAAAGGGTAGTAATACCGTCATTCAACGAGAGAGGACAACATCATTACGCTCACGGAACGTTATGAACGTTATTCCATCGCCAGAAGAACGTTATGTGACGTTACCTACGTCATGAGACGTTGAACGTACATTGAATGCACGTTTTCCTGATGTTCTCCTGACGTTCTCCTGACGTTCTCCTGACGTTCTCCTGACGTTCCCATTACACCACATGGGCACTTGCACTCGGTTTAATGTGGGTCAACGTAGTGGAACGTAGTTGAACGTAGTGAGCAGCATTGGAAAAACGTCCGTTTAACGTCATTGACGTTCACTGAACGTGAACAGAACATACGGCAAACGTAAACCCTTACGTTCGAGCTACGTCAACATTTTTGAACATGTCCAAAACCTCGACGTAACTCGACGTAACACGACGTAATGTGACGTAGCTCGACGTCATTCTAACGTCATTCTGACGTCATTCTGACGTCATCATGACGTAACCCAACGTAATGACGAAAAATGACCACGTTAGGCTCACGTTGGCTCGTTACGTCGTAGTGTGACAGGGGTATTACGAAGAGATGAATGCGCTTGCTTGTTTGTTTGTCGTACCGATGGGTGACAGTGCACACTCATGGTGACTTGATAGTGCTGTCGCATTGGAAGCCTGGGCCACCGGCACCATGACCCGATATCCCATTCAGTCTCATTATCTTGATTCTAAGTAAACCAGTACTTGTCATATCTCATGAAGGGCAAACACCATGCCAGGTCATGAATGACATGCATCAAGTTTGTAAGTGATTGGTTTGACTCTGTCTGAATTCAAACCCACAATGTCACATACTGGAAACCAGCCAGCACTCTAACTGCTTTGGACGTCCGTTCCATTCAATGCAAGCAGGGAAGATGTCCGTGACACACATGGGTGAATTAAACCATGTACTTCCGGTTCTGGCTGGAGACTCCATACATCACTGGAGGGGCCCCACTCAGACGGTGCTATTTATAGAACTAGATACATCAAAGGGACCGCTGAGATACATGTTAGCTGATCAGAGTCCCTGTTGATAATGAATGGCCTGCTTCTGTTTGCTTGTTGGGGTTTATGTCCTAGTAACATCCAAGGTGAGGGAGTAGCTCAGGGGGGGAGAGTGTCCACCTGTGTAAGTGTGGGTCATCCGATTCATCCTGCTCAGTGGACCTATCGTCAGTTTGGGTTATTTTCCATTCCAACCGGTGGTCCACAAATGGTTCACCAAAGGCTGCGGTATGTTCTGTCCGGTCTGTGAGAAAGTGCATATAAAAGGGCCCTTGCTGCTTATTGGATAGCGTAGCCTATTTTGCGGCAGAGGCTTTCCTCCAAAGAAATATGTTAGAATGACCATATGTTTGACATCCAATAGCCGATGATATAAATCAATGTTCTCTAGATGCGTCCTTAAATATTACAAACTTTCCCTTCATCCAAGGTGATATCCGAATGGGTACTGACTCATGACAGTGCACACTCATGGTGACTTTATAAGTGCTGCTCCAATAGAAGGCTAGGCCTCCGTAACCATGACCTGATTTCCCACTCAGTCACATTATCCTGATACTAAACAAACAAGTTCTTGTCCTCTCCTAGTAATGCCAAGCACCAGTCTAGATAGCAACAAGTATAAATTTGGTAAGTCATTGGTTTGACTCGGCGGGGTTTCAACATCTTGACCTTCCACATGGGAAGCCTGTGGTTTACCGATTCAGCCACGACGTTAGGTAGCAGGCAGGTTGGAGATATCGCAGATGAAAAGGCAGGCGGTCCTGGCATTGGGCCTCTGGTGTGCCTCTGGTAAGTGCTCCAGCCGTGTAGAAGGACCTGTCACTGTTGACTAGTAGGGTGGCTTCTTAGTCATATTCTTCTTGATCATATTCTTTGGGTTGGACATCCAGTGTCAATTCACACTATTCACACAGTGGCCATGTCGAAACCAGACCGAGGGCATGTACGCGTCTGCGAGGCGCCGCTGTATGAAAAGTAATGTGAATACTTTTTCGTTCACCAATACCTCTCGAAATCACTCTAATTTGAGGGTATTCATTTTTTAGACTACCATATTCATCTTTGCATACCTGTTTTCTATCTATTGGCCAATTTTCACAAAAATTGGGTGACCCTTGCATGGTGATTTTCCCATTCTTTAACTACAATGTGACTGTCAACTTCAAGTCTGCATAGTTATGGTGGTATCATCTAATGCAGCACTGTCAGCATAGTTATCGGTGCAACACAGTTAAACAATAGTCTTAGTAATTACAAATTAATAAAAGCTTTAAAAGGGTTAAAATATATTTTTTTAACATATATATATTAAGAAAGTTATGGAATTTTGAATTTAAGAAAAGATTGGCAACCAGGGTGAGCAACTTTGTTGACATCGCCTACTGAAATGCATCTGATCATCATTCAATCTTCATGAAAATTGACCAATAAATAGAAAAAATGTCTTCAAAAATGAATATGATAGTTTCAAAAGTGAATATCTTCAAATTTGACTCCTTTAATTTCTATTGTAGTTCATACACATCGGCACACAGCAGTGTCTTACTGGCATTTCCAATACCCGACGTGTACTCAACCTCGTTCTGATGCCTAATTAAGTCACGTGTGAATACTGTGAATGGAGACAGTTCTAGTCTTGCTCATCCGACCTATGCAGTGTCACAGAATGCGGGGGCTGAATCGGTAAATGCAGAGGCTTCCCATGTAGAAGGTTAGGGAGTTTGAAAGCGCAGCTGAGTCAAATTTATCACTTACAGAATTTACACTTTATAGAGCTTAACCTGGTGCTTGGCATTACTAAGATTGGGAAAGGACTGGTTAGTGCAGGATCAGCATAATATGACTGATTGGTGAAATTAGGTAATGGTGTGGGCAGCCTTGTCTCTCAGTGGGGCAGCACTACGAAGTTGCCATGACTGTCCACTGTCACAAGTTGGTACCCATATTGATGTGACCTTATATGTTGCCAGAATGAAAACCCCAAATCACAAACCATGGGGCTGACACAGTAACAGGAAGTGACCTCACTTGATATAAGCAAGGTGTCACATGTGCGTCCTCAGCGTCCCGGACAGAAATACGGGGTGGTCGACTGAGTTGAGGGTCCGCTTTCCGGGTGATAGGTTCAAACCCTGACCGAGTCGAACAAATGATATACAGTTGGTACCATTAAACCAAACTGGAAGGGACCCTAGAAATGTGTTTGGATTAAACGATCATTGGTTTAACCAAGCTTTGGTTTCGACTTTAGCCATGTTCACACGGGGCAATTAATTCGAATCATAAAAATCGACTTGTATAGTTCGGGTTACATTTTGCGTGTGAATGCGAGGCTAAGTCGGATTAGGGCTGATTCGATTCATATTATTCGGATTTTTTAAACCACTTGTGTAGGTGGTTGATATGAACCAAATTTTATGATTCGACTTATATCGCCCATGTGAACGCAACCGACTTATTTGAGGCGGATTAAGCACGTCACACTATATAATATAATTTGGTCTATGAACCTGCTAGAGGTGCACATATATTTTGTTCATGATTTATTTTAAGGTTTTCACTGCCCAGCAGAAGTTTTTACGGTTCCAAAACAATATGATTCAGTCTATGCATATCTAGGTTGAACCCACACTCTCTCATGCCAACGTCGACTAACCGAAACTGGTACTGGTTAGTATGGACTTGCTCATGCGCTGATATCGATTTCTGGCCCAAGTACTGCCCGTGTGAATGCGACACTAGTTCGGTTCATATTATCCACCTTGTATAAAGTGGCGTAAACTTTTCCCGTGTGAACACGGCTTATGACTTGGCTTTGGCAAAAACGTGGGTGCATTATGAATGTAATATACAATGTATGTGGACACTTTGATTAATATGTTTATGTATATACAGTATAACCCCGTTAAACCTAGCTCAGTCAAACCAAACAATCGGTTAATCCAAACTATTTCCGGCGGCCTGACAAAATACTACCATTTATCATATAAAAAAGTCTCAGATGACTTTAAAACCACATGACAGTTTGGTTTAACCCTACCGGAAGTCGCGTGGGGCCCGAGAGTTTTGTTTGGATTAAACGATACTTTGGATTAACCGACTTTGGTTTAACCAACATTTTTATATGATAAATGGTAGTATTTTGCCGGGCCGCCGAAACATTTTTGGATTAACCGATCGTTTGGTTTAACCGAGCTTGGTTTAATGGGGTTGTACTGTATATACAAATTTATCCATGTCACTTCCTTGCCTGACGCTCGGCATCATGAGGATAGGGCAAGGAACAGTAGAGGAGATGGTGACCCTCCTTTTCACAGATTCGCGGAACTCATAACCATGCTTGAAGGCCTACACTCCAGGAAGAATCTCACAATTAAGAAAAGGGTATATGTCTGGTCTTCAGAACTATCCTTGTCCATGTCCACGACAACCTAGGATGGGCAGTAATTCAGCATTAAACAGACACCTACCAATCAATGCCTGCCTAACGTCTAATGCTGCAGTCACACTACGACGCTTCTCTCCAACGCGCGTCGACGTGTGTCACTTTTTGGCGAGACGTCGGGAAGCATTACGCGTGCATTAGGTGCACGTCGGTACACGCGGTACACGTGAGTACACCTTGATGGATGTCGATGGTCGGTGAGGATCGTCGGGGCGCGTCGGGGGGCGTTGAAAGTTTTGTGCTTGCACAAAACTTTTCGATGTGTGCCAACGTGTGGGTCGAACGTTACGGGGATGTTAGGCGCGCGTTGAGATACGTTGGAGGTGCTGGAAGATCGTTATGCAAACGGTAGGCAGACGCCGCACATGCGTGAGGCTCATTCCCACACATTGCGCCAAACTGGTGCGTTCTTGTTTTACGTCCTACCAACATCTAAGGTCATATGAGGACGTCGCGCCAAACTTATAAAAATATTTTCCACACGCGTCGACACATGTTGGCCGCGCGCTAATAACACACTCCGCTGACGCCAAACTTTTTCCCCAAAACCGCCGGAAAGTTGGACGTGTCTCGACGCGTACAACTTATTTTGTGCATTGGCGGCACGCCTGCGAGAAGCATCAT
The DNA here is from genome assembly GCA_030323885.1 of Branchipolynoe longqiensis. Classification (NCBI taxonomy): domain Eukaryota; kingdom Metazoa; phylum Annelida; class Polychaeta; order Phyllodocida; family Polynoidae; genus Branchipolynoe; species Branchipolynoe longqiensis. The sequence continues at coordinate 72,605,778 of CM059198.1, forward strand.
AGTGTGACTGCAGTATAAGGGTCCACAACTGGTTCATCAAAAGCCTGTGGTATGTGCTGTCCGGTCTGCGGGAAATTACATATAAAAGACCCCTTGCTGCTTATTGGAAAGTGTAGCTTATTTGGCAGCAGTGGATTTCCCCCAAAGAAATATGTCAGAATGACCATATGTTTGACGTCCAATAGCCGATGATACAAAAATCAATGTGCTCTAGAGGATTTGTTAAATAAAACAATGTGCTCTAGAGGCGTTGTTAAATAAAACAATGTGCTCTACAGGCGTTGTTAACTAAAACAAGCTTCACTGAACTTTTACCTTACATGGCGACAAACCTTAAAATGTACTCTTCCAATAGATGAGGACATACTTAAAGTGGCCTAGTCCGATGGGTTTAAGTTTCTGCCATTTTCTTAGATAAATACATTATATTGATCATTATAATCTTATTTACCTGAATTTAAAGTTACTTTCATTATAAATTTTATCTTATTTACCTGAATTTGAAGTTACTTTTATTATAAATTTTTAATTTTGGACACATGTCATGTGAAAACGTGCCAAAATTAATGTTGGCAGGAATGTAAAAATGCTGACACGGTTGGCTTCAGTAGTAACAGGTTCTATTAAGTTGATTTAGTATTCTTTTATTTGCAGCAAGACATGTTTACTAAGTGCTCCAGTATCTAAGTTGGATATGTAGGATCAAATTAATGAAAGCCAATGTTTTGGATATGGAAATATGATGCTTTATCGGACTATGCAGCTTTAATGTGTTCACCTGGATATTCAAATCATTTAAATCTACATAGTCCGATGAAAACATTAACATTTGAAAACCAAAGCAAATTTCTACCGATTCGGCCACCACGCCCAGTGACAGAGCAAAGAGGTATTGGTGCAACACACTGAGCAATATTCTACGGGCACACTGCATCTACTATTAGATCATGGTGCAGTCACACTATGATATGTTTTCCGGTGTGCCGCCAACGCGCAAAATATTTGCTAGCATGCGAGACACGTCCAACTTTTCGGCGTTTTGGGACAAAGTTTGTCGGGGCGCAGCGTGTTAGTGGCGGGTTGGTGGCGCGCTATTGGCGCGTTATTGGCGCGCTAGTAGCGTGTTACTAGCGCGCCAGCAGCATGTCGGTAGCTCGTTATTGGCATGCTTGTAGCATGTTGATGGCGTACCGGTAGCGTGTTGGTGTCGTTTTAGTACATTGGCAGCACGTACATACCCGCCAGCAACACGTCAGGACGCGCCAGCAGCGCGTCCACACCGTACGGCCAACGCATCCAGGTGCACCGGCAACACGTCCAACGAGCCGAGCAACGCTGGAGCAACGCCAATGGCATGCCCACTACCCGTCGATGGGACGTTGCAGACGCGCCGACGGAACGGTCGCATTTTGGCCAAAAAAATACTAATGTTAAGCGACGTTGCTCAATGGTCTGTCAGCGTTCCGCCGGCGCGCCCACAACGGGTTTTGACGTGTTGTTAACGCGTCCGTAACGTCCCCTCCAACCTCTCGGCGTGCGTCGTGGCGCATCAAAAGTTTTGTGCAAGCACAAAACGATCGGCGCGAGCCAGCAGGCGCCGACGTGTTGGCTCACACGTTGCTATCAGTGTACTTGTACCGAAGCGCCGGTAACGCGCTGGTAACGCGCCGGTAACGCACTGGTAACGTGCCGGATGTGTACCGACGTTTCGCCCAAAAACCCAACACGTTGGCACTCGTTGTCCAATGTTGGTGCAACACGTCGTAGTGTGACTGCGGCATTAGACGCTGACTACGTCAATATTTAAGTAGTTGCACTCTCAGAGAGTTTGTGAAAGCTATTTGCTAACATCACACGCAATCACATACCGACCAAGATGGTGTTTGATCTATCTGTGGAGTCCACACTGACAAGGCATAAGCCCCAGTCAGACCTCACCGGATTGAGGAACCGGACAGAAACCGGATACTGTCCGGTGAAGTACGGTAATGTATGGTTTATAAACGGTACCCATCCGGCGTGCCCGTTCTATCTCCGGTTGTGTCCGCGGTGTCCGGTACAAGTTTTGAACATGTTTAAAACTTGTACCGGACACCGCCGGACACAACTGATCGGTATGCTGTTTTCTGGGTAAGCAGGCATTTTGCCGAGGTAAGAGTGGATTCGGGATGCCCCGCCTTTCAAACCTCTTGACTACAAATCACTCCAGGCTACCATCAAACAATTTGCGGCGGTTGCCGGGTTTTCCCAGGAGAATTTGTCCTGTCATTCGCTGAGATGGGGGGGGGGGGGGATGCACCTATCTGGCCCTCCAGGGTGCTTCGATAGACAAAATCAGGGTAAGGGGTGACTGGGCGTCTGATACGATATATAAATACATCGCCCGCCCACTGTCGGAGAGGATTGTCGTGGACATCTGTGTAGCCACGAGCCTGGGGGAAGTAGAGTAAACATGTCTGGGATGGGTCCGATGGACGTGGCATTGTCAGCCCAGCCAGATACTTTCTATATATATATATTACGTCCATATTTATATATCTACTTCCATGTTAATAAAGATTGTATCATCCACTCCGGTCTCCTCGTAATGCGTACTTACAGCAAAGCATATATACTACGTATATGCCGATGTAAGAAACCGCATGGTGCTGCCCCTCCGCGGCGAGTTTTGGAGCCGCGGGGGGCTACCGGCTAAACCCGCTAGTCGGCGCTGCTGAGCGATATATACACCACTGAGCGCGCGCCGGCTGCATCATTATGCCTTTGTACACATTGCTATACGATTCACTGTATTTTAATTTTTACTTGATCGGTAGGGCATTGTCAGCCCAGCCAGATACTTTCTATATATATATTTTACGTCCATATTTATATATATATACTTCCATGTTAATAAAGATTGTATCATCCACTCCGGTCTCCTCGTAATGCGTACTTACATTTATATATATATATATATATATATATATATATATATATATATATACACATGTGCAGCCAGCTAGGTTATTAGTGTGGCACATAGTGACTGCGGAATGCTGGGATTGCTTGCCCCGTGACGTCACACAGTGCAGCCCATTTACACACAAGACGCACATATATACATTAAGCTTGCAACCAATCACTCACAGTCACACTAAGAACCAACACTACTAAGAGGTCCAACAACGTTTTCAACATGTTCACAATCGTACAAAGCATACGACCGGGCAGAGGGGGTGGGACTGAGGGGGGTGTCAGTCAAGTACAACTTTTATCATTTAAGAAAATGTTGGAATTTTGTGGCAAATTTTTCTTTTGCATTTCAGTTTTGTTTGTTTGTGTATTCATTGACTAAGCTGGGAATTGTCAATCGTGGAATATTGGTCTTCCTCCTTCCACTGCTCGGAGCCCTTTCCTAGTAATGGCGGATGCCAGGTCAGGTAGCGACATGTATCAATATTTGTAATAATTTGTTTGACTCGAGCAGGGTTTGAATACAGACGCTCAAATCCCATGACCTACCAAAATGTGAGGTGGGCGCTCAACTCATTCGGCCCACCCCATGTGGGTCTGTAATAAAATGTTTACGTGTACTCCTTTGGGTCAGGGGAAGTTGAGTTGGGGGGAGGGGGGATGGAAAAGTAGTACTTTTTGTACTACCATGAGAATGTTGACAACGTTGGTTGACCTCCTTAAGACAACGTCATGACAAGGGCATGATGTGACGTCATGACATGGGCAGAATGTGACATCATGACATGGGTAGAATGTGACATCACGACAAGGGCAGGACGCAGGATGTGCCATCATGATATGGGCTCGAGGTGACGTCATGACATGGGCTGGATGTGACGTCATGACATGGGCAGGAGGTGACATCACGACAAGGGCAGGATGCGGGATGTGACGTCGTGATATGGGCACGAGGTGCGTCATGATAAGGGCAGGATGTTATGTCATGACATGTGCACGATGTGACCTCATGACATGGACATGATGTGACGTCATGACATGGGCACGATGTGATATCATGACATGGGTAGGATGTGACGTCATGACATGGGCAAGATGTGACATCATGACATGGACACGATGTGAGGTCATGATATGGACAGGATGTGATTTCATGACATGGGCAGGATGTGGCATCATGACAAGGGCAGGATGCAGGATGTGACGTCATGGCAAGGGAAGGATATGATGTCATGACAAGGGCAGGATGTGACATCATGACATGGGCAGGATGTGACGTCATGACGCGTCATTGACAACCAGAGGATCACAGAGCGTCCATACCTTGCATGGCGCGTTGCGGGCCATTTTCTGCAAGAACTTTAATGTTCCATTCCACTTCCATTGTTTCTTGGCGTCCACACCCGCTAGGCCCAGGCTCTGCCAACACCGGAAGTGACGTCACGAAGGAGGCGCATGGGAGAAGCAGGGAGCGACGTGAAAATGGAAAAAAAAAAATGGAAAGAAAGAAATGTATGAGAACAAAACAAGCAAGAATTGAACTAGGATACAATGTATATTTCTTCTGTTGCAAAGAAATCGATTCATGTTGCAGTTCTTGGGTCAGTCCTCTGGTGGGGGGTGTATATCTGTGTCTTTTAGAATATTCTTAAGATTGTAATCTTTGGGATTTCCAATTTACTCTCTCAAGTTATTTTACATTTACTATTCACTTTTACCAATGCATGATTGCATGTATGGCACGTATATTATTATATTATAGTTGATAAACTGGCCATGAGTAGAAATTATGTGCAAACAAAATAAGATTTTGTTTTAAGTGCTTGCATGTATGACACATACATTATTATATTTGATAAACTGTCCTTGACTACACATTATATGCATACCTGCAACATTTTGTTTTTAAAGTAATAAATATAGGTTATTCATTGAATAATGTCTTTTCTCAGCGCTGGAGAATTGGTATTGCGACCATGCAACAATCTCATTAATTACAGCATTTTTATATGTAGGTTGACATTGCCATCAGGAGCCAGGACATGTAGGTTCATAGGACAATATTGTCTCTTTGAAAAATGAGTATGGTACAGTATGGACACTTTACATAATCAAATATGTGCATGAAGAGTGTTAGGGATGTGAGGGGAGTTTGTCACTCCTCAGCATAAACATGGCGTAAATTAATTTTTTTCACAAATTACAAAGAAACAAATGCATGACAGCATCAGGGCTTACAACCCCCAATAGCCTATGTCTAATTTGTGTGCTGGTAGGGAGGGGGTGGGGTCGGTAAACAAACAAACAAACAAACACCGCTTGCACACCAGGAATTGACAAGGGGCAATATTATATCAGAAAACCTGTGTAAATAATTCTGACATTAAAAGCGACTGGAAGACCAATCCATCGGTAATAACAAAGGAATCTCTATTTAGGAAAATTAATATATTGACATCCAACAAAGAGATGCATATACCGGTGTTTTAAATCTACCACTGCAGCGATCATATGGTTGTTGCATACATACAAGTGTATGCTATAGACTCCTGTCAATGTTTACAAACATTGTGTATGCGCGCGCACCTTGGCTGCAGAATGAAGGCACACTGGCATTGAGTTTGCCAATACGCGCAGTGCAAAACATTAGTTTTATTCAAAATTAATAGAAATCCAGAACCCAAGCCTTATAGCTTTAATACAATATGTTTGTTAAGCATGTTATCTGTTTGTGTACGAAGCGGTTTGTTTCTAGGTGGTGTGGTTTTAGAGATATTTCACTTTTTCTGTAAGAAGATTGCTCATGGCCATTGACAATGCACTGAGTTTGCTGATATGCGCAGTGCAAAACTTCCGTTTTATTCAAAATTAAACGAAATGCTGAACCCTAACCTTATAAATTTAATATAATCTGGTTGCTAAACATGTTATCTGTTTGTGTGCCAAGCGGTTTGTGTCTAGGTGGTGTGGTTTTAGAGATATTTCACTTTTTCTGTAGGAAGATTGATTACGGCCATTGACAATGCATTGAGTTTGCCGATACGCACAGTGCAAAATGTCTATTTTATTCAAAATTAATAGAAATGCAGAATCCTAACCTTATAAATTTAACATAATCTGTTCATTGAATATGTTTTCTATGTGTGTTCCAAGCAGTTTGTGTCTAGGTGGTGTGGTTTTAGAGATATTTCACTTTTTCTGTATGAAGATTGCTCATAGACATTGAGTTTGAAGTGTAACCGTGTGCCGTTCTGCAGCCAAGCAGTGTGCACACTGACCTAAATACCTGTGCTGACGTCATATGAAATATGACTATAGACAACCATATTCCATTGCATCAGCAAAGACTAGGCTCGGCGACCAAATCGGTCAAGAGCACTCACTACCTGTCTTCCAGTTTGCTATATTATGTTCTAATTACACTTTTATTAATTATATAGATTAATTGTAATGATTATTATTCTAATAATGTAAAGTGCTACCGGATTAAGTACATCTCTGGATAATTGCTACCAGTAAATTACTATCATCACCCACAAGTTTAACTGACCATCATTTAAATATAAATATAATGTATATATTCATATGAGTGACAGTGGGAGAGCCGGGAGTTAGAGTTGGGGCCTCTGGTGGCGCCACCAGTCCCCGTATGAGTAAGGAGAATAAGGCTTATAGTTATACATCACATATATATAATTATAAGTGCTATGTGAGTATAAAGGCATGGAAGACAAATATATCAATGTTGGAAATGACAGCGAATCTCACCGCACCAACCCACTCTTTCCCCCCAAATTTACGGCTGGGAACGAGGCATCTGCGGAGCACTTCCGGTAGAGCTCTCAGCACCGGAAGTCCCCCCAGGATGTGGGCAGGGGTGAGAGTTGCGCCACCTGGTGAGAAAGCTGGTCAATAGTTGCGTCAGATTGCCTTCAGCATGTCGACCACCTGGGCAGAACTTATAATTGTATATCTTGCTTATGAATATATGGTTACTTTTAAGTCTTTCCGTGCCATGCTGGATATATTATTGCTAAATTTGTTTAAAATATATTCTTCATTATTATATCATTGGGATTATTATTTATTATTATGATTATGAATAAATGTTCATGTTATTAGCGGAGATGAAGTGAGTTGGTCACAATGTGGGTTCTGGCTGTCTAACGCACTCGGACTAAGTGACCTGTGGTTTATATTGTCTTAAGGGTCACGATCACCCGCCCACCCATCACCATCACCCCGCCCCTCCCCCCCCCCCCCCGCACCCTCCAACCCACCCATCCCGCCCCCCGCCCCCTGCCCCCCCCCGCCCCCGCCATTCAGCCGGACTGGAAGTAACTGCGCCCCCTGCGGTACATGCCATTTACCACTGTCACTATGGTGATAGAGGTGGCGCCACCCCTCACTTCCGGTTTTGCAACAACAACTGGAGTGGGGTTTGTTTATTGCGGGGGTGGTGAGTGGGGGGGGGGGGGGTGTTCTGGGTGGAGGCGGGATGGATCAATTTGAAGCTTGTTTCATCTGTGAGAGACCCTTCGCTGTGGCCGAATCAGTAAGAGCGCAGGCTTCTCGTGTGGAAGGTTAGGATTTTGAGTAGCAGCCCCGAGTCAAGCCAAAAACTTGACAAATTTATACACAATGTAGCCTGGCGCTTGGCATTGGTAGGATAAGGGAATAACAAGTTTGCTTAGTGTCCGGATACTTTCACTGAGTGCGAAATCAGGTCTCCGAATGGGACAGCACTATAAAGTTGCTATGATCGCGCACTGTTAGAAGTTGGTACCCGTCCTGATGTCACCTTAGATGTTGCCATGGCGAAAACAACCAACAAAAGAAAAAGAAATGACAAAGCAACAGAGAACAAAACAAACAAGTCATCTGCCATATTGCTAAATCTACAGAACCCAGGTTCAATTATGCGTGGGTGTATGGGGTGAAGTGCAGCATCAGCATTCACAGACATACACAAATCTACTTCAAATGGTTGGTGATGAAGATTTGGTTGGTTGGTTGTTGGAGTTTTACATCCTGGCAACATCAAAGCTCATATCAGGACAGGTACTGACTTGTGACAGCGCACACTCATTGCAACTTTATATTGCTGCCCCAGTGGGAAATCAGGCCGCTGGCACCATGACCTGATATCCCACTCAGTCACATTATCCTGACACTGAGCTACCCAGTCCTTGTCCTATCCTATTAATACCAAGCGCCAGCCTAGGAAGCGAAATGTACCAATTTTATAAGTCATTGGTTTGACTCGGCTGGGATTTTAACTCCCAACCTTCTGCACTGTCACAAGTCGGTATCCGTCCTGATATGACATTAGATGTTGCCAGGACGTAAAACTCCAACAACCAACCATGATTGCACACTGTCACAACACGGTACCCCTCATGACTTTGTTACGTCTGCACTCCTCCTGATATGACCTACGAAGTTCTTAGTGGATAATACACAATCTACAAATGGAAGCGATGAAAATGTGCGCCACATTGTTGGTTTCCATATTATATTGTTGAATTGACCTAGTTATCGGGTGGGGGTGGGGGTGTGGGGGTAGTGGGAGTAATAAGTCAAATAGTTATTGTTGATTCTGTATGATCCAATCTACATGTTACTTAAATATCCCACAAAATGTATCCAAATTATACTAAAATGATTTTGTACTAAATTGAAAAAATAAAATTTGCATATTGACACAATACATCTGCCCAGACGTTTTTTTCTTCAACTTTTTTCTTGTAGGAAACATTTCTTTTGGCTTAAGTGTAATCACTAGAATCTTGTTTGAATTTGTGGTGTGTCAAACAGTTAAATTGATGTTATGGATGTGTGTTAACATGATGTCATGGATGGATGTTACATGGTTAAATTTGATACTTTTCTCAATTAGCATAATGGGGCTGTCACATTATGATATTTCTCGCCAACGCGCGTTGACGTATGTGATTTTTTTGCACAATGTTGGGATACATCAGGAAGCGCTACGCATGCGTTAGGCATGCCTTAGGTGCGTGTTGGTATTCGTTCATCTACAGCGACGGTCGACGAGGGTCGGCAGCGCGCGTCATCAGATCGGCAAAGTTTTGTGCTTGCACAAAACTTTCGATGACCGACAACACATGACAACATGCGGGTCCAACATTATGGCGATGTCAGAAGCACGTCGATATAGCTGGAATAACGTTATGCAAATGCTAGGCACACACACGCACATGAGGGTCGTTTCCACACGTTGCACCAAACTGTTGCATTGTTGTTGTACATCCTAGCAACATCTAAGGTCATATCAGGATGGCGTGCCAAACTTTTTTTTTTTTTTTTCTCACGCATCGATATACGTAACCACGTCGGCCGCATGCTACCAACACGTTGCGCTGATGTCAAACTTTTTCCCACCACGCCGACACGTTTGACGTTTGTTGACTTGTTTGCGCATTGGCGGCGTGCCGGCGAGAAGCGTCATAATGTGACAGCACCATAAGATCAAAATCAAAAAGCAAAAATAAAAAACTTCAACTATGCACAACATATAAACCGTTATATTATTGACCCTACTCACAAAACATAACACAATAGTATCTAATGATATGGAGGAGAGTCTCGGCTCTGGCTGGCTCCTAAACCCCCAATTCTTTATTAAGTAAAAACCCGGGCCAAGTAACCAGCCGGTGGTGGTCAGGTGACCTAGCAAACCCCCCACTGACTTGCTGCTTACATCACTGCAACCCACCTGCCCACCAGGCTGCTCTAGCAACAACAACTAGATCCTTCTAGATCCTTCTAGACAGCATGCAGCCAAACAACAATAGATTCCTTCCCATAATATCCCAATAATCCCCTTTGTATTACACGTAGACATAAATATGGATTCTGCTATTATTTGCTGATTTGGAAACGTTTTCGGCTATTAGTTGAAAAGTTTTTACTCTTCGTTCCCATGTCAGCAAAGTGGTACACAGTTTCTGCGAACGAGCCATACATGAGCCTGTCTCAAAAGGTGATAACTCTTTTTTTTGTGTCCATTGTAACAATTGACACAAAACAGCACAGAAATGGTTACACTGAAAACACAAGGACATTTGCTTCACATCAATATGCATTCCATTGGGATTATGAAACACCATGTAAAAAATAAATCAGTTTCTCCTAAGCAAATGCATAAGCAGATAATATGTTGATCGTTGCAATGGACAAAGTTTTGTCCCATATTGCTTAGCACCTTTTGAGACAGTATCATATAGCAAAGTGTTTCCCAGGCCACATGCATTATGCAATGTCAGCATTCAGAAGTCTATTATTAGGGAAGAGTGGGAGAGAGAGGCGCTTGCCCTCTTGACATTCCGGAAATTGCTTATGAGTAAAGATGAACATCTTAAGATGAAGATGTCAGCAATGCAGTCTCGGTGGATAACAATCAATTTAGTTTAGCAGCGCTAGAGTGTCAGGCTGTGAATAGCTATGACTTTAAAGGTTAGGTCAACTGAATTTAGGACCTGACCTCGACATAAATATTCACCATGTCTTAATGAATTAATCGTATTTTAGAGATAACAATTGTATTGCGCTTAGAACTTCTAATAATAACCGAGATGTTTGGTGTAACCTAATACTCCTGGATAGGTTAGGTGAGTTCCTAACACACTGGTCGCGGTTGCCGAATCGGTAAAGTGCAGGTTTCCCATGCGGAAGGCCGGGAGTTTGGTTCCCAGTCAAGTCAAACCGATGACTTATATGAAATTTATATGTGTCGCTTCCTAGCCTGGCGCTCGGCATTAATAGGATAGGGCACGGATTGGTTAGCTCAGTGTCGGGAAAATGTGACTGAGTGGGATATTGGGTTATGGTGCTGGTGCCCTGATTTCCCAGTGGGGCAGCACTATAAAGTGACCATGAGTGTGCACTGTTGCAAGTTGGTACCTGTCCTGATATTACCTTAGGAGTTGCCAGGACGTAGATCTTCAACCAACTAACCAACCGACCCTTTGAATAAAACTGCATGGTTTGAGACTTCAAAGGTGCATTTCTGTGACGTCATGTAGGGAATAGGAAGTTGATGTTGACCTTTGTCAGTGTTTGTTGCCAACCAGCATTTAATCAGTCAGACCTTCACCAGTTAATCAATCAATCAATTTTACATTATATACAAAGGGCTTCAACTTCTCTACGATGCAAAGGGGAGTTAAGACATTATTTATCGCAGTGAGCTGGTCATTTGAATAATCATTCTCTATAATTACTGTTTTATGCCGTGAAACTTTTTTAGTTTTTTGTAAAGTATTTATTCATCTGAATATGCTATTTGCCAGCGTCGGAGCACTGGTCTTCCGGCCTTCTTAGTATTGGAATTGAGAGTCTAAATAATCTAAGTTTGATCAGTGCTGTATTAGTTACAGCACCGATCCTGTAGAATTAAGGGAGTGACTCCTGCTGTATAATGTACAGCACCAGTCACTGTAGTTCATGGAAAAATGGGGAGCAGCATCGAGTAGAAAGTGTATACTTGGGGCAACTCAAATAATCTTTGAGGGTTACATTTTTTCTCTTATAAAACAAGGTAAGTTTATAGTTGTCAAGACATTTTGTCTGTCTTATATAATGTTCAATGTGTTTAAAAAGATTGATAGTTGTGTAGGATATTTGGTGTGTTGATGGTTTGTTCATGATGATTAAGGGTGGTGGCAGGGGAGGGGGGCCCATTGGGGTGGGTGGTGGTGGGAAACATTGGATTCTATTTCATAGAAGAAGCTCGTGGGATTCGAACCCACTGGTTCGAACCCTGGTGAAGTCAAACTTACACATTAATACGTTTCGCTTCCTAGCCAGGCGCTTGGCATTAATAGCATAAGGCAATGACTGGTTGCCTCAGTGTCAGGATAATGTAAATGAGTGGGATATTAGGTCATGGTGCTGGTGGCCTGTTCTCCCAGTGGAGCAGCACTATAAAATCGCCATGAGTGCGCACTGTCGCAAGTCGGTACCAGTCCTGATATGACCTTAGATGTTGCCTGGATGTAAAACGCCAACAACCAACCAAATCAGAGAAGCCTATAAAACTGTAAACTGAACTGGCGTTTCCTGGTCTACATTACAGTAGAACCTGAGCACGGTCAATAGGACTGCATGACCTTAGCACTCACAGCCTGACCACAGAGGCCCTCAGCATTAATGAAGGCCCTTAGCCTTGTTTAAGGCCCCAAGCTTAATTAAGGCCCTCTGTAACGCGCAGAGACTGCGTTGTTCCAAAATACACAAAATAACGGAAAGTCCTATTGCATCTTAATGGCATGAGGGTGATGAAAATGGGAGATATTGTACCTGGATACATTTTCAAACCCACACTTCTTGCTATTCCGGGACTAGCATGCTAACCATTACACTACCTATGATCCCTCATACAATTACCATTTCCAGGCCTAGTTATCTATATGGCTCCTTGACAAAGACAACAGTGAAGCAAAACAAATGGTAAAGACATTTAATGATTTGTTCACGGGGCTAGGTACCATAAAGGTAGAAGCTAAGATCCATATAGATGATTCTATTCAGCCTGTGATTGATCCTCCTAGGGGAATTCCACATGCTATTGAGAGTAAAGTATGTGCAGAATTTGGCTAGGATGCTTGAGCTGGGAGGTATAGTACAGGAAACAGAACCAATACCATGGGTTACTTCTATTACGAATGTAAAGAAACAGGATCCTACGAAGCTAAATAAGGCTATAAAGCCGGGGCCTTATCCCACTCGAACGATAGAGGAAGTAAATTGGTGTCTAAATTCTTTTCGGTAGTAGATGTGAAGAGTAGTTACTGGCAGATTCAACTTGATACTGAAAGCTCAAAGCTATGTACATTCACTACCCCATGGGGAAGGTTCAGGTACACGAGGTTGCCATTCGGAATCAAGACGGCAGGCGATATATTCATCTATGAGATTAACCGCATTCTCCACAGTTTAAAAGGTGTTAACGTTGTAACTGATGACATTCTGGTCCACGTATGTGGGCATCGGTTCGAACCCCACATCTGACACCACGTAAAGTTAGAACTCAGGAATGACTGTACATGTTGACGTCTAGTTACGCAATGGTTTATTACCCTTCACACCAGTCTACGCTGGTCACATGTGACACTTGTCCCGACGGGCTAATTCCCGACCCGCCGTGCCTTGGCACATACATAACATCTACTACACTAGTCCCCTGGATTTGCCATTGTTTATGTTCACAAGTTGCTTAGTGCTTACCATTACATACATACAGGCAAAGCGCTCACATATATACATACACATGGTAGCTTCAACAACCCTAAATCATGTAGCCTGGATAGGATCTTGATTATTACACCATTGTCATGGACGTGATGAAAATGGCTAATATTGTACCTAGAGCAGGATTCAAAACCACACTTCTTGCAATTCTGGGGCTAGCGTGCTAACCATTACACCACCTAGGCTCCCTGATGCAACCACCCTATCTACGCCTACCTGTCGATGCAGCTCCTTGATGAGACGTCAGTGCAGACCACTACACTCATCTTACTGGAATTACACATCTTTTGAAGAGTTTACATCCATAAGTCATAGAGTTTAGTGTAGACTACTACACCAGGATACTTGTGAATTAAATAAAGTTATCATCATCATCATCATCATCATCATCATGCTGTCGGTCGCGATGCACCAAAGACTGCTTTCATTACTTGACTGCCACTCTCCATTTAGCTCTCTGCTGTGAGAGTTGTGTCCATGAGTCGGTCTTAATGTCTCTCAGCTTCAGGTTTCTCTTGATGGTATCCTTGAACCGGAGACGAGGGCGCCCTCTCTTTCTATGACTAGAAGACAGTTGAGAATAGAGGATCTGCTTTGGTAGCCTGTCTGATGACATCCTTATGAGGTGTCCAGTCAACCGGAGATTCTTATTGATCAGAAGATCTTCCATAGAGGGCAGCCCCGTCCGTTCGAGTATTTCCTTATTTGTCACTTTGTCCTTCCAGGTTAGCCTCATGATTGAACACAGATGTCGCATCATGGAGGCATGCAATTTCATGAAAGCTGCGTGCAAAAGTGTTGAAGTGCTGCTGGCTTTTGCAAGTTACCAGCAGCACTCTCTAGGGGAGCAAATAGAGGTTTCACACCGGCAAGAACATATCAAGACAGGCGCAAAACTATTTGTCCCTGCAGTGGCTGGTCGGGAGATGTTGGGAGTTCCATACATCAACCACCCTTAATTCTGCCATAGTGACATGGTTTTCTCTTTAGGGTTTGCTCACTTAGCCTTCGGTTCTGTCAAGAGTTATATCGACCCTTTTACTGCTTCTTCAAAGTTTGATCCATTATGCTTTTTATTATTATCATTTTTCATTTAAGTAGATTAGCTTCACATTTGTCATGATAATTGAATGTCTTTGGAGATATTTGAACTGAAAGAACACACGATAATTGTCATGAGCACCTCAGTTTGTATGAGCACCTCAGTTTGTATGAGCACCTCAGTTTGTATGAGCACCTCAGTTTGTATGGGCACCTCAGTTTGAATGAGCACCTCAGCGAAGCATTCGTTATCGTTCGTGTCACTTTGCGCAAAAAGCGCTTTGAAAACAACCCAAACTGTTTTATATTCTATCATCGCTCAGTATTACGGTGACCAGAAGTTGTTGCCAATTAGGTAAGCGTACTGGCTTCGGATGTGGATGGTCGGGGGTTCAAACATCAGGACGAGTCAGACAAATGACTTATTAAATTGATACTTGTCACTACCTAGCCTGGCATTTGGCAGTAATAGGATAAGGCAAGGACTACTTAGCTCAGTATCAGGATAATGTGACTGAGTAGAATCTTGGGTCATGGTGTTGGCAGCTTGGTCTCCAAGTGTGGCAGCACTAGAAAGTCACCATGAGTGCGTACTGTCACAAGTCGGAATCCATCCTGATTTAACAATAAATGGTGTTAGGACGTAAAACGCCAACAAACAAACACACCTGTCACGTGGTAGTCTTTTTTTATTGTTAGACCCCCCTTAATCGCCCACACAACATTCTGAAACGCCTCTATTATCGCTCACCGAATGGGTTCACATCAATGGGAGGGGAGGGCGTGTGGGGGAGGGGGGTAGGAGGAAGGCTGAGGGTTGATGCGTGGGCGGAAGGGGAGAGGGGGGAGGGGAGGGGGGGATAGGGGGAGGGGTGCAGGCGTGCGAGGAAGGGGGGAGTGACAACTTGTATCACAAATCACTTGTCTATGATCTTTGAGTTCATCCCAATGGAGACAGCGGGTCTCCTCAATGACTCAGCAAGTCAGGCAATCCGCCATTTTGTTTCCCCCCAGAGAGAACAAACAACGCTGTCCATTAAAAAGATATGCTGAGCGAGCAGTTTCAAAAATACATCCACAAGTAAGTGTTTACAATAACTTCCTGCGATACATTTTTCGCTAACCATCAGATTTTCAGAGTAGGCCCTACTAGTGTGTTTCATTGTATTTAATGCATAATAATTGTCATGTTTGTTTAATGGACCATATGTATACATATGTATATATCTATATATATAATTAAAACAAAAGGGGTAGTACAATGAGTTGACATTCACTTCCCGTTTTGGTAGGTCATGGAATTTTAACCCTGTGTTCGAACCATGGATTGTGAGCTTTCTAATTTAATTTAATGAGTGTCTATTGGCACATAATTGATTGTCTGCTTTTACGCGTAAAAGCGATGGTTTGAACAAAAAACAAACATTTCTCGGCGTGAATATGGTCTATGCTGCCGACACGGCATAAAGCAACCACCAATCAATAAATCAATCAATCAATTGAACCATGGCTGGGTGACTAAAACCAATGACTTAAAGATTGATACTCATCTCTACCTAGCTTGCCGCTCGACATCACAAGGATAGGGCAATGAGCAGTGGAATGAGGATAACTAATTATCCATGATTGAAATTTGAAATTTTCCCCGGCTTAATCAACCAATCTACCAAAAAAACACAAAAAAAACCATGTAGTGGTTAAATACATTTTGACTCAGATGGCACGCCATGGATGAATCCTTCACTGGCAGCCAATAAGAGGCCTACATCAACCCGGGGCGTGACCTGAATGGCGCCGAGCATGCGCGGAAAGGCTACCAAATTGGGGGGACGCGCGAAACTGCCCGCCTCTTGCAGCAACAGGAAGTGAACAAAGCCGTCTAATCATGCGCAGAATGAATCGGAATGGCATGCGGGTGCGGTTAAGTTCTGTTAACCTCCACTAGGTGGCCCCCCACGGTCCCGCCCCCTGGAGGGAAAGGGAGGAAATGGTCGAGGTGGTATGAGGGGGTAGGGAAGAGGGGTGGGGGTGGGGGTGGGGGTGGGGGTGAGCTGGTTGCTTAGGTTGTGTGTGGGGGGGGGGGGATTCTTTCTTATAGGGACCAGGAGAATGTGGATATTCCGAGTTCTGCTGGTCCCTCAGGAAGAATTGAAGATGTGACCCCAGAATGCCGCGTCACAGTTTCAGCTTACACACCGGAAGTTTGGGGTTGGTGTGCGTCCAAGGCACCGGGTGTGACTGAGTGGGCTATCAGGTCATGCTGCCAATGGCCTGGTCTCCCAATGGGGAAGCACTATAAATTAGCCATAAATGAGCACTCTCACAAGTCGGCATCCGTCCTGATATGACCTTAGATGTTGCTAGGACATAACACAACAACAAACAATCTAACCATCCCAGTCTTGTCCTTCGTGATACCCCAGTCACACTACAGCTCACGACCATTTTGCGACCACCTTAGACCAAAGAACCCACACTCACCCATGACGTCCTTGCTTCCAAAACAATGGTTGCCGATATCTGGGCATCACTGGTGAGTGTGGGTTCTTTGGTTTAAGGTGGTCACAAAGTGGTCGCAAGCTGTAGTGTGACTGGGGTATTATGAACCGTAAACTTAAAAAGTTATGTTGTCCTTATAACCATGTGCCTCCTAAAGACCAACTTTGGCGGGGTTTTCTGTCCACACATTTTTTGTCCTAAAGTAAATTGTAGTGAAATATTATTGATCTAGAAAATAGTTGACATTTGTTGAAAAACCACTTTATATATATGTGAGCAATTATGCGATTATAAATCCCGGAAGTATTATTGGTCTAGAAAATAGTTAAAATTTGGTAAAATACAATTTTATAATATATTTGTGATGCATAAACAATTATGCAAGTATAAAGGTGCAGAAGGGACTTGTCATATTATTAGTCTTTATTACTCTTTTTCGGTGCCATACTATGTGTCTGGCCCCTCCTACCACGTGACCAGTGGCGCCACCACCGGCACAAATACAATCGGGGACGCTCTACTGTCTCATTCGCCCCCGATATGTATATATATATGCAAATATATAGTTATATATATATATATATAGTTATATATAAATTCCTCCGCTGTGACTGACACAGGTATACAACAGTGATTGGAGAGTGGGCCGAAGGTGGCGCCACTGGTGCATCCATTGGCTCTGGCGGAGGATATATATAAAACCTCTCTAAATCGACCGACCATTGAACCGGCTTTAAGTGGTTCATTTAGCGAGGTGGTCGGTTTAGAGAGGTAGAATATCCTTACAATGGTATTGTTGGGACCCAAATAAAGCGATCGATATAGGGGAGTGGTCGATCTGTGCGGGGTCGGTATAGAGAGGTTTTACTGTACATGTGCATATATATATATATATATATATATGTTACTAATTCCTTTCTGCATCTTTGGTCGTAATGCGAAGCATTACGTTTGATGCGAGGAGAGGAAGAGACCCTCCCCCGCCCCGGGCTGTCGCGCTACGCTCACACCTCACCAGACGCCGCCTCACCCGATTCGCGCCTCACCCGACGCCCGCTGCTCACCCTCACTCGCCCTCCCCCGGGGACTTCACATACTGCTGCGCACCTCTATAAGGGTCTCAGCATCTGATAGCTATTCCCTTTCGCGCATCATATGATTTAAGAGCAATAAGCAATTTCTGCCATGAAAGCTAAAGCTGCGACCCGGCGTGCTTGTTCCCAGCTTCAGTCCTTTGTGAAGGACCAACGGAACTCAGAATAGCCGGATTGCCCCTTTGGGTTGAGTCTATATTCACTATGGCGTATGTGTGTGGTAGGGGGGGGGGGGGGGGGGGGTTGTGAGGGGAGGTGACGGAGATGTTTGGCTAGGCTCGGTAGTAGGGCGCGTTGTGGGGCGGGTAAAGGGGTGATTGTCAATGGCTGATCATGTCACACATTTCCACAATCAATAAAGTTACCTATCTATATTTATTCGCACTCTCTCTCTCTGTCTCTCTCTCTCTCTATATATATATATATATATGGGTCATTCTTTAAAACTGGGCACAAAAGTGTGACATGGAAACCCAAAGTGAAAAGCTTCCAAATAATAGCAAAGAACCTTCCAAATAATAGCCTAATCCAATGTCCTATGAAGGTTTGCATGTTGTGCGTATGTCAGAGTTGAAAAAGAAATTTCCATTTTTGAATTAGATCTTATACAAATTGAGCAATACATTAATATCACTCATGTAACATGAAAATGAAAGACAAATCCAGAACCTCATTTTAACATATGCAACATAGTCAAACAAGATTTGATAAATTACTCTTAAGCAGACAAGGTTATAACTTACAAGAAAAACATTGAAAAATAAGTTGAGAAAAGTTTGGCTACATGCTTAGTGTAAATGTGTAAGTTTTCACATTCGCACAAAATCATATAAGTAAACTTGTAATTTATTTCTTGGGATAGCTTCAATAAATGTACTCTTGCTAACATACTTAATACACAGAGGATACAATAATTATTTGACTTGCAACCAATAAAAGAAAGAACAAATTATCAGCATCGTAATGTGGAAACCAAATATGTGGTGCCCAGTTTTAAAGAATGACCCACATATATGAAGACTTCCAGTGCAAAACCACGTAAACACCAATCCAGAAATGTAAATAACATAACAGATTTGGACCTGAACATAATTTTAATTCTGACTAAATCCGCTTTTCTTATGATGACATGATTATGAAACAATGAACCAAAATGTAGGAATGTAAAAAGAACTAACTGTTTGAAGGTTTGATTGCAATGTTTATCTCAGTGTTTCGACTGGCGTTTATGGGGTTCTGTGCCTAAACTCTTCATATATATATATATATATATATATTATATATATATATATATATATATATATATATATGTACAGAGAATAAATGTGGCGCATAGCGTATTATGCAAGTATAAAGATATGCACGGGAATTGTTATTATATTGCGATGCTCTGTAAGACTCAACTCTATACTGGTGGCGCCATCTTCAGCCCGCTTCAACTTCTCCAGTTGTTGACATGTGTCAGTCACATCGGAGGATATACAGAGAATAAATGTAGACAGGTAGCATTAGTTATTATCTGTATGCATACAGAGAATAAGTATAGTTGTTGTCACTCCCTAGCCAGGCGCTCGGCATAAATAGGATAGGGCAGTGACTGGTTGGCTCAGTGTCAGGATAATGTGACTGAGTGGGATATAAGATCATGGTGCCGGCAGCCTGGTTTTCCAGTGGGAGAGCACTATAAAGTCATCATGAGTGCGCACTGTCACAAGGCGGTACCTGCTCTGATATGCCCTTAGATGTTTCTAGGACGTAAAACAGCAACAACAAACAAAAACATATAGTCGGGATGTAAATCCCCAACAAACAAACAATGGATGGATGGGGGTTGTAGGCGTCCCAGCCTGCAATGCGACTTCATTCCGATATCGTTATGACATCGGCAGCTGCGTAGGTGTGATTGAATGATTGGTGGTTGTTTTCTTTTGTCATGTCAGCAGAAAAGGTCATGCGCTCATTGGATCATGTCGGTACTACACGACTTGGGAAATGGGTGCGTCTATGTCAGAAGGAGGACAGCTTCTGATATAATAAAAAAACCTCTGAATAATATTAGGGTTTTTCTCTGTGGTGTCCTCTCTGGCGGAGTGGTTAGAGTGTCTGACTTTTTTCGAGGTCATAATCCTAATCTGAAGGTCTGCGGGTCGATTGCCCGTGCATCTGCCAATTTGGATTTCCATTACTTTGTATAACATACAGCGTCATAAAAGGATAGTTGCTCTCATACCATGTCTATCTGGTGTGGGAGATAAAAAGTCCCTTTGGTTGGTAAATGTGAACACTCGGGCATTCCATCAACAAACTGTCTCACGGTGAAAACAAGTCAACCTGATAGGCAGTATAATTCTGATGTCCATATCAGGTAACACAATTTTATATCTGTCAAATGTGTTAGTGACATAAAAAAGAAGAAACAAAAGAAGAAGGTATTCAATTTCAAATTGATGTTGAGGAATGCACCATGGAAACCCTTCCATACTTACAAACACAATCATGCATAAACCTTCTTTTTCGTTGAGATGACCTGAAATTGGACTGGCTTGCGTTAATTTGGTTTCATTTGATTTTAAATGATTTCAACACAAGCTTGGTTGGTTGATCGTTGGAGTTTTACATCCCGGCAACATCTAAGGTCATATCAGGACGAGTATCGACAGAGCACACATACTTTGACTTTATAGTGCTCTTCCACTGGGAGACCAAGCTGCCAGCACCATGACCTGATATCCCACTCAGTCACATTATCCTGACACTGAGCTAATCAGTCCTTGGCTTGTCCTAATAATGTCGAGCACCTGGCTAGGAAGAGTGACAAGTATACATTCTTAAGTCATTGGTTTGATTCGACCAGGGTTCAGATCCAGTGACCTACCAAAACGGGAGACAGAAGCTCAACTCATTCGGCCTTCCCGTATTTTAACACAATCAAGAGGTCCATGCACACAAAGTTGCAGATTTGCAGCAGTTGCTGTCTCCACCCTAGCACAGCAGCAGGTGCTTGGGTGCGTTATTTGTACAATGTTCGTTCAACGTAATGTACAGTCGCTGGGACGTGTACGATACTCAGGGAGGGGGGGGGGGTGTTCCGTGTAATGCAGGTTTCTTGCACCCTTATGCCCCGGTTACATACACGTTAGTGGACGTAGTTGAACATAGGTGAACGTAGTGGAGGCTAACGTGGGTCAAACGTGGTGTAAGTGTATTAAACTACATTGAAATACGTTAAGGTACGGCAGGTTTTGGGATGGATAAATACGCTACAGGATGGATAAATACGTTATGGTACGGATGCCGGTATGTTCAACTATGTTCAACTATGTTCAACTACATTAGCCTCCACTCCCCCACACCTCCACACACGGGGCACACCCCCCACTTGCACCTGCACACCCCGTACCACATCCCACACCTAGACACCACTCGCAGCTCCCTGGGTAACACCCCCACACTCCTCCATCACACCTCAATACTCCTCCATCACACCCCCGCACCCCGACTAACACCTCCCATCCCACCATCACACCCCTACACAACACCACCACACTCCCACACGACCCATACCTATCCAAACGTTACATTCTACATTCTACATCCTAGACATTCGAGTCCCAGTCGAGTCAAACCAATGACTTTAAAATTGATACTTGTCGCTTCCTAGCCAGGTGCTCGGCATTATTAGGATAGGGCAAGGACTGGTGTGCTCAGTGTCAGGATAATGTGACTGAGTGGGATACCAGGTCATGGTGCCGGCGGCCTGGTTTCCCAGTGGGACAGCACTATAAAGTCGCCATGAGTGCACACTGTCACAAGTCGGTACCCGTCCTGATATGACATTAGATGTTGCTAGGATGTAAAACAACAACAAACAAACAAACATCCTAGACATGACCGTACAGCCTCCTGCCACACCGCACACCACGTCCCACACCTCATACACCCCCACACCCCACCATCACAGCCCACACGCACCCCAACACACCACACTCCACACCCAACATACCACTTTCACACCCCACCACCACATTCCAACATCACACCCCACCGCGACCTCCCCATCCCATCCCCATTTCCCCTCCCTTCCACTCTCCTCTTCCCCCTCCACGTCCTCCACCCCTGCCCTCCTCCCCCACCCTCCCCCACCCCCCACCCTCCCCCACCCTCCCCATCTCCTCCCATCTCTTCACTGTCTTCCCCAACCGCTCCACCTTCCCTCTCCCCTCTTCCACCGATCCCCCACTCTCTACCCGTCCCTACCCCTCCCCCCTCCCCACCCCCTCCCCACTGCCTCCCCCCCACTCCCATAACACAAACAGGCCCACATTCTCCCCCACCCCCACCCACACACACACACACACTTAGTCAGAGGCGCTCATTACTGTGCATCTAGTTCCACATTCTGCCACCAGGGGCAGGCATTGGCAGCGCCTCGTGGAACTCTCCTGGCACAAGCTCTCCCTACTGAGTCTTGGTTTTCAGACTGCCTTCATTATGTGGACCCAGGATGATGCCTACGCTTGGTGAGTGTGACTTTTCAACCTCCTTAAGTGGAGAACGGTCGATAATGGCGTTGGGATTCTTATTCTCTGCGACTGACAGAGCTGTGTGTGTTTAAAGCATGGTGACCCAAGTGTATAAGAATCGCGTACCTCTACCTACATAATAATGTAGTAGTCTGCACTGACCTCTCAGGCAAGTAACCACATAGACAGGTAGGTGTGGGTAGTGTGTTGATATCAGGGAGCCTAGGTGGTGTAATGGTTAGCACACTGGCCCAGAATGCAAAGAGATGTGGGTTCAAGTCCTGCTCTCGACACAATATTTCCCATTTTCATCACCCCCATGACACTGGTGCCGTGACCATGATCCTGTACAAGCTATGCACTGTATGGTTGTTGAACCTACCCTGTGTGTGTAAGTGTATGTGAATTTCCTGTATGTATGTAGTTGTAAGCATTAAAAGACGTACAATTCCAGGAGAACGAGTGTTGTAGTCTGCACTGACCTCTCAGGCAAGTAACCACATAGACAGGTAGGAGTGGGTAGTGTGGTGATATCAGGGAGGCTAGGTGGTGTAATGGTTAGCACACTGGTCCTGAATGCAAAGAGATGTGGGTTCAAGTCCTGCTCTAGGCACAATATTTCCCATGTTCATCACCCCCATGACAATAACAAGAATATAAAGTAAGAATTATATCTAATTAGAACAGGTCTTGGGGGATTAAATACAGAAGTGATGTAACGCTAGGTACACACCTACCGTTTACGACGCGATTCGCGCATACGACCTCGTTAGTCGGTAGGTGGGTGCGGGACCATAGCACACCAGACGTCCGCGATTTGCGATTACAACTCAGTTTTAGGCCTTAAAACTGAAATCGCAAGCAATTCGAAAAACGAATCGGGACGATTGCAAATCGGGAGGTGCGTGCGGTCGGTCGTATCTTAAACAGTATATGCGTGCTAGCCGCCGACCGTTCGCGTCTGAGTTTTAACGATCAACGAATCGCCGGGCCGGAAAAAGGACACGTGACAGTGTCTTAACCAAAATATTCTAATCAGCGGCTATATATTAATATTTTCTAATCGACGAATGTAAACTAAACAAATACGTAGCAGGCGCAAGGAAATTCCGCCGGTTCGCCGGCTACATATTAGACCCAAATCTATTCAATGGCGGCGATATTAATGTTTTCTAATCGACGAATGTAAACTGTACGTAGCAGGCGCAAGGAAATTCCGCCGGTTCGGCGGCTACATATTAGACCCAAATCTATTCAACGGCAGCGATATTAATGTTTTCTAATCGACGAATGTAAACTAAACAAGTACGTAGCAGGCGCAAGGAAATTCCGCCACCGGCGATATTAATGTTTTCTAATCGACGAATGTAAACAAAACAAATAGCATTGCTACAGGAAACTGCTAGATGCCGCTGATGGCGATGTAGTTCGCGCAAAACCCACCAGGTGCATGCAGCGCAGTCGTGAATCGGCGCAAGGAAAATGCTAGATGGCGCTGATGGCGAGGTAGTTCGCGCAAAAACCCACCAGGAGCATGGATCGCAGCCGCGAATCGGACGTTATATGTGCGCATCCAGTCGGTATATGTGCGCATCCCTTATCTTCGGTTTTAATCGTGATCGGGTCGCGACCGGGTCGTAAACGGTAGGTGTGTACCTAGCATAAGAATAGACCGTATTGACGGATCTTCTAGATTAATTAGCAGAGGACGGCGATAGATTAAGACTTGTTGGCAAAGATTTGCAATAAACTCTACCTCTATTCAGACAGCAGCTGGCTTGGTGTTTTTTTTTGGGGGGGGGGGGCTTTTACATTCTTTTAATTATTTTTAATATATTTCGGGGAGGGGGGTATTTCATACTTTTTGTTACTATCTCGGGAGGGGGCGGAGATTATTTTAATAATTCGTTTTGTATCTGAGAGTGGGAGGGGGGGGGGGTAATCTACAGTTGTCTTGTTTTTTTCCCCCCCTATCTCGGGAGGGGGAGGGGATTATTTTTAACTGACACTATAGTGACATACTAGATGTTTTCTGCACTACGATAGAGTCCTTATTCGCACATAAGGACGTTTCATGCGGATGTGACACTGACTGAGTGCAGCGATTTGCAGCGATCGGTGGTTTCGGCACATAGCTACATTGACTATGAAATCATCACTGCAGAAAAATATGTCTTAAGCCCTGTCCACATAGGGCAGTTAATTCAAATCATAAAAATCGACTTGTATAGTTCGGGTTACATTTCGCGTGTGAACGCGAGGCTAAGTCGGATTAGGGCTGATTCGATTCATATTATTCGGATTTTATAAACCACTTGTGTAGGTGGTTTATATGAACCAAATTTTATGATTCAACTTATATCGCCCATCTGAACGCAACCGACTTACTTGAGGCGGATTAAGGACGTCACACGCATGCGCAGTCGAGACCTTAGTTTATTGACTTTCCAGTCGATCAAAAGCGCATATTATATAATTTGGTCTATGAACCGGATAGAGGTGCACAGATGTTTTTTTCATCATTTATTTATAGGATTTCACTGCCCAGCAGAAGTTTTTAGGGTTCCAAAACAATATGATTCAGTCTATACATATCTAGGTCGAACCCACACTCTCTCGTGCCGACGTCGGCTAACCAAAACTGGCGCTGGTTAGTATGGACTTGCTCATGCGCTGATATCGATTTCCAGCCCAAGTACTGCCCGTGTGGAGGCGACACTAGTTCGGTTCATATTAGCCGCCTTGTATAAAGCGGCATAAACTTTTCCCGTGTGAACACGGCTATAGTCAATTGTCTTAGGCCACGGTTTGAGTCTGGCTCGATTTTAATGCATGCGCAGACTATGCTGTTAGATTTTTACGCATGCGGAGAAGTGATGCGTAGGGCGTAAACCGACGGAGGCCCAAACCCGCCACAGCGGAACACCTCAGGTTTTCCTCAAGGTCACCACCTTCAGCCAATGTCAGTGAAAGGTCAAGGTCAAGGTCGTCATCCCAAGAGAGCACAACGAAGCCGTACGCGACTCTAACTGATCATTTTGGTGTTTTTCTGGCGAGGGTTCTGTTGTGACCGATAAGTGGCGTGTGCTAAATATTCACCATAAAGGACACATATTTTCATAACTTTTAGGTCCCTCTTGAAACAAGACATGATTCATTGGAGTGGATATCGATCCTGTTGTTGTTTTATTTGGTGATTAAAGAGGGTGATTTCTAATCACTGACTTCCTCATTCCATTGTTCCTTTCCCTATCTTAGTAATGCCGAAACCCAAGCTGAGGTGGCAGGTAGAGCAATATTTAAGTCATCGCTTTGAGTCATCTAGTTGTCAAGCCTCACAAGCTGTCACATGGGAAGTGGGTGCTCAAAGTATTCTACCATCGTGTTTAATAACAAAAGTATCTCTTAATAATCAAAATAGATGAAGCAGGTACATACTTATTTTAAGAACCAAAGTGAAATTACTAGAAAAGAGGAGAATAATCCACTTGAAAACATTAGCATATAATATAGCTATAGTCAAAACAATATACTCCTAACAAAACCACAAAGGGCTACTAGAGCAAATAATGCGCCACTACTAAAGCAGACCAGAAGTCAAATAAAAGCTCATGAGAGAAGCATGCTTGAAATCGCTGCCAAGGTGTGGAATGCCCAAACGGTAAAGGAACGACAAATTCCTGACCTAAAAACTTACAAAAAATATCTGTGCAAAATAAGGCAAGGAAACCCACACTAAGCTGCACTGCAAAGGGGCAATCACGGCCCACCAGCGGGACACCCAATGGAAGGTAACCATGTCAAAAGTAGCCAGATAACACACCACACAGCTACGTACAAGCCTATGATATGTAAATAGGAGTAGGCTAGTCTAGTAATAAGAGTAGAACAAAAGCAAATTACTTATCAGCAGCTACTGTGTGGTAAGATAACACCAACACTACAACTGGCCAGCATTGAAAACAAGCCTGGGTACCAGGGCTTATATGCTATGGACAGTATAAATACAGCCTCAATAAAAAAATTAAAAATTAAAAAATTCAATTAAATAAGATAATTAACATTAGGCAGATAACAATAGATTATTATCAGATTAAATGGATTATTATCAGATTGAATAGAATATATAGATAAGGTAAATTTCCATAGCAAAAATAGATATAGTAGTTGAAAATAAATCAGGTATTATCAGCTAAAGCAGCTATTTTACTGAATATATATATATATAAGGTTACTTTTGATAAACAAAATAGATATAGCAGTTGAAAATAAACCAGCTATTTAACAGAATCGAGAGATAAGGTAAATTTTGATAACAAAATTAGATGTAGTAGTTGATAAATTAGATAGATAACCAAGATTATTGCAGCAAAGATTATTTATCTATGTAATTAAACCACAAGCATTGGGGTTGGTCCGTACAATAGACCAGTTTGTAATTGCCACTGCGCATGCGCTTAAACGGCGTTCACGGCAAAACAAATGCCCGCGGCCATTGAGTTTGCCAATACTTCAATTTTATTCTGCAAAACTTCAATTTTATTCTAAATTAATAGAAATACAGAACAATTTGGCATAACCATGGATGCACGCATGCGATACAATAATATAATGAATATAGTTAAGACAAAACTATCCATAATTAAGCATTTTGAGGAAAGAAATATACAATTCCCAACAAAACAATCAGTCACTTTAGTTCACATTTTTAATTCTTGTTCTAAATATTAAAATGTCAAATGTGTCAACAGAAACTTGATTTAAAGAAATACATAACCAATGTATGATTAACCGTACCCATTTTCTAGCTCAACAGATGTTATTAAGCATAGGATATAAATATAAACATGAATAAAATAAGTAAAACTGACTCTGGCTATATAGTTCTAACACTAGTCTGAGTGACCAGATTTGTCTCGATCTAAATGCAGATGGCATAAATCATGCCGCTTAAATTGATCTAAATGCAATGCTAGATAAAAGATTAATATCTTAATTTATTATCTATATTTTTTAGTTGGTATTCTATGTTTCAAACAAGAGCTGAGATGAGCTGAAACTAGCACATTTCATAGCTGCACCCAGTGTATTAGCATTAGCCATGTGCTTCGAGCAGGTTTGTTTTGCTTCTACACATCCCACAATGCACTGTCCCAGATAGCCCACAGCCGTCGGGCCGATATTGGCTATTGGTTGCTTCGTCGGCACATATTTGCCACCGTCGGGCCGATGGTGATGGCCCGCCACTGGTTTTCAATCGTTTTGCACATTTGGGCCACCATCGAGCCAACGTCGGTCCGACGGTGGTGTCCCGCCACTTGGTTTCAATCTTTTGCACATTTGGGCCACCGTCGAGCCAACGTCGGGCCGACGGTGGTGGGCCGCCGCTGGTTTTCACTCAGTTTGCACATTTGGGCCACCGTCGAGCCACGTCGGGCCGATGGTGATGGGTCGCCACTGGTTTTCACTCGGGCCAACAGTGGTGGTCCGCGCATACGCAGTTCTTTAAATTTGGTTTCCGGTTCGAGTCGCCAGCGTAGCACATGCGATCATTGAGCAGCTTTCTTTTTCTACATATAACTCCAGAAATCGCAGGAATTTTAAGGAATTATTTAATAGGTTTGTTTATTAATATGTTTAGATTATTTTGTAAAAGTTTTGTAATTTATTACAAAGTATTAATGGAATTATTCGTGTTAATACATTTTGAATTATCCGGTACGGAATGTTGACGAAGCACCGCCATCTTGCTTTTTTCCGGTGTTGCAGTTTCCGAGGCACACCAGTTTGCGAGGGACACATCGCTACTGCGCATGCATCAAAATCGAACAGCATCGTCAGTAACCTTATAAATTTAATATAATGTTTTTGGTAAACATATTTTCTATATGTGTACCAAGCAATTTGTTTCTAGGTGGTGTAATTTGAGAGATATTTGTCTTTTTCTGTATGAAGATTTGCCTACGGCCGTTGACAATGCATTTGAATGGATGTGTCCCTGGCAAACTGGTGTGCCTCGGAAACCGCAACACCGACAAACGCTGTCGGCCCGACACAATATATTTATTCAAAATTAATCGAAGACCTTATAAATTTAATATAATCTTTTTGGTAAAGATGTTTTCTATATGTGTACCAAGCGATTTGTTAATAGGTTGTGTCGTTTTAGAGATATTTCACTTTTTCTGTATTTAATTGAGTTAAACCCTAACCCTAACCCTAAACCTAACCCTAAACCTAACCCTAAGCCTAACCCTAACCCTAACCCATACAGAAAAAGTGAAATATCTCTAAAGCCACACCACGTAGAAACAAATCGCTTGGTATACATATAGAAAACATCTTTACCAAAAAGATTATATTAAATTTATAAGGTTTTCTATTAATTTTGAATAAATATATTGTGTCGGGCCTACAGCGTTTGCCACCATCGGGCCGACGTTGTTTTGTCCAACCTCCCGCCGTCGGCCTAATGGCGGCTGCTGCCATCGGCCTAACGGCGGCTGCCGCTGTAGGCCTGATGGTCGCTGCCGCCATAGGCCCGACGGCGGCAGCCGCCATTGGGCCTACGGCGGCAGCCGCCTTCGTGCCTATGGCAGCAGCCACCATCGGGCCTACGGCGGCAGCCACCATCGGGCCTACGGCGGCAGCCGCCGTCGAGCCGACGGCGCGAGGTTGAACAAAACAACGTCGGCCCGACGGCGGTTTCCACCATTGGGCCGACGGCGCGGCTGCCATCAGGCCAAAGTCGGCCCGATGGCTGTGTGCTATCCGGGGTGCGGCTTGAATTACGAACTAGTCTATTGGGAAGTGGTAATGTAAAAGAAATAAAGCAAAATAGAATTTGCATTACATTCTTTTATAATTCTTTTGTATCTGCTTTTGAAAAAGGTTGTCTCTACTTGGGAATGGCATTGATTGTGACGTCACCTTCAATGTGCACCGACGCATCTTCAGTGTGCATTGGAGCGTGAACTGTATGGGACTTTTAGGGCGTAATAGGTAGCCCACGGTCAGTATTGATCACGTGTCCACTTAGTGTAAAGAGGGCACACCCGGAAAACATGAGCTAGGAAGAGACAGGCATTGGTGTGTCTTCCGAAATGTCCAATAATATTCGCCAGAGTAAACACACATGGCTTCCCATAACATATACGATTTCCTTTCTGCAGGGATTGTGTTTCCGTTGAATTCTTCTGTCCTTTTCGCAATTCAGTGAGGTGGAGGCACAACTGGTATATATACGTATATACTTATATATGCATACTTATATATAAGACTTATATATATATCAGCCTTATTTGTTTTTTTTTGGTGTGTTAGGGTTAGTTTACTTAGGTTTAATTAGGTCTTTACTGGACGAAGGTAATTAGACCTGTATATCCAGATCATCGTCTGATGAATCTGGAGAGATGTCATTTCCAGCCCTGTCTAAGTGGCACAAGCTCAGGGCTGCCTCATAAATATATACAATATCTTGATCCCTCCAGTATCTCTATCAATCCTTCATTCAAACGCCTTAATACTTGCAGCCTCCACAATATAACTTAGGAGACTCTTCCACACAACGGTAACTCTTTCAGTAAAAAATAGTTGCCTGCAGCGGGTTCTTGGCCTTCTCTTGTGAAGCTTGTATGGATGTCCCCGAATTGGTCTTTGGTTCTGTCCTGCCATGGACATAACCCGAGAAGCTGCTGAATTATACACCGCTCTTATGATTTTGAACGTTTCAATCATGTCCCCATGTAAGCGGCGGTAAGTGTATTGAATATTGGCTATTGATGATCCCAGCCCCCCACCAACCAGCACCCCCCTCCCCGCAGCTTAATGGACCACGTCCCTGGCCGGAATCGAACCCTCAGCACTTCCTGTGTCCTCTTACACTAGAGGTGTGGGTGGGTGGGTGGGTGAGTTTGGGTTTGGCCTGGTCGTGTCGGTGGTTGAGAGTGGTGCGAAGAGCTACTCGGGGCACGGTCACGTGACCGGGGATCAAGGTGGCACCACTGCAGGGAGGGGAGCCGCTGACGAATGTCGCTATGTGGTTCCCGGCTGTCAGTTTTTCTTCATGGTTAACTCCGGTGTTCTGTGTGGCAGAGTGGTTAGAGTGTCTGACTGTTTTCTAGGTCGGACTCCTAATCTGAATGTTGGCGGTTTGATTCCCCATGCCATCACCTCTAGCAATTTAGATTTTCAAGGGTGTGTATAATTTAGAGTGTCATCAACGGCCAGTTGTTCTCATACCATGTCTATGTGGTGTGGGAGGTTAAGAATCTCTTGGGTCAGTAAAAATGTAGGCTTGGGCTTTCAATCGACAAACTGGCCAATTGTGAGAGCAAGTCACTTCAGACTTATCCATGATAGGCAGTATAAATCTTCAAGAAAAAAGAAACATGTTATTCTAAGTCAGATGTTTAGTCGTTGGGGGTGTCAGTCCCGGTATAGAGCTTCTGTTGCTCCCACTTAGTTGAGTCGTCGTGTCCCCACCTGTTATTTTAACATGAGTACTTACATATAAGTTTCAGATAATGAATTATCTATATTGTATTCCGTCTTGGGGCCACAATGTTAAAGCTGCATACTCTGATAGTTGTATATTTACCTAACGTTTACAGATTTCAAGGAGAGGCTCACACTTGAGGTCAGAAAACCCTCGTTTTTCTTTTGAGTGACAGATCCATGGAATAGTCTAAAGCCCCTGTCACACATCACCGGATTGGAGGAAACAGAAAGAAACCGAACAAAGTCTGTTGATAGTCTGGTTTGTGTCCGTACATGTTTTGAACATGCACAAAACATGGAACGGATGCCGCTGGATTGACGTCTATGGTTCTTGTCTGGTTTGAGTTTGTTTCGTCTATTGGCTATCTGTTCATGTCCGTTTCATGTCTGTTTCATGTCTGTTTCATGTCCGTTCATCCAGCGTCCTTTGACCCGATATCGCAACATTTTGACGCATTTTAATACATTTTGATACTTATGACGCCCGGACTAGACAATTCTGTCCATTGCTTAATCCGGTGATGTGTGACAGGGGCTTAACATACCATGTGGTTGAAGCACCAACAGTAGAAGCATTTGAGGGAAGGCTGGAGAGATATTGGAGAGGACACCCACAATTATATAACTCCAAGGCTCTATCCACCTCCATACATGTGCACAAAAAAAGAAGTTATTTTCTTTACCATAACGAGCCGGCATTAGAGGCTCTATAGGCTACATCGCCATTCCAGCGGCGCGGTGCATTGTGGGATGTGTGGAAGAAAAACAAACCAGTGCGAAGCACATGGGACATGCTAATACACTGGGTGCAGCTATGAAATGTGCTAGTTTCAGCTCATCTCAGCTCTTGCTTGATACATAGAATACCAAGTAAAAAAATATATATAATAAATTAAGATATTAATCTTGTATCCAGCATTGCATTTACATCAATATAATCAGCACATCTTATGCCATGTGCATTTAGATTTAGACAAATCTGGGCACTCAGACTAGGGTTAGAGCCATAGCCAGAGTCAGTTTTACTTATTTTATTCATGTTTTTATTTATATCCTATGGTTAATGACATATGTAAAACTAGAAAATGAGTAGGGCTAATCAGATATTGGTTATATATTTTTTTTTAATAAGTTTCTGTTGACACATTTGACATTTTAATATTTAGAACAAGAATGACTTATGTCTAGTCAATGGTGAAGTAAATATCAGCGCGTAAAGTGACTGAAATTGTATGTCTCTTAGCTCAAAATGCTTAATTATGGAGAGTTGTGTCTTAAACTTATTCATTCTATTATTATATTGCTTCCATCCATCCATGTTTGTGCCAAATTGTTATGTATTTTTATTAATTTTGAATAAAATTGAAGTTTTGCCCTACACGTATCAGCAAACTCAATGGCCATATGCCTTTGCTTTGCTGCCAGCGCCGTTTTCAGCGCATGCGCAGTCGGAACGGTGATCTCCTCTATTGGGCAGCCAGAAGAGGATCTGTAAGTTAATGCGTGAGTTAATCAGGCAATACGTGCTTCATGCATGTACATGTAAATGCTAATGCTCTACATCCATAGATTAGATAACTCCAACAATAGGTGTCAGTATGTGGTCACGTGGTCAGCTGGTGGTAGCGGTATTACGAGCACAGTAGATACGACATGACATATGATATCAATAGGCGAATTTCATGGTCAACTCGCCGTTATCTGTGAATATTGTGGATGGATCAGTGTAAAATTCTCCGATTAAGTGTATGTTGAATATCGAGATGGCTAATAAGAAACAGTACTCCCTTTATAATGCTCACACCGGGGGAGGGAAGCAATGCCCCTTTAAGCACAATCCCTCCCCCTTATCTCGCCCAGCAACACGGTCAGCACAGGTTATGTAATCCCAGATAACTAGGTGGTGGCCAGAGCTGGGTGGGAGGGGGTGAGTCCTGAAGGCAGCCAATGGTGAGCTGTGTTAGGGAGTGATCATGCGGGCTAGGAGTGACTGGTGTGCATGAGTGTAATAGCCAATAAGAAGGTCTATAACATCCACTGTTGCATGTATCTGAAAACATATATATACTGAATAAAACTAAGCAGCCAGTTCATCATCTATCTACTATTCTGCTGGCGCTGAACTCGGATCGTGTGTTGTGTTGTGTGTGTGTCTCTACTATGTGGTAAGCTCTGATATGTAATGCATCTAAATAAGATATCAAGATGGGGAGCTATGAACCGTATGCAGTATATAGGATATCAGGGCAGTGTAACCTGGTTGAGCAGTACAGCTACTAAAAGAGAGAACATAATGAGATACCCATAGCCCTCGCGTACCACCTAACTGGAGCGGCCATCAATAGCATTCAAACGCCCACATATAAGGCGGGGACCCGCAAAATCAGGATTTCATATCAGGACCAGTCTTCCCAACAGAGCCTCAGTGTGGAGACACGTCGGTCAGTGACGTCAGATTCACGTGACCCGAACCTCGAAATGACCTGGTTGGCAAAAAGAGCACAAGCTGCGCATGGTTTGTAGAGAAATCGATGAAGCAGTATTTTCAATGAATTGACCATTTTCGTCATGTTAAAACTGCCAAGCCTGCTAAATGCGATGGCTCCCAGCGCATTGTGATTTTGTCACTGTGTGTGGCTGTTCACCAGGTTGGACAGCTTACCTCGTTTGAGCTATGGTTGTTATAGTACCTGTTTGCCCACCGGTTCAATTACCAAGGTCGATTTTTATATAGGATTAATGTGCAGGTTCACAAATATGGTAGTGGCACATTGAGTTTTGGGATGTTTTCATATTGGAATACATCACTAGAAAGCAAAAGATTATATCTAATTCCCTGAATATTTCCAGGACATTTAGTTGGGACCAGATTGAGTAAATGAACAGTGAATATTAGGAGATAATTCATTAGTATACCTCAGAATATTCAGGAAATGAGATATCATTTTTTGCTTTCTAGTGATGTATTCCAATATGAAAACATCCCAAAACTCAGGGTGTCACAGCCAAAACTGTCAAACTCCACACTAATCTTATGTACAATTCGACCACCGTAGCTAAAACGAGGTAAGCTCTCCAATCTGTTCACTGCATTTATAAATAGCGAAAATAAATAGATACATGAAACCGATAGTATCACAACTGTAAGTTACCCAACTCGATGCGATCTGTGAGAATACGGAGACCAAATACAGGAAAGAAAATGTAAACAATGTTAAATAAGCTCATTCATGAATTCCAAATAACATTTCCCTATATATTTATACATCTAATATTACTACTCGTATATACAAAAAAAAAACAGATTGTGAGGGGAAAATATGTTTTTGTTAGACTGACAAAGTGGAAAACACACTCAATATTTTGTATCTCAGTTTGCTGTGTTTTTGTCACTGGGGCCATATTTGATTATGGCGGTCTGGACCACTCGGGTGATCCGAGTCGTCAGGATTTCAAATAGAACACCCCGAGGTGAGCCTAAAAATACACGGGCCGTGTGCAAAGTGATCCGACTCCAATGGAGAAGGGTTCACAGCGAGGAAAGGAGGAAAAACGGGTGACCACTGTCACAAATCGAGAATACCCCTGCAGGATGAGTTTCCCATTTGGTAAGTACTGATATTGTGTGATTTAAACAGAAATTGATGTAGATACATTTCAAATATATTCAAACACTTTAATCTGTGCAAAAGATACATACATGTGTGATAATGTATGAACAAGAAACTAGTCAAATAATAGGGCGTAATCGATTAACATGACCTGGGCGATTCGGGTCACCAGAGTTGCTAGAATTTCAAATTGAACACCGCGAGTGGAGTTGACAAAAGCATGTGCCATGTGCAAAACGACCCGTCAGGTCCTACGTGTTGATTTAATGCTTTTTTTTAATAACCCAGATTGTCAGCTTCTACTATCATAAAATACTTTAAATCCTATTTTTTGCTGTACTTATATCGGTTATTGAAAAAAATATTAAGTTTTAGATTAAGTTGCAGATAAATAATCTACCTCACTGAGTTCTCGCGAACACGAGAAGAGGAAAGTCTCTTTCCGGCAAGTTCAAACGGGCTCAAACAGGTTCAAACGTGGCTGGTTGTCCCGCTCCTTTCAGCGCTGAATATGCTTATGCTCCAATCACCCACGTCTTGACTGGGGGTGCCAGGCGCATGTGTGCTGCTACCTGCGTGTGTCATGTATTGCAAAGCTACTTTTATTTTTTTAATGTAAAATACGATGACATATAGCTAAATTATGCAATTATGCAATCATAAAATACTTTAAATCCTATTTGTCTGTAGTTATATTGGTTATTATAACGACCAAAAGGTTTTGGAGTAAGCCATCTGTTTTTCCACCCCGACCGTGTTCGTTTATGCAACCCGAGGTTGTAGGTTCTGCGCATGCGCATAAAAAGTGGTTCGGATGATGGGAGTTGTTTAATCGATTACGGCCTGGGTGTGCATGTATGTCCAAAGCTTCCAATGCACTGTGCCGAATAAATAAAAACAGACATGAATATATGTAAATATATAATATTATGTACATATGCCTAAGTAAATCAATGAAAAAAACATAACCTAAGAATAGCCCAGCTTCTAGCGATATCGGTTATGACTACTTTCTTCTGACAATGAGCCAATGCGCATGTGCGGGAACTCTATGATGTAAACATAAAGGCCGTAATCGATTAACACGACCCGAGCGACTCCGGTCACCCGAGTCGTCAGAATTTCAAATCGAACACTGCGAGTAGAGTCGACAAATACACGTGCCGTGTGCCAAACGACCCGACCGCAGTAACCCACCTCTTGGCTGGGATTTGCTAGGAGTGATGACGTCACATCTGTGCTGGTACCTGTAGGATAACAGCTACCAGTACAAGTCCTGCATGTTGTGTTTCGGGTGCTTTTTTTAAATAACCCAGATTGTCAGCTTATACAATCGTAAACTACTTTAAATCCAATTTTGTTGTACTTGTATTAGTTATTAAAAAAAGATATTACGTTTTAGATTAAGTCAGCATTTTTTCCACCCCGAGCGTGGATAACCGTATTCGTTTATTCAACCCGAGTCTGTAGGATGTGCGCATGCACTAAAAAGTGGCTCGAGTGACCCGAGTTGAATAATCGATTACGCCCAATCATTCAACGTGACTATACCCACGCATGCGCTGTGTGTAGGAGGGAGGGGATTCCAGTAGACAGCTGATAGAGAAGTGGACATTCACAGGAGTAAACAAGCCTGCTGTGACGTCATTCACTACAAGCTAATCGTGTATGACGTCACCGTGCTAAATTTAGATTTTGATAGCGGTTGTCCGAGTGACTGTCCATTTATATAGTCATAGCCAGCAGGAAACATCATTCATTACAAGCACTCTAAAAGCTGCATAATCCGTTGGTCTTAAATTGGTTAAAGTTGCATAGTCTGATGGGTTTGAGTTTCTGTCGTTTTCTGAGATAAATATATTTGATTGCTTGTCGTAATCTGCATTACATTAGTTTGAAGTAACTTTTATTTGAAATGGCTAACTTTTGATGTATTTGAAGTGCAAATATGGAAACTTAGTTTTGGCAAGCACACCAAAACTCGGATACTATAAACTTCAGCAGTAACAGGTTCTATTAAATTGACTCAGTATTCCCTTCTATGCAGCAACAAATGTTTGATATGCGCATCAGTATCTAAGTTAGATATGTAGAATCAAATCTAGATAATTGCTTTGCTTTTTAAAATTTGATGCTTTCATCGGGCTATGCAGCTTTAATTAAATATAATGGACTAAAAACAGTACACTTTTGGTTAATATAACCTTTTATCTGTTAATTGATTAACTTTCTGAAAGAAATTCTGGAGCAGGATTAATCAAAGTAATTGTATTTGTACACCAGGTGAACCTTTGCAGCATTAACTAGGTCACATCATTACTTGTCAAAGTTAGTCAGTTTTGGCTTTCGTAAGAGTGAAGAAAAAATCCCCGAAGAAATGTTTAATGAGTGCACCATTGTCTAAGTCCGATATTAGAACTTAGATAAGTACCATAGCTTTGAAAATAGTATGCTTTAATCGAATTATGCACTTTAAACACAGATCTACAGTGAAGATTACATATATGTGGTATGCGGCATGTCATTCGCATTCGCATTTCCATTCTCACCAATCGGTCCATTGACTGCTCCAGTTTGCCACATTTGCATTCGCATTCGCATTCGCATTCGCATTCGCATTTGCATCAGCAACCAGACATATGGAAGCAGCACCACATCCTTTTCCATGTGTTGTCGCATTCGCCCACCGCATACCGCATATATGGAATCTTAGCTTGCTTCAAACTATAAGTAACAGTCACAATATATATATGAGTCAGTCTCATATCACCAAGACAAGCTAGCGGTTGTTTATTTATGGATTAATAGCGACAAACAAACATTGATTCGCTCTAGATTCTCTAATGGATAAGTCCCCACCTAAACAGCCTTCCCACTGGCCTAAAGACAAACACCAAGACAACACTCTAACAATGTCTATGAAGTGCAGTGTGCCTATCTACATGGGTCGTTGTCGGAAACTGCAAGCCAAATTAGTGACAACATTTTTCATATTATTTATATGTTGCTTTAATGTTGTTAACTAGAATTTTAAGCAAGGATTTTATATATAAGGATGGCTAAGTGGGGATGTTTGAGGCTCTCCCAGCATGCCATCTGAAAATATGGCCACCATTTTGGAAGTGTGATAATGAGCGATGATAAGGGCAACCTTGAGGCCCTCAACTTGCTTTTTATTACGCATGTACTGACCTATTTTGTTATTTATTCTTCACTGGATGTCATAGCTGAATAAGTTTGTGATTCCATTTCCCTTCCATAAATCAGTAATGTAAAGAGCTTCACATGTCTGGTTTTATGTTATTTATTGAAATAGAAGTGAACAGTAATCTTCTATATTAAGGCTGGTAATTGTATTTGTGCTGTAATCAAATTAAGCATCTAATTAGACGATATGTTCAGGTGCAATGTCGGTAGCATTTATGTTCATCTATTTAAGCACATCATTGCTGCTCTACTAATTAATGGGTCATCCACTTACCTTGCCGGATATAATTTTACAGTCTGGTTCTACACACTTCAACAAATGTAAACCAACATAAATGAGTTAAATGGACTAGTTCGATCAAAATGACTTTATCAACCAATGTAGCTGGAAATCTAATTAATCCAATTAAGGCATCACATTTTAGAAACCAAAACACTTAGCTATAATTATTTAGTTCCACATGTCCAATTTAGATACACTGCAGTCATTAAACATTTATTTAGGCATAGAACGAGCAGTAACTCTATTTAATGGAACGTGTCACGGCTGAAGCCCCTGCTGTCTAACATATCTAAAATATTAATTTTGCATGGGTTCATTTCAATCTCCAAAGCTAACCTTTTACAATAAAACATTAGGGCTTATATGACACTAAAGAAAAACAGATTGTAAATATATTCGTCTAAAATTATCGCAGACATTCAAAATTATCGGATTTTGCAGCCTTACTTTTGACTTTATTGATTGCAATGTGCCGACTATAAATTTGGTGAGTAAGGTGAGAGAAGTAGTTTTAGGTTTGGTCTTGTAGTTATTTGTTCAAACACATTTCAGTTTCTATTAATTATAGCTGGTTAGTCCGATGAAAGCACCACATTAAAAAAACATAACACATGTCTGGCTTCTATTCTACACAGCCAACTTCGATACTGGTGTAGGCCTACATATTAAGCATTTGTTTGCTCCACATAAGAGAATACAAAATCAATTTAATAAACATGTTACTGCTGAGGTCTATGTCGTTACAATTGTTATATTGATATCAACATCAAATTGAAATGGTTTCACTTCAAAGCTCTCGAAAGTTTACTCTTAATAATACAAATTAATTCAAACTATGGTAAGA
Organism: Branchipolynoe longqiensis; assembly: GCA_030323885.1. Taxonomy (NCBI): domain Eukaryota; kingdom Metazoa; phylum Annelida; class Polychaeta; order Phyllodocida; family Polynoidae; genus Branchipolynoe; species Branchipolynoe longqiensis. Next base: position 72,644,609 of record CM059198.1, read on the forward strand.
AGATTATAATAAATAACTAAATATATTTATCTAAGAAAAATGGCAGAAATTCAAAACCAGCAAACAGCAACTGCAACAAGGCTTACAATTTAAAGTCAACCGTCATTTAACCGCAACTATATCATATAATATGGGGTTTGAATCATTTCCGTGAGGTATAAACTAATTATGCAAATATTATTCATGTATGTAATTCTCCTGCTTTGTTATTATATTTCTATTATCTGCATCTACTTCTGTAACCTCCTTTTGACATGTTCTTGTGTAGTTGGGTTACTGGAGGTGGGGGTGCAGCCTGGAGAGCTGGAGGTCTGCCTTCAAACAGCTCCCCTGATTCTCCTCCTGCCCTCCAGGTGGCGCCTCACCCTCCTACCATCTGTCCATTCCGCATCCGATTTTGCATATCAGGAATGTAATCTCAGCTCACAGAAAATGCCACACCCTTCAAGGAGCTACTACCCATTACCTTAATTCTGGTTCCTGCCAGCAGAGGGCAGGTTGATGGTAAATAATACCTTTTCCTCTGAGAATACTATACAGTGATCTGCTACATATAATATTAGTTCCAGTTTCTGCCATCAGAGGGCAGATTGGTAGTAAATATCGTCTATAAGACATTTTACCCAGAGCACGCTGCACAGCCTGCCGCCAACCACAACATTAGTTCTAGCCACTGCCACCAGAGGGCAGATTGGTAGTAAATATCTTCTATAACCCCTTTTCACAGAGAATAATACACAGTGATCTGCCACATACAACATTGGTTCCACTTACTGCCAGTAGAGGGCAGGAACATTGGTTCCACTTTTACTGCCAGTAGAGGGCAGGCTGGTAGCAGACATCTTCTATAAGACATTTTACGCAGAGAATACTGCACCGTGAGGTACTACCCACAGCAGTAGTTCCAGTTATTGCCAACAGGGAGCAGACTGATAGTAGATATCCTCTATAAGACTGTTTCCACACAGCATAATGCGCAGTGAACCACTACCTACAAGATTAGTTTTTGGCATCGCTGTCAGAGGGCAGGTTTGTAGTTGATATATATTGTCCCATTTTTCAGAATATGTAATATGATAATATACAGATATGGAATATGTAGCAAAATCGTATAATTATTGCATATGTAGTCTAATGCTCCGCAATGAGCCCCACTACCAGATTGCGAAAGTGGCGACTAATCCCTGTTGCGGAGAAGTAGCAACAGGTGGCAGCACACTAGTAGGAACAGTGCCGAGGGTGGACTGTTCCAATAATTGCTAGCAAACCCCCCGCCCATCCCCCACGGGGGAGGTTGCGTGCTACCCGACTGGGCAGTGACCTGTCACTCCTATTCTGACCTTAGTGCAATAAAGCAGGGAGCTACCTGGGGTTTGAAGCAATCTCAGCGATACTCTTTCATTCCTCGAACTGAGTAGGACTTGATCCATCACAGAGGTGTTTATTATATATGAAGAGTTCATGCGCAAAAACCACGTAAACGCCAATCCAACAATGTAGTTTAAATACAAGATTTGTACCTGAAAATAATTTTAATTCTCACTAATTCCACTTTTCATATGATTATATGGTTATGGAGCAATGAACAAAAATGTAAGAATATAACAAATATATACTTTTTGTATGTTTGATTCCAATGTTTATCGCCATTTTTGGATTGGCGTTTATGTGGTTTTGCACTTGAACTCTTCATATATATAAATATCCTTTGTCTATAACGGACACCCATGGGACTGGAGCAAGGTGCCGTTATAGAGAGAGACTGACTGATGGAATTAGTTGAAACCAATGTTTTTCTTTTATATGTGACTGAATAGGACGGTCCTTACATGAGGTTATTGACAGAGAATATTAATCAAATAGGTGAAAAAACGGTTTGTTGTCCGCATAACACAGTTGTCCGTTAGATACAGAGGCAATGCTATTAAAGTTAACCATTGGGATTGCATTAAATTGTGAGGTAACAGCAAAAAACACATGACACACATGTTAGAATAACTATATGGCATGTCGTTATTGACAGAGAATATTGATCAAATAAATGAAAATATGGCTCATTGTCCGCATAAGACAGTTGTCCATTAGAAACAGAGGCAATGCTATTAATTTAAATTAAAGGGGTGCTGTGACGCGACCAGCACTTTTTGCGGTTATTGATAGAGATTTGTTATTGACAGAGGCTGTTATTGACAGAGTAGACTGTATATACCTGCCACATTGTCATTACTAGAGTTTGTTTGTCTGTTGTTGGTTTACGTCCTAGCAACATCTAAGGTCAACTAGAGTAATATATACTATCTTTATATATCCACTAAGCAATCATATCCAGACCTACAGGTTGTAACAATGACAAAATGGAGTCACGTCCTAAATGTCCACTTTCCACCGGAGCTGCCACTGCTAGACATTTATTTAGGAACTTGCAGCCCTCAGAATCCAATTTGCATCAAACAACCAAATATGTTGCCAGAGCTTTTCCTCTGAGTTGCGTCCTACAAAGACGACCAGTTTTCTAAGAGCAGAAAATACTCATTTCCGACATAACTGGATGTGCTGGCCGAATCGGTGCAGCGCCGGCTTCCCGTGCGGAAGGTCAGGAGTTCGAATCCCGGCCGAGTGAAACCACTGACTTACAAAATTGATACTTGTCGCTACCAGTTTCAAACCGTACTGTGCCTTTGCGAATAGAAGCATGCTATGAACTCCTGTCCTTGGCCACTGTTTTCCCAGGTTTCAGTGTTGAGATAACATTTCCTCAGATTGTACTTAAGGCAGTCCTTGAACCTTTTTTCTGAGCGCCTTGGTTTCTCTGTCCTTTTACAGTAGAAGCGGACCAGACAGAGTGGCTGAATGAGTTGAGCGTCCGTCTCCTGTTTTGGGAGATCACGGGGGATTCGAACCCATGGGTTTGTGGGTTCGAACCCTAGTCAAGTCAAACCAATGAATTAAGACTTGATACTTGTCGCTTCCTAGCCAGGTGCTTAGCATTATTAGGATAGGACAAGGACTGGCTGGCTCAGTGTCAGGATAATGTGGCTGAGTGGGATATAAGGACATGGTGCTGGTGGCCTGGTCTCCCAGTGGTGCAGCACTATAAAGTCACCATGAGTGCGCACTGTCACAAGTCAGTTCCCGTCCTGATATGACCTTAGATGGTTCTAGGACGTAAAACAACAACCACACAAATAGTAGACCCATTCTCAAATCCGCATTTGGCTATACTACTGACACTTTCATTTTTACGGCAAGTAGTAGTACAAGACAAGTGGACATTTCATACGGGACCTCTTGGTTATCGTTTGTTGGAGTTTTACGTCCTGGCAACATCTAAGGTTATATCAGGACGGGTATCGACTTCTGCCAGTGCACATTTATGGCGACTTCTTAGTGATTCCCTACTGGTAGACCAGGCCACCAGCATCATGGCCTGATATCCCACTTAGTCACATCATCCTGACACTGAAACAACCAGTCCTTGCCCTATCCTAATAAAGCCGAGCATCTGGCTAGGAAGCGACAAGTATCAATACTCAAGTCATCGGTTTGACTCGACAAGACTTCGAACCCAAACCCATGGGTTCGAATCCAAACGATCTACCAAAACGGGAAGCGAACGCTGCACTCATTCGGCCATCCCGTCTGCTGGTCGATGGGACCTCTTTTCCTATACACCGCGCTCACAAAGTCACGTTATTTCCATTATTATTTTTGGCTGTGGGACTAACATGTCTGCTGCGTAGAGAGCTCTATTCAGATGACGGACGTGCCATATTGACGTTCCCAAGGGACCGACGCATTGCGGAGATCC